>JARFXV010000041.1:1267500-1595000 GCA_031761425.1 Cosmopolites sordidus | reverse complement strand
ACCGAAAGCACGATGGATTGATGACATCGTTAAGTATATTGGACCCGAGTGGCAGAGGAAAGCCCAGGACTGTGAAGGTTGGAAGCATGCTGAAGAGGCCTTCATCCTCCAGTGGATCGATACGGGCTGATGATGATGATGATAATGATGATTGAGAATTGGTATACATAAGTATTTGAACACGGTGAATATTTTTGCGCTTTCTACTTTGTTGTACCTCGCCACTAGATGGGACTGTAGCACATCAACTTCTACACCTTAACTACATCTATTCCTGCTTACAGTATTTAAATTTAAAAATGCTACCGTACTATAGATAATGTGGCTCAATGGATATATATAAAAGCGAAAGGAAATTTTGTGCAGGTAGTTTATTATATAAAGAAATTCCGCCTTTGTATGTTTGTGCTCGCAAAACTCGAAAAGTAGTCGATCGATTGACTTAAAATTATGATACTTTTAAAAACATGGTATTTTTTAAAATTGCCACCAATAGTTTATCATAGTGTAACGTAAATATAGTGTATATTAATCTATTATAAAAAGTTGTTCTGAAGGTGGTTAAAATAAAAATAACCGAATCGTAAACAAAATGAAAAAACAATTGTTTTTTATTATAAATGACCCAAACCCAAGAAAAATATAGAAAAAGCAATAGTTTATTATCAGAGTACTGCCATGTAGCCCTTTTTAATACTCGGTAAATTAATTGTGGAGAATTAATGTTGCCTTAGAAAGGATATAAAAATCAGTTTAAATAAAATATATTAATAAGGCTCCACCACTCATATCATATTGGCCACCACTATATATTATTTGGATTATTTAAATTGTCAATACACGATCTTTACCATCCGCTCTCGTATGACATAAAAAATTCAAGTATTTGCTAACTGTACTTAAAGAACTTTTTCGGCAGACTTTGTTTTTAAAAACTTTATTTCGAAAATGGTTTACAAAATAGGTCTTTTAAACTCAACAGCTTAACTAAGAATTGACAATATTAAATTTGGAGGTAATATTTATACTTAAAAATACGTTTAGGTTGCGTTTCTCACGGGACCATCTGGTGGCGTGATGACTCCCAAGGTGATGCTGACATCGTGGTTCTCATGCGAACGAAATATGTAACTCTACTCTTGAGGTGATGCTGACATCGAGGTTCTCATGTGAGCGGAATACGTAACTCCTCCCTCCTTAAGATTCGAAAACAACGGTACGTTTTTCCGAATCCACTTTATTCTGGGGGTGGCTTTTCTTGGACCTTCTTCTGACAGCTTGCCAATAGGGATACAACTTTTCCCTTTGCATCATCACTACAAGTATGGTTAGGACAATGCAAATACCTAAAACAATATAATTTGTGGTTTGTCGATGATTAGTGTTATCGAGGTTTATCGGCTTCAATTGATTTGCCATATTCTTCAGATGGTATATTTCGTCAATATTGATTTTGGTAATGTTCGAGGTAATCGAAGTTTTCGTTCCATCTAACTTTGACCATTTTATTTCGGGTAGGATAATTGGTTTTCCTCTCTGAATCTTTAAGTCATTTAGAAATTTCTTTTCCTTAATTTGAACTTCGCAATCTTCTGGGATTTTAATTAGTGAAGATTTCGATATTTCGAAATATTGATCGGTGTTGCATTTGGCAATCATTGTTTCTGGTTTGGTGGGTAAGATTAAAACTAGTTCTCTGGTAATCTGCTCTGTCACTGGTTCCTCAATATTAATTTCGATTGTCGGACAATTTCCAGTTTGATGTCCTGCTATTAGACTGTTCACACATTGGTCATCGGGTAGGAATTCTTCCATGCAGAAATGTATTTTCTCGATAATTGGACATGAATTAGCAATAAATTGTCTTCTCATAGGGGTTTGTGCCAAATAAGGGTATTTTGGTATAAAGATGGTTCGATTTTGGATAATTGGGTAGATGTGATAGAAGGTAAGGGTTTCAGGCCTCAGTATCGGTACATGTATGGCAAATATTACTTTGCTTTCTAAAAATTCTACTTGAATTCCAAAAAATTGATAGTATGACAATAAATTTTTGAATGTTGGAATTTCCGAATTGTTATAGATATTCTTTAAATAGTTTAACATATTTTTTAATTCTAAACTTGACAGTATGCTGCTATGTAGAGCGTTTACTTTGGCAAACATAATAGCGTCTTCCAAATTATCAAGAAACATTATTAGATTTTGACAATCTAAATTTAATTGCGTTGTAATTCCTTGGAAACTTAGATAATCTTGTATGTTATTGATAGTTTGTTGAACTGGTGAGAGTAATGTATATAAACTTGATTGCAGTGACTCTTGATTTTTACTTAGAGTTGCCACAGTTTCGTTGTAATTATCGATTAGATTTTTTGATAATGAAATCTGTAATTTTAATTCGTCAACTATGGTTTTCTGATTGGACTCTAAAATTGCTATTGCTTCATCATATCGTTTACCGTCATCTGAATCTAGGGTTCCGAATAACCATTTATTAATCTTTCCAATTCCATCAATAAAACCTCGTTTATTTCTAATGTGAGGGTGTAAATTTTCGATTTTATTTGTTGCAATTTCTATTAAGTATTCGGTTCTGAGGAGTAGGTTTTGCGCTAGTGCATGATAAGAGATATTATTCGATGCATTTACTGGTAACAAACTTTCCTTGAGTTTAAGAAAATAAGCCTTAATATTACTTAGTTTATCGATTAAATGTCTTAAATCTACGTAATGAATAAATGTATGTCTATTATAAATAAGTCTGGAATTTCCCAGTTGGATAGGTAATATGGGGTTCTCCAGCGTGGTGATTTGAATGTCAGACCCGTTTGTCAGGTGGATCTGCAGGACCAGGTATAACAGGATCGTCGCTGTTTCCTGCTTCATCCTGAAAAGATTTTCCTCCATTAGGTTTAGGTTTTCTGAGGGTACTTTTATGATATGAAGTTTTGTCTGTTATTATTTTGGTATCAGTTTCATCAATTATTGGTACCTTTTTAAATTTTGGTTTGTCTTTGCTTCTATATTTCGTTTTCACGTAGGCGATCTTTTGATCTTGAAAGTCAGGAGGTTCTTGTCTAGTTTCGTTTATTTTCAATATTACATTTTGTTTGGTTTCTTCATTTATTCTCTTTACTTTCTCATATAGCTTGTTCGATGTTTCTTTATGTGATTGTACATAGCTAGATATAATAGCGTTGTCGTTTAGATCAAAAGGGTTTATAGTATTTACGTGTCCTGTTGTTATTTCGAAGGGCGTAAGTTTGGTCACGCTTTGTATTGAATTATTATAACCCATTACAGCTCTTCTCATCAACTGCTGTATTGTCATGTCTTTGTTTTCTTCTCGTAAACAACGAAAACTTTCAATTATGGTCGAATGAAAACGTTCAACGGGTGAGTTCGAATTACTGTTTTTCGCGGTTGTATAGTGTAGTTCAATTCTATACAATTTACAGAAATCTTCGAGGTCTTTATTTTTGAATTCTGTTCCTTGATCTGCGGTTATTTTTAATGGAAGACCGTGATGTGTTACGAATGTATACAAATTTTCTACTACTTCGGTACCTGTAATACTACGGAGTGGGTAGGCTTGTCCATATCTTGAGAATGAATCTAAAATTGTTACAAAGGCGTCGTAATTTATTCTAAAAGTATCCACGTGTATGTGCTCGAAAGGTCTTGATGCTGTAGGTGTTAAATTAAATTTAATTACGGGTGGATTTCGATCATATTTGTTTCTTTGGCATATCTCGCAATTATTAATGAAATTTTCAATATCATCTGACATCTTTGGCCAATAAAATCTTGTACTGAATGCTGCTTTCATTTCATTCATACCTCTGTGGCATGTTTTGGTGGTGTGGTGTAGAGTAAGTTTTTCCTGTTGCTCATCTCTTGTTCGTATATCTTCTAAGAACGTTGAGCATTGTAATATCTTGTAATCTTGTAAGATGAGTTTTTAAAAAGGTTTTGCAAAGTGATTGCAAACTGACGTGCGCATTCTTGGTTATTAAAGTATATAGCGTATAATTGTTTCGGTTTTACATATTCTTTAAGGAATGTGACTATACTGAATGTTGGATCTCTACTTGAAATAGTTAAGTAAAATCTGCTGTTTTCGAACACTCGTTCTTGTCTTAGTTGAAATTTGGTTATATCTCCACTTGTGACAATTATTTGATTTTTATACATGTTTATGGCTCTTTCAGTTATTGGCATTCCGCAAATGGGATCTTCAGCTGAAGAGTGTACTGTTTCAACTCCTTCTTTATTATTCTCATGAATAGTTGGTGGTTTAATTTGAATGTCCGAAATAATATTTATTTTCGGTGGAATAACTTTATCAATTGTAACTTGATCTACGTTTGGTAATTCGCTAGGTGTTAATAGAAATTCTTTTATTATATCATCAGCGTCGCCTGCATTATTACAAACTGATTCGGTTTCTGCTGCATTGACTTCTGCTACATTCCTGGATAGAGCATCAGCTGCTTGGTTGTTTTTCCCTTTTTTATATCTAATTTCGTATTCAAATTCTGCTAATTTTAGTCGCCATCGTACTAAACGAGAATTTGGTTCTTTTAGCGACATTAACCATTGTAAAGGTTTGTGATCGGTGTATATCACAAATTTTGCGCCATATAAATAGGGTCTGTAATATTTACAACTCCACACAATAGCCAATAATTCTTTTTCTGTTGTTGAATAATTGATTTCGGCGGGGTTTAGAGTTCTGGATGCATAGCAAATTGGGTGACCATCTTGAGATAAAATTCCCGAAATTGCATAATTCGATGCATCCGTAGTCAGTTCGAAGGTTTTAGAGAAATCCGGATATGCTAAGACTGGTTCTGAAATTAATAGATTCTTACAGGTGTTAAAACATTCTACGAATTCTTGTGTGTGTTCGACTTTATTTCCTTTCTTTAAACATAGAGTCATCGGTTTAGTGATTTTGGCAAAATTCTTAATAAACCTACGGTAATAACCTAACAAGCCTAAAAAAGCTTTGATTTCCTTTTGCGTTCTTGGAATGGGATATTTTTGTATAGCAACTATTTTCTTTTTATTAGGTCGGACTCCTTCAGGTGTCACAATATGACCTAGAAATTCAACTTCCTTTCGTAGAAATTCGCACTTGTCAATTTGTATTTTTAAATTAGCTTCTCGCAATTTCTTAAAGATGAGTTTAAGGTTCTGAATATGTTCCGTTAAGCCTGTGCTCACTACTATTATGTCGTCCATAAATACCATACAAATCTTGTTCTGTAGCTCTTTTAAGACTTCGTCCATTATTCTTTGGAACGTAGATGGAGCATTTTTCAGACCGAATGGCATCCTTAAAAATTCATAATGTCCATTTTCAACTGTGAACGCCGTTTTTTCTATGGAGTCTTTTTCTACCTCAATCTGGTGAAAACCAGACGCTAGGTCCAATGTTGAAAAGTACTGGGCTCGTCCTAATTTGTCCAATATATCGGTTATATTTGGAATAGGGTAGCGGTCCGAAATTGTCTTTTCATTGATTTTCCTATAATCAACTACTACTCTCCATTTTTGTCTTTCCGAAGCGTCCATCTTCTTAGGGACGATCCATATCGGTGATGACCATGGACTGGATGATGGTCGTATTATTCCCTTTTCTAACATTTCGCTGATTTGTTTGCACACTTCATTCTTGTGAATGTATGGGTATCTGTATGTCTTTGTGTACACTGGTATATTATCTGTGGTTTTTATTTCGTGTTTAATTTTCGATGTAAATGTTAATTTGTCTCCTGGTTGGTAAAATATATCTTCAAATTCTCTGCACAATGCCGTAATTGCTTTTCCTTCTTCTTTGTTCATATGTTCGGTGCGTATTAGATGATTTAACTGTGCCTTTTTGCTTGGTATTTGTTGAGAACATTTATGATTTACTTGTTCGAAAGTCATACATTCGAATTCTTGCGGTTTAAATAATTGACAAGGAAATGGTTCAGTGAGAGTCAATGTTATATAGTTATTTGTTGGGTTATGAATTTCGATTATAGCATAACCATCGTGAGCATAAGAGAGAATGGATGGAAAGTTCAATTCATCTATTTTTTCGCTGTTGGTGATGATTTCTCCTTCTCGTATATTAACTGGAATTTTCTTTAAAGTTTTTTCTTTGGGATTTATGGTAATAGAAAAATTTGTTTCGGAAGGTCTTCGGTATTTAAAAGGAATTTCGATTTGTTGTCCAATTAGTTTTTTATTTAAAAGATCTATATTCAATCCCATATTAATTAAATCTGTTAGACCGATTACTCCATCAAAATAGTCGTGAAAATCAAAAAGAATAAAATCTATCTCATAATCTAGTTTAAATTCTGAAAATGCTGGAATTTTTGCCTGAAATTGTGTGTTTTCACTACCTATTGCTGTTTTGATGATGTTATTCGCTCGATAGATACAGTTTGGATAACATTTTTCTGCGACAGTTGGTCTTAAAATTGATCTTGAGCTCCCGGTATCTATTAAGAGTTTAATTTTAGGATAGCCAATTTCGATATATGGTAAAGCGTTATTAGAGGAAATGTTTATTTCCGTCAAGGTTGGCCTTCGTTCTGGGCTTGTTCCGTAAAATTTCCAATTTCTTTAAGGTTTTCATTCTCCGAAAATTCTTCGTTTTTTTGTTGTTCATCTTCACCATAGTTATTCACATGATAATCAAGGTGAGTTTCTTCATTCGGTTCGTAGTACGAGTAATCTTGATAATCTTCAACCGGATATCCTTCACACTCGTTGTTGTGAAGTTCTTCGAAAGTAAAATTCGGTTTTTGATTGGGGTATGTGTTTTGGAAATGGTTGAATTGATTACGGATTGGCTGTCTGCTAAATCCGTTACTGTTTCGTACACTAATCGACATGGGTGTTGGTTTACTCATTTGACTAGGTGGAACATTCTTGGGCTTAAACACATTTTTTGGAGGTCCAAAAACTTCCCGGTTTGTAAAGAATTTTTGAGGTGCGAATTGTCTGGGCTGCACATTTATTGGTTGTGATGGCCATTGAAATGGTTTTGCCATCGTCGAATATTGTTGTTGATTAAAATTTGGGTTTCGGTTAAAAGCATTCTGATTAAATTGATTTTGATTGAAAGGGTTTTGATTAGAATAATTTTGATTGTTTGAGAATTTTGGATAATTTGAAAAATTTGTTGGTTTCGGTGCAAATTGATTATTACTGTATTTTTCAGTTGCGTTTAGGTTTCCATATAATTTTTCGAAATTTTCAAATTCAACGACATAAGCCATTGCATCTTCCAATGTGTCGAGTTTTTTCAAATGCATGTTATTTTTCAGGGTTCCCGTACAACCTGCTATGAATGTATTTAACGCCGTTTTCTCATAGTAAGTAATGTGGCAAATTTTCTGTTGTTCACTCAAATTTAAATCGTTACTAATTCTCTGAGCAACATTACTTCGAAGAAGTTGAAGTCTGGTTCCGAAACTTATTAAGTGTTCACCTTTGAATGGTCTGGCTCGTGTTAATTCTTGGACTAAATTGTCCGTATTGCGTCTATCAGAAAAACATTGTTGTAACGCGGCTTTCAGAGCGTCCCAATTTGTCAGCTCTGTTCTATTCCCAACCATTACTTCTGCTTTCTCGATTAATTTTTCCTGAATACAATCGAAAATGTGGGCATCTAATTCCTCACTTTGTAATTGCCTATATATATTTACGAGTTTATCGCATTTGGTAACAAATTTATTTAAAACGTTACTGTCACCATTAAAAGGTTTAATATTTTCTAATCTAGATTTGAATAAATCCCAGTCAATGGGGGTTTGTTTACTTTGTTTCTGCATTTTAGAATCGTTATCGTTAAATGCTAATGCTAATGATGCTACTAAATCGTCAATTTCTGTCATATATTTTTGTTCCTCTTTCTTAACCTAATTTCTAACCCTAATGTGTTCAATACACTGGTTTTTTGTGTGAAATACACTTCCCTAACTATTCCAACTGAGTACCTTAATCAGAGGGTCAGGAGGGTAAAAGGAATTGGCACTAACCTTTGTTGATCTGCTTCTTCCTTCCCGAATTCTCGGCTGTGCTGCTGTCTGCTTCTGGTTCTGTTGATTGCACTGCTGGATTGGCTCCAACTGTTGTGTCTCTTGGTGTCGTCCTCAATTGGCTCGTTCGTGAAACACTTGTGCAATCCTACCGACTGCGCCACTTAAAGAACTTTTTCGGCAGACTTTGTTTTTAAAAACTTTATTTCGAAAATGGTTTACAAAATAGGTCTTTTAAACTCAACAGCTTAACTAAGAATTGACAATATTAAATTTGGAGGTAATATTTATACTTAAAAATACGTTTAGGTTGCGTTTCTCACGGGACCATCTGGTGGCGTGATGACTCCCAAGGTGATGCTGACATCGTGGTTCTCATGCGAACGAAATATGTAACTCTACTCTTGAGGTGATGCTGACATCGAGGTTCTCATGTGAGCGGAATACGTAACTCTGTTTACCTTTTTTTTCATCTTAAACAATGCATTATGCAATTTACTCGTAAATGATAGAACGTATGTACAATTTACAAGAAATGTAAATTATTTTTTTAGAAATAAAATTTTGAAGCCACTTGTTTCTAATAACAATCTTATACGATTACGTAAGATACGGCACTAAATAATATCTTTACTGCTATTTCGGTTTGTCTTTGTTGTATTATTAATCATGTAAGATGGCGTTTTGATGGGCAACATCTTTCGAAACAACAAAATAAACATTTAATAGACTAACAAAGATATTTAGTATAAAAGTTATTGCTGTCTATTTTCTATTTCTATTGTTGCATGATGATATTGGCTAATACTATGTTATTGTTTGATATATCACTGACAAATTCCCAGGAATGTATTTACTATGATGATCAAAATTAGTTGAAAGATCCTGACGAATATGTTAAGATGTCAGTTAAGGTACATGGTTTAAGAGTTTTCTTTAGAATTCGTTACAGTCATTTATTTGATCTCTTCAGAAATAATCAGCTTCAAAAGTTCCTGAACATTGGCACAGTGTAAATAAATGAGTTAATTAATCAAATTAGACTTGACTAACCCCGAAGAGATTTACCACTAAACACCAAATCTCAGATTAAATCAACTACCGACGAAGAGATTTACCACTACACTCCAAATCATTTTATTTAACTTCTGGACGCGTTTCGCTAACCATGTTAGCATCATCAGAAGACGATTCATTCAGCATATTGAATCATCTGGTGAGACTGAATAATTTCGTGATAATGCTAACAATATTGGCGAAGCGCGCGTTAAATAAAGCGATTTGGAATTTAGAGATAAACCGAAAGTTTCGATAGAAGAAGTGATTAAATTAGATTTGTATTTATATTGTTATAGAGTGTAATTTGAATGGGTTTGCTGTTTTAATTTAAACTTGAATAAAAAGTATAAGTTTTTGAAGTAAATCTTCTTCCAGGGAGCCGTGCTTTCATATTTGGTAAGAGGAAGTAATCACTGGGAGCATGAAGTTAACTGAGGGTTACGTTAATAATTAAGAAAGTTGAACAGTTATATAAATAAAACGTAGTTTTAGATTTAGAATTAGATTAAATGATCCCCTGATGACGTTAACATGGTTAGCGAAACGAGCACTGAGAAGTTTAAAACAGTGATTTGGTGTTTAAAAGGTAAATATCTTCGAGTTCAGTGTGTTAAAACTCGTTTCGTTTATATAATCGCTGCAAACAAGTGATTAAATTTGGATTAGTGACTCTCCGAGCATGAGGTCTAGCGTACCGCATTTCAATAGACAAACGGATAAAATTCGAAAAAAAATCGCCCTGTAGTCTCGCTTGTTCGAGGCTGAGGTCGGATGCGCTCCGAGGGTTATTCCATGGTGATCACTCGCCATTCGGTAGGCTTTCCGAGAGCACACATCAATGGTAGATAGGCCGAAACGTGTGCTGACCATAGTTAACACAGGTCACAAAAAAAAAAATTGTTGCCGCCGAGACTTAGATGTAATTTTAAAGTATAGTGTCTAGCAACACTCTCAGTAATATTAAATTATCAAAAGTACGTACAGTTTTGAATCTACCCACATTGATAATATTTTCTTTTCAGTAGCCATTTAACTTGTTTATTTTTGTTGTTCGTTCAATTAAAAAGTTAGTAAATAAAACCTGGAAGATGCCATCTTGAAAACAATCATGTTTAAACGACTCGAACACTTTTTGTTACGTTTGTGGCGAGTATACGGTGAAAACGTTTTTTGAAGCTACGTTGTCAAAACCTACTTTTTACTCCAAACGTTTTAAGTGACCTTATCAGAGACCTTCAAAAGAAAGATCAGAACTGTTGGCATCCAGTCTCAAGTACCATGATCATAAGTGGGCTATATGCTTTAATTTAAAAATAGTAAACTTTTTATTAGGTTAACAAAGCGGCTATACAAAATGTCCACGTTTTCTCTGTTTGTGAGATAGCAAAGCTAAAAGAGAGAATTTGATTAAAACAAACTGGCCTGTAAGAAAAGAATTGACAGTTGAGAAACAAAATATCATAAATACAGCTTTAGTTACTAGAGAGAAAATAATTTTACCTCGATTGCACATACAATTGGGACTAATGAAACAGTATGTCAACGCATTGAATAAAAATGGTTCCTGTTTTTGTTATGTAAGTCGAGGAAATTTTCTGGTTTGACCAAGGATAGACTTAAGGCTGGCATTTTAGATGGACGGCAAATTAGGCTTTTGATGAAAGATAACAATATCGTATATTCAATGAATGATATAGAATAATTAGCCCTATTTTATTGTGTCAATATTTAAAAAAAAATCCTAGGTAATTATAAGTCTGAAAATTATCGCGAATTGGTGCAAAACCTGCTGGGAAATATCAGAAAACTTTGATGTAGCATAAGCATCAAAGTTCACTACCTCAACAATCATTTGGATACATTTCCGGAAACCTTAGCTCTTACAGTGAGGAACAAGGAGAGCGATTTTACCCTAGTAAAATCGCTAAAAAATAGGGAAGAAAGGTACCACTGTCGATGGGATGAACACATGATAGCTAATTACTGTTGGAGTATCATCCGTGAGTACTTAGAAGCAGCACCGGCCCTAGCCCTTGATCAGGGTAGAGCGAGATTGTCTTTCGGGGCCCTTTGGTCGAAACTTTTATGTTAAATAAATAATAACTCTTTCAAAAATCAACAGTTATCTAATTTAAATTAAATTAAGTAACTCTAATTATTACACTCATGCTTGAGCGTCATAAATGAGCGTTATGAGGCGTACACTTTTGAATTTTCCATTTTTTTTTCAATTTTTATTCGGAGAAGCCCCGCGTCTCTCAAAAGGCGCCATCAAAATTGTATTTTTCGCTCGAAATTATTTTTTTGCATTTGTCATTTTCGCGCCACTTGCTACCTGGCGCCTGGAGTGACCGCATCTCTCGCTCTACCCCAGGGTCTCCGTTGCCTGGAAGGAACTAATTCGAAAAACTCACGAAAAAACGATTTCTCTATGTTTAATGATGTAATATAAGGTAAAAAATATGAAATAATTCTATTTTTTCGATACGTATCATATCTAGAAACCTACACGTACATTTCAAAATATATATGTCCCGTTAGTACCAGCATAACGAGCATATTCAAAAACAGTTTTAGTCATTCCGGCACCAAATCCACTGTAGACCTGTATAATCGTTAGCTGATGGCTGTGGTTCGAAGCTTACGTTAAGCATTTGGTTCAGTCGCTGATAATCATTTAGTGCAGAACATCCTACCGTAGTCATGGGATAAAAATTGGTAACATCATTGAATTAAAGAATCCAGCAAAGACTGGGTTTTTATAAGGAACCAAAAATTAATTTAAAACACTATATAAAGAAACTAGAAACTTTCCTGGGGATGAACTATTGAGAAATGTAAACAAAATTTCCAAACTTTTAGTTTAATACCATAATTTTATAAGGTTTAATTTAATGAAATGGAGTGAAACTAATGTCGAAACAAAAACTTTATTCAAGGATTAAATTTAAGTTTATAATAACTGCATTATCTCGAATTCGGTAATAAAATACAATAAATATTTACTGTTCTATTTTGTTATTAGTTCTCTAGCAATTTCATTACAATATGGATAGCATCATCAGCTTTAACTTAGCAATTTTTAAAAAATATTAATATGAACCACGTATTATCTATCTATCCCGTATTACATTTAAGTCATATGAGATATGTAAATAAAGTAATGAAACTGGTAGCGTAGCGCATAGCGGATCTGGTAACACTGTTACCCTTTAGAGGGGGGACAGAAAGGGTAACAAAGGTTACCCTTTAGAGGGGGGACAGAAAGTAAAGGAAAGGATTTACGGTTAGAGCCACATCAGCATCTAAGGCTATTTAGCAACTGGGCCTACAGCTTAACGTGGGTTCAGAACCACGGTCATCAGCGACCGACAAACCCAGGCCAGCACCCCCCTCAGGCTATCAACCCTTGGTTATGTGCCTACCCATAAGTCTATCAGGAAGCCTACCGACTGGCGAGTGACCAACGTAGAACACTTCTCAGAAGGCATCCGGCCTTACCCAGCCTTTAATTGGCGTGACTGAGGGGTAATTCGTTGTCGAATTTTACACTACTAGAAACGCCTAGAAACAATGACAGACATTTAGGTGTGGATATGTGTGGGCGTGTGTGTGTATATGTGAATGTATATAAGTGTGTGTAGGGTAGAAAATAAGACGGACAGAAGAATTAAAGACAAATACCCATCCGAGCGCTGAAATCGAACCAGCTACCTTTGGATTGCCAGGCAAGCGACTAACCCATCAGATCTCCGCGGCCGGCAGGAGGGACAGACCAACAACAACAAATAGAAAAATGTAGAAAAACCATGAACCGGGATAAAGGACCTATTCCATTCAGTAAATTTTTTTAATTATTAATGCAAGGCTCTGTAAACTTCACGGTTCATTTTTTACTTTTTTTTTATCCTTTATTACACGCTTCATTAGGCAGGTAGTACACTTCCTAGGTACTTGGTTAGTAATTAGGGTTATCATTTAAATAGAACATAGTTTACTTTTAGAATTAGATTAAATCATCTCCTGATGATGTTAATATGGTTAGCGAAACGTGCGTCGAGAGCTTTAAAAAAGGATTTGGTATTTAGTAGTTAGCATTTAACACACAACATACAAAACACAGCATTTAACCCACTAAAGGTAAGGTGAATTTCTGCGACATAAATAGTAAGGTGGGGTCGAATCCGACCCCGCTTCCCAAAAATACATTTTTTTGACTTAAAAAGGAAAATGAAATTTCTATTAATAAGTTAGTTGACGGGTTTTTAAACTGACATGAATGGATTATGTTATGAAAATTAAAAATTCCAGTATTTCTCAATGTATTTTCTAAATACATATTATCCTTGCTTATATGTTTGTACTAATAATTGCACTGATATCAGAGAAATCACATTTCTTACGAATCGCAGGTTCTTACAGATTTTTGACTAAAACAAGTTAAAAATGTTTAGGAAAATACAAAATAATGGAACAATATACTTACAATATGTAAAGTAAAGTTTTGGGGTTAGAGGTACATCAGCAACTGAGAAGGCTATTTAGCGACTGGACCTACAGCTTAACGTGGGTTCCGAACCACGGTCATCAGCTACCGAAAAACCCGGTCAGCACCCCCCTCGGGCTATCAACCCTTGGTTTTGTACTTAACCGAAACTATCTCGAGAAGCCAACCGACTGGCGAGTGACCAACGTAGAAAAGCTCTCAGAAGGCCTCCTGCCTTACCCAGCCTCGAACTGGCGTGACTGAGGGGTGATTCCTTGTCAGATTTTACACTCTTACCTAGAAACATTCACAAGAATTTTAGAAAAACTTTTATGCCTAGTACGGGATTCGAACCCGGTCCACATTAACTGCCGTAACGTAAAGCTTACGCCTTAGACACCACAGCTAATGTGGCTCCTCTTACAATATGTTCGTTTTCATTTTACAAATTAATTTTTTAGTTACTACTGATTATTTTTATCACATCGTGGAAAACATTTGCCAACATAAAGACATAATTAAAGAAGGAAAAAAACCAAAGAAAACAATATTCTTTTTAGAGCTAAAATTAACGATATTTTCCAAATACAATCTAAAATTCAAAGTATTCTGAATGTAAAAAAAGAGGAATATGTAATTAGTAAACGAAATCAAAGTTTAAAAAGTAAATAAATCTTATAATAAAAGGACTAGTCATAATAATCACATGTCGGTTTCATCATTGGAATTGCAATTAGGACATGAAACAATTTTATTATTTCCACAAAGGCAACGGTTGCATTTCACACAAATCTCGCTTTCCTTTCTGTCCAGTGATCCGTCACAAAAGTCACATATTCTTTTTTTTAGGGGTTTCCACTGGTATAGCAACTTCTTGTAATTCCTTGCCCAAAAGCCTGCATATTGACATAGGAAGTTCTTTTGGAAGATGATGGTTTGCATTGGTTTCTCCATTTGAGGTTTCGTCGATGCAAAGGAAAGCTTTTTTTAGAAATGAGGATCTCGCGTTATTAGAGAAGCTATCCAGTTTTAAGTTCCATTTGGAAATAACAAAACTATTCACTGCAGCGATATCTAAGATTATATAAAAATATCTCATCGGCCATCTTCGACATTTTCTTTTTTTCTTTGTCGTATTATGATGGCAAAGCATGTCCAGAACCCCTCCCGGTTAAATTATAAAACTCAATAATTTCCG
Source organism: Cosmopolites sordidus (assembly GCA_031761425.1). Classification (NCBI taxonomy): domain Eukaryota; kingdom Metazoa; phylum Arthropoda; class Insecta; order Coleoptera; family Curculionidae; genus Cosmopolites; species Cosmopolites sordidus. The sequence continues at coordinate 1,580,209 of JARFXV010000041.1, read as the reverse complement.
GTTTATTGAAGTTTTCATTTATAGATCCGCTGAAATGCATCGACGATATCAGCAAAACCCTTCGGTTCTTCGCAGTGAATGAAACCAATATTTTATCATGTTAATACCTGAATCCACTGGAGCTGGAGATTGCATTGCAGGACGTATCTAAATTTTATTTTTCCTAGAAGTACCCCATAAAGGTGAGCATTTTTCAAGTCATCAATTCATAAGATGGGAACCATTTGTCTGCAGTTACCTTTATATTCGTTCCCATTATAGACTCAGTGAGCTCTAAGATATACTGGGTTGGCAAAGGTAACTCTCCCATCCGCTTTTTTTTTCTTTACCAATATATGGAATGCCTTTTATAAAATAAAGATTTCTGGTGTTACAAATCGACACTACTTTCAACCCGTATTTATCGGCGATTTTGTTCCGACTACTGTAACATATTCCGAAGGACTATAGTTTTTTAGACAATTCTTTCCAAAAATATCCCACATTTCTCTAATGTGGCAAATTTGTCATATTACTTCCGGACCTCCCTTGTTTTTTTTGTCATCGAATCGCAAGTTTTCGATAAGAAGGCTAAATTTTTCACTTGACATAGTACATCGAAATACATGAGGCTCGTATGTTGTTACAGAGAACATATCTTCAAGGCTTAGCGTTGAGTTTTTTTTTAAAGCACTCATGTATCAGAGTCCAATCAGAGCTTTGATCTCAATTGCATTTGCTGTTGATATACACCACTGGACAGTTTGGTATTGAAGTCTAGATTATTCAATTTTATTATCTGTATGAGAAACAATTTTATTTATTATATCGTCATTTATAACCAGTGAAAATATTTTACATTCGTCAGTAATCCCTCGTGCTTTCCTGGAATCTGGGTTATTGTATTAGAGGTTGTTGTTCCGAAACATTTTGAAATAACCGGCTTGTCACTCCACACAGTTTCTAAATCTTTGCCCGATTCAATTCTCATCACTACTTTCATTTATTTCTAAATCGAAAGTTTCATAATCATCTGCAACGCAAATAAAATCGTCTTCAACTTCACTATTGGATAATACGTTACGTCGCTTTGTGATTCAACCTCTGTTCTCTCCACATCATATTTTTCAACATCTGATTCTTGTTGTCACCTCCGTAATTCAGCCAACACCTTTTCAGGAGTGTGAAACATCCTATAATTACACATTGCGCCAAGGAACTGAAAAAAACATGTTTAATAGTAAAATTTTGACGTAACTGGTAAGGTGGGGTAAGATACGACCCCAACTCGGGTAAGGCTGGTTAAAACACCGTAGTCTAAGACCACTTACGAGGAAGACACAACTCCTCTAACGGTCTCCTGGATACTGCTTGATAGCGCCGGACAGCACATAATACCGGGCAGAACACGTTGAAACTTGAAATAACGTTCGTAATAGCATTCGTCCACAGAAAGCCGTCAAACTCGACCGACAAATCCCCTCCGCGGCGCGGGAGGCGTCAGTCTCACCCAATATGGCTTACAGGTCACACGTCAGTCATTTTGCGCGGGAATTCGTTACATCGTGTAATATTCAGAACATCATATTATATTAAAATTTAAAGGGAATGAATTGTGTGTAGTACTTTTGTTTCAATCATTGGTAAGTACGCTTTACATTGACATTCTTTTTTTAACGAATTTATTAATAAACTTCATTGTAATCAAAATTATACTACTGTATGTTATTCCCCTAAGTCCGGGCAGTAACAAATTCCCTAATACCGGAGAAATCGAATTAGACCAATCCAAGTTCCCCAGCACTAGACAAATATATTTTTACAAAATAGAGTGCTTATTTTATTCCATATAATCTTGTAATACTGTTATTTACCTTTTCAGATCATTTAATATAATGGAGACGAAGAAAAAAGGTATCTGTGAATTTAAAATTAGCAATTGATAATTTTTATAACTAGAAGATGACAATGAGGGAAGCTTCCGAGCGTTTTAAAGTACCAAGATACACTTTATTTGATAAAGTAAAATTGTTCAAGCGGGGTAAAGAGGTTGAATTCAAACCGTTTATGGGACGATTTAAGAAAACATTCTCGGAAAAGTATGAACAATTGCTCGAAGACCATGTTAAAAATTTAGCTAACCGCTGCATGCCTCTGTCTAAAAAAGAATTTTAAAGCTTGCCTATGACTTAGCTAACCAGCTAAAACTACGACATCCATTTAACAGCGAAAAAAAAAATTGCGGGTAAACATTTTTATGATGATTATATGAGAAGACATCCAGATTTAACTTTAAGAACTGCAGAATCTACAAGTTTTATGCTTGCTGTAGGCTTTAATAAAATTCAAGTTGATATATTCTTTGCTAATTTGCAGAAACGTATAGATAAATATAACTTCCGTCCATCAAATATTTGTAATTGTGATGAGACAAGCGTCACAACTGTTCAAAGACATGAAAAGGTAATAGCAAGACAAGTTGGCAAATTAATATCAGCAGAAAGAGGAAAAAAAGTAACCGTCATGTTTTGTATGAGTGCTGTGGGACAATTTATTCTGCCTTTTATCATTTTCTCCAGGCAAAGAATAAATGAGCGTTTAATGATTAATGCACCATCAGAAAGTGAAGCTGTAGCTCAGCCTAAGAGATGGATGAATAACAAAATATTTTCAAAATGGTTGCTACACTTTGTGAAATTTACTAAACCGACGAAGGAATCGCCTATTTTATTAGTGCTTGATGGGCACAGCAGCCACAAAACATTAGACGTTATTAACTTCTGCAGAGGCAATCACATACTTTTGATCAGCACTCCACCGCATACTACATATAAGTTGCAACCCTTAGATGAAACCGACAAATGAGTCGGAAGAAACAAATATAGTAACCACTGATGCAGTTTTGACATCTGTTTAACAGCCTGAAATTGCACAAAATATAACTCAGGAAAAGGTTCCTACAACAGACAGTGCTACGCTTATTTTGCAGTCGCGTATTACACAGAATTTACCTCAGGAAGTTAACAGAGCAGAATCATCTCAGCCGTCTACCAGCAAAGCATCTCTACAACCTGAAAAAAGTTAAGCCTTCAGTTGGCCAATATAACAAATATAAGAAAAGCCATTCTTGATATTTCACCACTAGCAGATACTGCAACCAAAACATCGCAATCAAGAAGACGTAGAGCTGAAAAGAGTAAATTTTCGACTGATTCGCCGTACAAAAAACGTTTAGAAGAGAAAGAAAATAAAAAAAAAGAAGAGAAGAAGGCAATCTTAAATTTAAAAAAACAAATGACAAAAGGGACATAAAAAAATAAGGTAAAACCTACTGAAAAGAAGCTGAAGAAGTATTATTGTGTTGTTTGTTGTGAAGACTACAACGAGAAATGGATCCAGCGTGGAGAGTGTAAAGGATTGGCTATTGAAGCCCGTGCGGATATCCCAGAGTTTCAGACGTCTATGTTCGTGATCACTGTAAATATTTTTAAAGTTTTCTTGAGACTGTTATTATCTCGATGTTTAATTTTGGTAAGTTTATGTTGAAATGTAAAAATTATTTTCTTAAAAACTATTCAATAATTTCTTATCCATAGTTAAAAGACATGTGATTTATATTTACTTTTGTAGATTTATTTTGATGCTTATAGTGATTATGTAGCTCAGGATGTTTATTGTATTAATGTAAGATTATTGTGTGACTTTAAATTTTGGTAACCCTAAAAGTCTTCGGTTCTGTCGGGTCTTAAGAGCTCGAATTTATATTTATACAAAAACTAAACCAATGATTGAATCCATTTTGAGTGGTTAAAAAATATATAGTATTTGTTTTTGTTGATTTATTTTAATATCTAATGTGAATGTTTAAACGAAAATGATACAGTATTTAAATAAAACATAATTCTTCAATTTTTTGTTTATTAAAAACCTTAACTGTCCGGTACTGGGGGTGTCTCCCCCTAAGTAAATTCGTTACGCTGAGGTCGCATCTCTAGTATGCACATTTCTTTAAAACCACTAATTTACTTTATAGAAACGTGTTTAAACTGAAATAAACTAAACACACAGGAATTTACGGACTGAACTAATATGCAATTTCGTTAGTACATGACGATGTACTCGTTAGTAGATGACGATAATAAAATTATTGCCAACATCGCAAGGCATCATTGTTAATATTAAAATTTTAACGTATATCTGCTAAATAGTTGTTAATGCATTCGCGGCTTTTAATGCAATATTTAATCATCGTTATAAGCCGAAACCGATGACTTGGTCTATGAATGGCTATGCGACTAACTCTCATATAAATATATATTTGAAGAATTTAAATAAAACGTTAAACGGAATAGCCGTTAAACAAACGAAAACTGTTGTAATCAAGAGTTCGGTCAACAGTTATAAAATGCAAGAAGGTAAACACAAGATGCACTTGACGGTGAAGATAAAAATCATGCTACGAGATGACTGGGTGTAGCCACTTCGTAGACGACTGACTGACTGTCTAATCGTCGCTCTTGGTTATGCTTTTTTCATTCTTGTCTTCCATTATTAGCTGATAAATATTATTGCCAAAGGTGTGTTTGAAATGGTGTTCTACATCCAGTCAAGCTTATCCTGCAGTATTGTCAGTAATTTTTAATGGCAAATAATGGGTGGGCTATTAATTTTTACATCATTCAAAATTCGATTAAATTAAATCTACTGACTACCTAATTTAATGAGGGTCGTTTGAAAAGTTCTCAGCCTGACACAGAGGTATATTTTAAAAATACCACTTAGAATTATTGAAACATATTCTATGGACCCCTCTAAATACGTTTCTTGACAGAACTTCCTCCATAATGTGGCATAGGCTTAAAATAGGTCAATTCTTCTATTGGAAACTTCTGTTGGAATTACTAAACTCGAAGAGTTTTACACAAAACACGAAATCAGTTTTTGAAGCTTCTCGATGTGCGTTTCGCTAATCATGTTAGCATCATCACGAAATAATTCAATCTTATTCTAAAACTAAGCTATGTTCTATTTATATGACAACCGTACCTAATGAAAAGTGTAAAAATCATGAACCGTTACAACAACATAAAAATACCAGGTAAGTAAATATGAAACTGCAATTTTTGACAGCTAGGGCCATCTATGTGCAAATTCCGGTTTTATATTTACAGACTTGATAATAGAAAAAGTTGACTGAGTGTAGGTCCTTTTTCCCGGTTCATGATTTTCTTACATTTTTCTAAATGAATTCATAGGAAATGAATGCATAATAATGCAAAGCTCTATAATATTTTACGCTTTAAATAAATCTTAAAGTACTAATATCTGTATTATTGTCATATATGCATTATCGAGTGCATGTGGGGCAACACAAAATTTTTCATTTCTCCCATATCTAATTTAGGCAATGTGTTCTTTATATTTGGTTAATGTCGATGTTTTAGGTTGCTTTGTTTGCTTCAATCACAATCTTGGTAACTAATTTCATAAATCCCCGATTTTTCAGGTTGATTTATCCTGTGGATTACTCTGAACTTCTCTTTGGCATCTGCGTTTCAAAAGGGCGAAGGCAAAAGTAGAAATAACAGGACATAGTCCTAATAAAAGAAAAAAGATAATATATGTTGTCTGTATCATCATCAACATTAGCTCAACAGCCCAAGATGAGTCTTGGCTTGTTCAATGAATCGACGAGATTGGTTATTGGCGATATTGGCTGTGTCCACTTTCTTAGTTTTAGGTCCACTTACCTGGTCTTTTGGTCTATTACGTGGTCTTCTTCCAGGCTGTTATTTTGTGGGCATGTATATACAAGGTGGTCCAAAGAGTTGTTAAATGTTTGAAATTAAATAAAAAACCAATTTTAACAAATGTATTCTTAAAATTTACAAACATTTTTGGAAATTCATATTCTTAAGATTACGTTGTCGTGAATGTGATCCATTTAGGTCCCAACAGTCCTGAAGCCGACCTGTAAAATTTGCCATAACGTGGCGGTGTCTTCTTCTGGAAAATTAACTTGTTTCCAGATTAGGCTGATTAGATAGATAGTAGATGTAGTTTTCTAGAGGATTGAAACCGTTTTTTAATAATCCTGCTGGTAATACATCAATATCCGGAGCTGTACTGCTGTTTAGTTTTTCTATCATCGTGATATTTGACTTTAATGAAAAGGCCAAAACTTAAAAGAAAACGCATTTTCACTGGCCATTTACAAGTTTCTTTCACACAGAAACATTCCGCGAGACTAATAATCATAATTACGAGTGGTGTTCCGATATTCTGAACCGAGGGGATAGACGTGTGGGTGTTCGGCACCAAAAGGTTCGCATTTAACATGACCGACTTTAACGTACGACTAAAATAACGGACAGACACCGACGGCGCCAATCTACACTTTATTTCGTTGCCATTTCGCGTTTTTCCCATATACGATACGACTGACTAAGGAAAGCGAACAACAAATTTTTTAATGCGCGGTAGGGCCGGTATTTTTGGTACTCGAGGTGCCATTAACGATTTAAACGGACTGTTTTTTAGTCGTTTCGTATTTAAAGTACGACTTTACCATATAAGTTCCGTGTTGATCGTTGGTGTTGATTAGTTTTTTTATAGGGTTTTAATATGGGGTGTTAAAGAGGCCGCATGCTGTGAATCTTAACGACCTTTAGGCTTGTTTTCATTGTAAATGGAAGACGTCAACAGCTGAATAAAAATTTTAGGTTTATTCTCTGGAAAACAAAAAAGTAATACAAATATGAATATTTGAATCAAACTGAAAATTAAGAGTCTTTTTACCTGCAATATCGTTCTTTTGACAATGATTTTTGACCTAATGATTTTTCCACTTTTTTATTCCTTCCAAACTGGACAACTTGTCGAACTCTACGAAATAGTCCTATATTTCGGATATGATATCTTCATTTAATGCAAATTTCTTTCCAGACAGTCATTTCTTCATATTTGTAAAGATAAAAAAGTTGGAGGGCGCCAACTCTGGAGAATAGGATTGATGCGGCATCAATTCGTAGTGCAAATTGTTCAATCACAACTGCGAACGAATAAGGGGATTGTAGTGATGACACAGTACTTTGTTCTTCACCAATGGGGGTGTTTTTTTATCAAATCTTTGTGAAATTCGACCAATAATGCAGCACATAGTCTCCTGTGATCGTCCTTCCCTTCTCTAAATAGTGGATGAAGATAATGCCTTGCGCATCCCAGAAACAGAGGGCATAAACTTTTCTGCCGATGGTCTTCGTCTTCATCGGGGCACGTTCGCTACGTAAAACCTGATATTTTGACTGTTCTGTTATCTGTGGTGTGTAGTGATGAATCCCAGTTTCATTAACAGTCACGAACTGCTGCCAGACCTCCTTAGAATTGTTTTTTTTTAATTATCTACTTTTGAACGAAAATTTGTTAAATGAGCTTTTTTGCTCTGAGAATATGCTACTAAATAGACAAAATATTGTTGAATCGACTGATGACAAGCGCAGTTCAATATCTCTAACGGTATTCGAGATGTCCCTCGATCGAGGAGCGAGATTTTCTCAAAATGGCCAATTTTTCCAATCAATTTTTTTTCCGTTGTGCAGAATTCTAATAAAAAGAACAAGAAACAATATCGGAGAGATTTACCACTAAACATCATAACACTTTTTAAAACTTTTCGACGCACATTTTGCTAACCATGTTAGCACTATCAAGACGTGATTTAATTTCAGATTGAATCATATCCTGATGATGCTGACATGGTTTGAAAAACGTGTGTGGAGTATTTAAAAAACTGATACGATATTTAGTCGTAAATCTTTTTGATTTTGGTGTTTCTAACCGAAGGTTCCAATAGAAGAAATGATAAACAAAACAACATTAAACCTCATGCTGCCAGATAAAATATAGAAAAGCATCAATTGAACTTTTTCCGCATCCAGCATACAACCCAGATCTAACGCCACTTAACTTTCACATTTTTCGCTGGTTAGCTTACATCGTGCTTAAAGAGAGCTTAGATAATCCAAACTCAGGTACCTTATGTATTTTGGATAAAATCAACTGGTCATATACTTTAAAAATTGAAACTTTTCATTCGGCGTACGGAGAAATAAAAATTGTGTACCTCAATTTCAAGTAGGATGCAACCGAAAAGCTCTTCTCCGCATTTGAGAACGATCTAAAACCCGAGTAGAGTTCAAGGCGTCGGGTGTTTGCTTAATAAACCATTATGCCTTCTTCGTGTTGTTTACTACTTCCAAGATTATGTTTGTTTTAAAGCCTTCGGTAAATATACGTTTTCTTACGGAGACAATAACGTCTCTAAAGGCTCGTATATCAGCTTTGAAGATACTATATGGTGGTTCATTTGTAGGTTACACGAGAGAAGTTATAAATTTTAGCCGTAATTCATACTGTATTATAGAATAAATTAGTATTTTTTTGCTGTAGTTTATGTGTAAATATTAATTGCCATAATAAAATATTGTTACCAGGGTCGCTCTGAAACTTTTATAATTGGTCAACTGGAATAAGAACAATAATTGTTTATTAGGCATGCATTAATTTTTGATACATTGTAAATATACCAGCAAGAGTTATAAATTTGGTGATCAAGGTGATCAAGGTGATCTCCCTCACTTCCACCACCTTTCAGATAATTGCTGAATCCCAGATCAGAAAAACTTGGTGATTTCGATGTCATAAAGTCATGTGATATTGCTGGTATCAGAAAAGAAAATGAAACTCCAACGGAACCAAGCCTGGTGAAGAAAAATGGCCTGAAGAAAAATGACTTATCTTCTTCCCTTACTTGTGTAAGGCATTTTTTCCCTCCTGGGCGTCGTGAGTCAGTGCGTAAACGTTTAACAATGGTTTTTACTATTACTCTGAATTCATATCCGAGCTCTAGCAATCGACAAGGATTTTCTTCCAGTAAAGCTTATAATTCTTCATCCTCCACTTTTATTGCTATTCCGGACGTTTTGCATCATTTAACTCAAAATATCAATTTGGAATTGTTGGAACCACTTTTTACAAGAAAGCAGTTCCTCAGATATTTCTTTTCGAATGAGATCGAGTCTACAACTGATTTTTCAGTTATATTCACAGTAAGCTCGTATATTATATCTCGTTTTGAAGCTGATAGAGGGCGCTTTAAAATAACTGTACGATGGGAAAAAATTCTGATTCGAATAGGTTCTGCAATAGACGACATGTAGGGCGGAGAATGAAAATGAAAACCTAATATTTAAAATTCTTGATAGTATTCTTGATTTTTATGATTTTTATTTCAAATTTTGCTTCTCTTAAAAAAGTCATTGCGTCCGTCAGTTGGTGGTCAATCAGGTAACTATTTTTTTGATTATTTATGTTATGGTTAGTGGTTTTGCCTCGGTATATAACGACGGGAATATGCAGGGTGGTCCAAAGAGTTGTTAATGTCTGATTACGCTGTAGATAATTTGGTGGGAGGGGATGAAAGGTGGGGTCGGTCTTAAACGATAGCTCGGCTCCGGGAAATTTAGTCGCCATATAGCGGTATACAGGAGAGGAACGTTCGTTTTATGTGCGCAAGCAGTAGCGCAACAACAATTCCACCACTATTGCGCGCCGAAAAACCAAAGTCCAAGCCTTCCATTGATTAAGCAATGGGCTCATAAGTTTGAGAAAACTGGTTCAACATTCAATAAATGTGTTCTCGACCGTCGAAGGTCAACGAGAACCGATGAAAACATTAATACGGTAAAATCGTCTGTGCGCCAACAACCAAACTTATCGACTCGAGAACGCGTAGATGCCTTAAATGTGACGAGATCGCATCCTTCACAAAAAGTTACGCATGCACCCGTACAAAATTCAGTTAGAAGAATTAAAGCTGACAGATCCCGCTGATAGACTTTATTAGCTAACAAAATGATGTACCGATTTCCAGCAGTCGACAACATTTTTTTCTCCAATGAGGCTCATTTCCACATTAATAGTCATGCCAACAATCAAAATTGTCGCTACTGGTGTGGACAAAATCCTAAAAAGAAACATGAAAGGCATCTGCATAACCCGAAGGTCACAATGTGGGTTGCAATGCAGGCATCCGGAATAATCGGTCCATTTTTTTTTTCAAAGACCACCCAGATTGCGCAGTAACGGTGAATTCGCAGCGTTATGTCGACAAGCTTCAAACTTTTTTCACCCTTGCTCTTCAAGAATTTGAAGGGTACACTTAGAACACTTGATTTCAACAGGACAGAGTCACCTGCCACACTCTTAATTTATTTTTGCCGGTCGTTTAGGCGCTTTTTTGGAGAAAATTGATTTCTCGGAGGGATGACGAGGGCGACTCAGGAAAATATTCGGCAATAAATCGAAGCCATAACTGCAGACTCTTGCCGCCGCGTTATGACAAATTTTAGGGGTCGGCTTTAGTGCCAGAACAGAAATGTAGCAGATTTAGACAATATAATCTTCAGAACATGAATTTTTGAAAATTTCAAGAATAAATTTTGGTAAAATTGATCAATTTGTTTTTTTTTGTGTTTTATTTCAAAATGTTAAAAACTATTTGGACCACTCTGTATATAGCGAGGGAAGAAGTATTCCAACAAACTAATTTTTTTTCAGATTCCTTTATTTTAAGATTTTAAATTTTTTTAACGTGTTATCAATATCAACTGATTTGACAATAAAATTATTCCTTAATTAATTATATTCCTAATGTTAAATTTATTAAATGATAGTTCATCAAATAACAATTTCGAATGGGAACAAATTATTTGAATAATCCAAAAAACATGATGGCCAAGATGGGCAAGTTTCACTATTTTGTACTGCATCCATTATTACCTACGACAGATTACAACCATCTCGGCATTGATTCTACCAATTTTTTTTTTTGAAAAATATATCAATTAATAATTTGTCCATCATACATCCATCCACTAATTCATAAGTTCGCAGTAGGATTAAGGTGATAGGTAGTAGGATTAATAAGGTGATTAGGGAGGTATAATCAACTTTTTTCTGACATTGTACAGCGTGTATCTAATTTCTAAGTGCTTTCGAACACATTTTCTTGCATTATGTCCAGATACTTAATCCCATTAAGGATTACTAAATTTCGAGTTCCGGCTAAAGACATACATTTTCAGACAATGATCTTTCCGCTAAGGGAGTGGAACTGGACTTGTTACTGAGGAAGTGGTATTTCAAAGATCTCAATCATCGTTTCGTTTTATTTTTCCTTCATCAATTTTATGATCACCAGGACCAAATAAATAAAAGTTGCCTTCGTCACTAAAAATGACTGATTTTCAAAAATCTGACTGGTAATTTTCATTTTCCCATTTCCCCCAACCCATTCTCCCCAACATTCTCTATTTCCGACATAAGGTAAATAATTTCTTACAGTCGTAGTCGTGAAGTTTACTAAAAATCACTGTTTTTTTTAAAAATCAATCACCATTGATAATTAGCTTTTTTAATCAGTTACCATTGATAGTTTAGTACTTTCAAGTTAACTGTACTTTCGGGCTATTATCTGCTTACCATTTTATAGAGCTCCATTATTACAGCAAATTACTCGATTTGAAAAATAAAAAAAAATTGGATCATTTTTCTACGAACAGTTCTTAAAATCTCAGAAAGTTTTTTTTTTCAATTATCAGAACAATTACAAATACAAATTTAAAAGAACTTTTGATTTCTTACGTAAAGTGAGTTGTTTTCTGCTAAAGTTTAGTATACCCTAAGTAAGAGAGGCGTGGACTATTAGAATTATTTACTGTAACTCTATCAAGAGCTTAGCATTTGTTTGATATCCACGGCTACTAGCATATATTCTGTGCTTAACTTTTAGGTTCGCCAAAAGCCCACCGTCTCTCAGAATGCATCCGGCATTAACCTGCCTGATTACTGAGGGGTGATACCTTGTTGGAGTCTTACTTAGATATTATATAATACGTGTTTCGGTTAATAATTTCGATTTTGCTAAGAGATTGCATTACTAATACATTTATTCATAGAGGCTAATGACGTCTATCAAAAGTTAGTTCGTTATGAATTGTCATTGTACAAAAAACATAGTTATTCATAGCTTTGAATATGTTGAATTATGTACCAGAAAAAAAACGCTTTGGAAGTTTAATTGCCTTCTTTCATTTGAAGAAAATGATTGCTGCAAGTTATCGATTGTTGGTTGAAGCTTGTGATGAACATGCTCGAACCCAAAAAACTTCTGAACGTTGGTTTAAACAATTTAAAAGTGGAAATTTTGATATAAAAGGCAAGGAGCGTCCAGGACAGCCGAAAAAGTTTGAAGATGCAGATTTGCAAGCATTATTGGATGAAGACTCAACTCATAAGCTGAAACAATTGGCAAAAGCATTGAATATTACACAATCCATCATCCATTTCCGAACGTCTACGCGCATTGAAAGAGATCCAGAAGGAAGGAAAATGGGTTCCATATGAATGGAAAGAGGCGTCGAAAGGCGAAAAACCACTTGTGAAATTTTGCTTTCCAGACAGAAAAGCATTTTGCATCGAGTTGTGACAAGTGATGGAAAGTGGATTTATTTTGATAACCCAAAATGAAAAAAAATCATGAATAGACCCAGGCCAGCCTTCAACATCACAACCAGTGCGAAATACACATGGAAAGAAGGCCTTGCTGTGTATTTGGTGGGATAGTAAGATAGTTATGTATTACAAACCACTGAAACCTGGTGAAACGATTGGTGTGGCCTGGTGTGGCAAACCCTGGTGTGGCGATTCGACATCATTGAAAGAAAAACGACCACGATAAAGTAATTTTTCAACATAACAATGCTCAGCCCTATGTGCGCAAAATGTGTAAAAACTATTTGGAAAACGTTAAATGGGACGTCTTACCCCACCCGCTGTATCCACCGGACTTAGTCCCTTCGGACTCCTACTTATTTCGATCCATGCAGCACGGATTTTCAGAACAGCACACAAACATTAAACACTTACATTCTTACGAAGCAGTGAAAATTTGGTTTGATGAATGGTTGGCCTCAAAAAACCAAAAGTTCTTTTGGAGCGGAATCCGTTCTTTGATAGAAAGATGGCAAAAAGTAATAGCTAACGATGGTCAATACTTTGATCATTAATGTAATTTGTTTTATTATGGAAATAAACGCTCAAATTTTGGCGAAAAATCGACATTATTAACCGAAACACCTATTAGAAACACACAAACATATAAAGACTGTACCAATCTAAACATCCAGATCGCCTCAGTGGTCCTACGTCTAGCGTGTTGCGCACCGCCTCTACCATAGGCATCTAAAAATCGGATGGGAATATCTGTTACGAATTATTATATAAATTATAATAACACTAATATATACCTCTTCCCTAAATTGTGTTGGTTTTGTCAGATCGTTTAACTTACTTATTGGCATTTAATGACCTTCCTGCCGACAATTGGCGTAAATCATGTCATAAATTGTAGAAATAGGGGTGGGAATAACAGCTGTGATAGACACAAAACGACAAAAATCTATTCGGGGGGTGAATAAAAGCATCATTTCAGGAAACGGAGACCTAAATATACTGAGATAGAATAAAGAAGAATATTAACATCAAAATTCTGCCGCAATTTATTTGGACACGGTTTTTTTCTATTATAATGTACTGGAATATAACGTCAATAAGCCACATGGCTTTTGGTAGATTGAGAAGAGGGAAACTCTGTTGACTATAACATTTTATTTTTGTGCATGAAACGAACAGCTACCCTTAGTTTTTTTTCCTTAAAACAAATAACTACGTTTTAGTTTGTATCTTGATTCAGGTTTATTGTGGAGAATGGAATAATGTAACGTATATTAACGTACTATTTTAAAATAAGCAAACAACCTAGGGAGGCTATATATATATATATATATATATATATATATATATATATATATATATATATATATATATATATATATATATATATATATATATATATTAAAGTGTTTCATTTTTAGGCGATATTTTTTTTTCTGTCCTGCCTGAAAATATGATATTTCGTAAAAAAATATAAATAACACGGGAATATTTTTTCCGGTTTCAACTCGATTTTTCGGTATTAAAATTTTTTTTTTTGAAAAAATGAGTATACATCTTTTATAGGGCATTAAATTTGCTACAAAAAAAAGTTTGAGCAAACGTTGTGTGACGAACACTTTTTTGAGTTATAGAGCTTGAAAAGTGAATGTTAATAATAATTCATATAATAAATAATAAATATTAATAAATTGGAATTTATTGATTTTACGTTAACAATTAACTTACAATAAGCACTATGAAGCTGTTCAATTTTTAATTTTAGAAACTACTATTCATATTTAGTGAGTAAATATGAATTTTTTCAATAATTACTATGAAATCGAAACATAAAAGAATTAAAATTCAAATTTTCGGGCCTTTTTTTGATTTTTTCAGAATTTTTATAGTTCTATTTTATACCACGATGGCGCTGTTTTTGACATCGTCTATACTTTCACTGCAGTAAATAGAGGTTTATGCTCTTCATTTGGCATTGATTATAGATCACTGTAGATTAACCTGATTATTTATTTGTTTCTTCGTAATAAATGTCAGTAGTAGGAATTAGTAGTATCGAAGTGAATTGGACAAAATGGCTTATTAACAATTCTTGTAAAAACATTTATTTAATTGGCCACGAACGTAAATTTTTATCTCAACGCAAGCTATCAGGAAGTATTGAGTTTATTGATGTACAATTATAAATCTCTACTGAATAAAAGTATGAAAATTGTTATTGATGAAGTGAATAGTGTTTGGAGTAAAACAAAAATCCCTGTGATGTAAGTTAAAAATAGTATTGAAAACTTGAAAAACTTGTAGAAGTGGATTAAAGTAAAAAAAAATCTTTGTGTACTAAATCAGCTTTTCAAAAAACTAAAGAAGCCGATTTTAAGCTTTTGTCTCAAAAACTATTTGATGTTGCAAGTCAAAATAAAAATGTTTGTTTAACAAATGAGCAAAAAATATTTTTGGATAACGAGCGAAAAAATCAACGTCGAGGTATATTCTGAACAATCGTTGCAAGGTATTCTGATAAAATTTTATTTTGTTTGTATTTTATTATTATTTTGCACTATTTTATTATAGAATTGAGCAAATATTTGTCAAACTGTACAATCTCATTCGAATCACACACTCACAGTTCACATTCTTTATAACGAATGCCTTCAAATTTTGAAGATGATCTTCCTACAAATTCCACATCTCAAAAAATAAATATCTTGACACCTCAGTTATCTTCTGCACTGGATCGAACAAATGTATTAAGGTATAGACGAAGTCAAAAATAGCGCCACCCTGGTATAAAACAGAACTATAAAAAGTTTAAAAAATAAAATATGCCCGAAAATTTGAATTTTAATTCTTTGATGGTGTTATAATTTCATAGTAATTAATATTAATTCATATTTATTTACTAAATATGAATAGTAGTTTCAAAAATTAAAAATTAAGTTAACGTAAGATCAATAAATTCCAATTTAAAGAAAATTTTATATAAATTATTATTAATATTCATATTTCAAGCTCTATAACTGAAAAACTGTTGGTCGCACAGCGTTTACTTTTTTGTAGCAAATTTGATGCTCTGCAAAAACTGTATACTCATTTTTTACAAATAACTAATTAATACCGCAAAATCGAGTTGAAACCGAAAAAAGATTTCTTCCGTGTTATTAATATGGGAAATTGAATTTTTGGAAGAGTGAAGCCTCTAGTTCCGTAATTTGTTTTTTCCAACTGGGATATTGTTTTTATAAAGTATCAGATTTTCAGGTAGGACAAAAGAAAGTATCGCCTAATAGTATCGCCTAAAAGTATCGCCTAATATATCATCATCATCATCATCAACCCGTATCGATCCACTGCAGGATGAAGGCCTCTTCAGCATGCTTCCAACCTTCACGGTCCTGGGTTTTCCTCTGCCACTCGGGTCCAATGTACTTAACGATGTCATCAATCCATCGTGCTTTCGGTCTTCTTCGCGGACGTTTGCGATCAAGCGGTATCCACTCCAGGATTGCCTTGGTCCATCTGTCGTCCCATCGCCTCGCTATATGGCCTGCCCAACTCCATTTCAATTATTTTACTCTTCCAATGATGTCACAGACTTTTGTTTGTTCCCTGATCCATGCGCAGGACTTTCTGTCTCGTCTTGTAATGCCAAGCATACATCTTTCCATTCCCCTCTGTGCCACCCGAAGTTTTTGAATTGATTGCGATGTGAGTGTCCAGGTTTCACTTCCGTATATCATAACGGGTAGAACGCACTGATCGAATACTTTTCTTTTCAGGCAAAGTAGGAGTCTGCTCTTAATCACTATGTTGAGCCTACCAAATGCCTGCCAGCCACATTTAACACGCCGTTCCACCTCCCGGGTGGTATTCCCCTCCATTGAAATCCTCTGCCCAAGATATATAAAACTGTCCACAATCTCTAAATCCCTTCCTAAAACTGAAATTCTTCTGTCCTGAGCGAAGTTATTGAACATAACCTGACTCTTTTACAGGTTTATTTTCAAGCCAAATGGTTCGCCAGCCCTTTGCAGTTCTTGTATGCGTCTTTGCAACTCCTCTGGGTCTTGTGAAATGAGAATAATATCATCTGCAAATCTAAGATGGTTTAAGTTTGCACCATTGATCTTTACACCATCCTGTTCCCAATCCAGTTTACGGAATACTTCTTCAAGGCTAGCCGAGAAAAGAATAGGCGATATTGTGTCACCCTGCCGTACACCTCGTTCTATATTAATTCCCACTTCAAGATCATCAAGGTGAATTGTGGCTGTAGCTCCATCATATATCGATTCTAATAGGTTTACATAGGCTCTCTCTACACCTTGGCTAAGCAGTGCATCCATTATCGCATGCTTTGAGATGGAATCAAATGCTTTTTCGTAGTCGATAAAAGCCAAGCACAGTGGCATGGTGTATTCGTTGTGCCTTTCTATGACCTGCTGTACAACCTGAATGTGATCCATTGTATTGAATCTACTTCTGAATCCTGCTTGTTCTCTTGGTTGTGCGTCATTCAGTTTTTTTAATATTCTTTTAGAAATTATCTTAGTGAAAACTTTGTACATCACTGATAGGAGGCTTATTGGACGGTAGTTCTTTAAATCTTCCTGTGCTCCTTTTTTATGTAAAAGGATCACTTCTGCATTTTTCCATAAGTCAGGTACTTTTTGTTCTTTGAGGCATTTTGAATATAATTTTGTCAGTGTTTTATGTAACGTCCGACCACCAGCTTTTAGCATTTCGACAGTTACACTATCCTTTCCTGGAGCCTTGCCGTTCTTCATCAATTCTATAGCATTTGTTACTTCCTCCACTAGGATATCTGGCATTATATATTGTTCTTCCGTGGGTATTGCTGTCCCTGACTGGCTCTGATCTTCATATAACTGGGAATAAAACCTTCTGACAATCTCTAACATTTGGGTACGCGCCCTGCACACTGTGCCATCCTCGCCACGCTTTAAAGCATATATTTGCGTTCTTTTGTTTCTCAGCTTCTGTTTAGCTTTGTTAATTCCTTTGTTTTCTTCCAGGGTTTTCTGCACTAGCTGCATATTGAATCGGCGCGTGTCCTCTCTGATACGTTTTCTTATAGTTTCGCAGAGCTCAGTGTGCTCGACCCTGCCAAAAGGACTACCTGCATTTCTCATTGCTCGCCGTTTCTTCATTAAATCAATGGTCTCACTGGAGATTTTTGTTTGTTTGAGACATTTTTCTTCTGGTGCTATTGAAACAGCCGTTTGAAGTACATTGTTGGCGATTTCTTCATATTGAACTGATATTTCCACCTCCTCTGGATCTTATAACGCAGCAAACCGGTTTGACAAAGCAATCTCAAAATCGCTTCCTCCCTCCAGCAGTTTTCCAGAATCCACCTTGCCCTTCTTTGATCTTACCATTCTTTCGCGCTCTTTTCGACAGTCAATCCGAACCCTTGCTCGTACCATTCGGTGGTCACTTCCCACATTAAAATTGTTAAGGACAGTACAATTGGTAAATATTGTTTTATCGTTGGTCATGATGTAGTCAATTTCGCTTGTGAGCCCAGATGGACTTTTCCATGGCCATTTTCTGCTGATATTTTTCTTATAGAATGAATTCATAATATATAGTTCTTGTCCTTCAGCAAAATCAACTAATCTGTCACCTCTATTATCTCGCTCACCAGTTCCATATGGGCCAGTTGCATTTTCGTCTGTTCTTGTTGTTCCAATTCTGGCATTAAAATCACCCATCAGGATTTTGTACCTACATTTCTCCTTGTATAAAAGCTGGGCCACATCATCATAAAATTCTTCAATTTCCTAATCTTTATGGCTTATAGTTGGTGCATAAGCTTGGACGATTTGAAGCCTAAACTTTTTATTCACTTGAATGACGCATTGGGCTAATCGGTCGGATGTACTTTCAAATTTTACCACACTGTCCTTCAGCTTTCGATTGATGAGGAATCCAATTCCGCCACATCGGCCATTTTCCGTACCTCGAGTGTAGAGTACGTGTCCAGTTGGTTCCAGTTTGATTAACTGTTCACCCTTTCTTCGTGTTTCACAGAGCCCAATCATATCCCAATGTGTGTTGTCAAGTTCGATTAACAGTTCTTGCAATCGGGCCTCTGTTTTCATAGTCCGTATATTTAACGTTGTAATGTCAAAAGTCCAATGGCAGCCTGATCTAACCCGGTGATTCTTAGCATCCTCTGCCTTGGGGCAGGTCTTCCCGCTGCCGTAGGTAGTTGCCCCTTGGCCTCCGGAGAATGAGGGCCGTGTTTGAAGTTGTACTGTCATATTTCAACATATTGAAATACCATGTTGAAGGTATGGACCGTATTCTGCCACGCTGGTCCAATGCGGGTTGGCAGATTTTATAGATAATATATATATAAATATATATATATATATATATATATATATATATATATATATATATATATATATATATATATATATATATATATATATATATATATATATATATATATATATATATATATATATATATATATATATATATATATATATATATATATATATAATACTTGTATACCTAAGAAGCATGGGTGTTCACCCTGTATATGTTGCGGACCATCAATGGGACAACGTTAAGAGGAAGAACAAACAGAATTTATCAAGAGTGCTGCACATGCAAGCTAACCTCAAAGTTATGTTAATTAATTTTAATGACTTTTTCAACCAGATGTAGCCGTAGTGGACAATAGGATGGCCTAAACTTTTTACGGGCTTTTACTATCGTGAACGGTCAAGCTGCCATTTTTTTTTATACGACAAATCAGATTTTATTATAAGTATAAATGCTGTGCTGGGAATCGATATGATGAATTTTTGTCGGGTGTCGAATAAAAAAGGGATATAATACACATTAACATAAACAAATAAAAATGTAATGAGAACTTTCAACGGTACAACAAACTCGGTTTCGTATAATTCACACCTGCGTAGGATGTTATAAGGTGTTTAATACTAAATGGCGTCTAAGGAAACATGAAAAATGTCCGCTGACACAGAAGTTACATTCCTATATTGAAGCAAAGGTAACATATACATATTTATCGCCCTCGTTTATTTCATTTAATTTATTATAATGTATAAAAATGTCACTACATTCGCTATTTATAAGTTGAATTTTGTGGATTAACCGTTCAAATGAATGTAGTATGAGTTTTTAATATTCCTCAAAGTAAACTTCAGATCAGGTCATTTTGATACACTTTCGCCGGCTTTAAAGCACCTATCGAATCCCAGATCGAAAATAGCTTAATGCATTTGATGTTAGGCTATTAGGGCTTTTTCGGCTTAATAAAGAGATGAAACGGCTACCATTTAGGTGATATTACAGAGATTGGAAGTGACGAAAATCCGAGGGGAACAAGACTGGTGACTACGTCGGATACTATAAAGTTTCCCAGCCCAAGTCGGTGTTCCTCTTCAGAGGCCTTTTTGCTATATGTGGAAGTGGGTTGACCTGAAGCAAATTGACTTCTTTGACAGTAGAAGAACTTTTTTCCTCCAGAAAGTCACTAATACAAATTAGCTGGTGCTAATAACGGTCAGCATGCACAACAATATCTGTTTAACATGGATATTTGGTTTAACAGTACTGGTTGATTGCTCACCAGGAGTAACCCACGATTTTTGTCTCTTTGTATTACGTAAAGAATCCACTGTTCATGATAGATCACAATCTTATACAGGAAGTTCTTTTTCTTGAATCTGAAGTGTATTGACACAATAACAAAAAAAGCGTTTATTGTTATTCTCAGCTGTGAGTTTATTGGGGACCAATGCCTTTCCTTTTATTCTTCCGGTTCTTCATCCTTCAGTTTTTTTGACAGTTCGGACGCTCTGACTTCTCTCCAAGTATCTTCGTTGGCTGATAATTTCGATTAACCTTTCATATTTCCATAATTCTGAATAATTCCTTCCATAATTTCGATTGATCTCGATAATTCTTGCATTATTCCGATATATCTCTCTATTGTGTTCCTACTAAATTTCCGTTTTTATTTCTTTAGAACACTGGCATTACACACACTTAGCAGGTTTTAGACAACTTTTTACTATACTTTCTACCACAAATTTGGTAGACAGTATAGTGAAAACAGTGTTTTTATCATTATTAATATTTATTCATGGTATATTTACCCACAAATTACATAAATAATCCAATAAAATCTATATTTCATAGTGATGCATGTTTTCTTGTTCTCCAATAGAGATTTTTTCATTTCTCGACAGAATAGATCAACAATTTATTTTCTAATCATTTCCTAGGAATTTTGTTATAATTGGTCACATGAGTATAATTTCTTTTCAGTTACTTAATACCTTCGTTATTAAGGATGATAATATTGAAAATCAAATATTTTCGGTAGGTTTTAAGTTACTTGAAACGAGAAAATATATGGGCAATAAAATTTTCAATAAATTCGATGTAATTTAGCTGATTTTCGGGTAGGTTCATTGTTAGATTTTTCATATCCTACAATAAGAAATTTTAAGCCGGAATATTCGAAAATTAATGAAGAAATAAAAAATAATACGATGAAATGCTATATTGGAGTTGGATAAATAATATGTTTTAGGGGTGATTATTATAATGATACAATCTGTGAGTTTTATATTGATTTTTACCGAAATTGTTTTAATAGACTTTACTTATAACAATCAAGCTTTCCAATTTTTTTGCCTCAAAACTAGTGCCTCAAAACTAGAATATAGTTATATTATCTTTTCTGTTGTGTTTTCGTATTGTATGTGATGGAAAGGTGTATAGTTACTATTTATGAAAACGAGCTCGTACAAAACAGAAAAAAAACTATATAATCTGATCAATTTGACAAAAGGTTAAAATCTGGTTTGCGAAAGGAATTGTCCGTACCATCAAATGACTCTAAAAAGTTCAAATTCGTCATGAAGACGCATCAGATGCTGATCTGTCTTCCCTACAGAGGGAAAAGCAACAGTGTTGCCAGATCGAATGCTACGTCACCAGGCTCATTACTTTATTTATATACCTCGTATAATGGAACAAGAAAATAGTATAGTAATTTAATTTAGTACTATTATATTGTAAGATTTAATAATCTAACCAAAATCACTGGTACGTTATTTTTCTATTACTTTTTGTTTTCTTCTTGAGAAGCACTAGTCTATAGTAATGCTGTTAGGCCTGAAGAGAAGTTGTTTTAACATTTCTTCAGGAACATTGCATACGAGAGACAATATATAAAAACATTAGATATTATGTTTCTTATTTAGGCTAGTTTTCCAGATAACCCTCGTAAATACTAGTTTTCACATTCCAACGATATCGAACAGTAATTATTATATTCTATTTTATTTAGGCTACACTTTTTCACAAAACTTCCTTAAAATACTAGTTTTAACATTTTAACGATTTCAAACAGTAATTAAAATATATTATTCTATATTTTTCTATTTAGGCTAGACATTTTCAGATAACCCTCGTAAAATGCTAGCTGTCACATTTCAACGATACTGAACAATAATTATTATAGTCTAATTTTTTTTATTTAGACAAGACGTTTTTAAAAAATCCTCGTGAAATACTAGTTTTTACATTTCAACACTAATATTTTTTTTTTATTTAGGCCAGTTTTTTTCAGATAATTCTCCTAAAATACTAGTTATTTAGGCTAAACTTTTTCAGCTAACCCTCGTAAAATATGAGTTTCCATATTCCAACAATATTTAACAGTAATTATTATGTTCATTTTTTTTTATTTAGGCTAGATTTTTTAAGAAAACCTCGTAAAATAGTACAGTATAACTATTATATTGTACTAAAATTGAGGAGATTTACCACTAGTGGTAAATCTCTTCAAGTTTAGTGTTTCACACCAAAGGTTCCAACAGAAGAATTGATCTATTATATTCTAGTTTTTAATTTATTTTTTGTCAAGTCTTTTCACATAAACCCCGTAAAATATTAACTTTCACATGTCAGCTATACTGAACAGTAATTATAACATTATTTTTTTTTTTATTTAAGTTAGATTTTTTAAAATAACCCTCGTAAAAAAGAGATTTCCACATTTCAACGATACTGAAGAGTAATTAATATATTAATTTTTTTCCATTTAGGCTAGACTTTTTCAGACAACTCCCGAAAAATATTAGTTTTCATAATTCAAGGATGCTGAACAGTAATTATTATATTATATTTTATACTTGGGCTAAATTTTTTCAGACAACCTCCGTAAAATACTAAATTTCACAGTTCAACAATACTGAGCACTAACTCATATATTTTTTAATGTGGCTAGATTTTTTCATTCAACCCTCTCAAAACACCAGTTTTCACATTTCAACGATACTGAACAGAAATTATTATATTCTAGAACCATATTATAGCCTACAACCCTTGTAAAATATTAGTGTTTATGATGTTCAACGATACTAAATAGTAATTATTATTCACATATGCCGGTCGCGTTGGTGCGGCGGTAAGAGCGCCTGCTTTGCCGAATCCGCGCTGGAGCGATAGCTGGTTCGATTCCAGCGCTCGGATGGTTATTTTTCTTTCTTCTGTCCGTTTATCTTTCCTAAATGTTTGTGATTGTTTCTAGGCAAGAGTGTAAAATCCGACTACGAATTACCCCTCAGTCACGCCAGTTACAGGCTGGGTAAGGCCGGATGCCTTCTGAGAAGTGTTCTACGTTGGTCACTCGCCAGTCGGTAGGTTTCCTGATAGACTTATGGGTAGGCACATAACCAAGGGTTTATAGCCCGAGGGGGGTGCTGGCCTGGGTTTGTCGGAAGCTGATGACCGTGGTTCGGAACCCACGTTAAGCTGTAGGTCCAGTCGCTAAATAGCCTAGTTGCTGATGCGCCTCTAACCCAAACACTTTACTTTTTTTAGTTTATTCACGTATGGGCCCTGTTGGACTACGCGAAGTACAGTTAGAGGCGTTTGTTGTTGTTAACCTTCCTTTGCGCCCATACTGATTTCATTCTTTCGCTATGAGCTTTTTTCCTTTCGTCAGACAAAGTTGTTCCAGTCTTCCTACATTTTTCTCTCTGGCCAACCTCCCAAACGTTAACCTTGTGTCTGAAACAGCCTCTATCCTGAATTTCACTTCGTGTAATATTTGCTGATCTTAGGTTATAAGGATTTCAGTAAGTTTTTGTGCCGTTAGTAGTATAATAGTAATTATTATATTCTATTTTTTTTTGTATTTAGGCTATACTTTTTTAGACAACTCTCTCAAAATACCGGCTTTCTCATTTCGACGATATTGAACAGTAATTATATTCTATTTTTTCTATGTAGGTTAGACTTTGTCGGACAACACCCGTAAAATACTAGTTTTCACATTTCAACGATAGATGATTCAATCTCAGATTAAATCATCTCCTGATGATGCTAACATGGTTAACGAAACGTGCGTCAAACAGTAAAAAAAAAAGTGATTTGGTGTTTAGTGGTAAATCTCTTCAAATTTAGTGATACTGAACAGTAATTAATACATTCTAGTACCCCATACAAATAATACATTCTACAACCCTCGTATAATATTAGTATTCATTGTTTTTAACGATACTAAATAGTAATTATTATATTTTGTTTTCTATTTAGGCTAGACTTTTTCAGACAACCCTGTCAAAATAGTACCATTTACATTTCAACGATACTGAACAGTGATTATTATATTTTTTTGTTTTTTCTTGTGGTTTCATAGTATAACTTTATATTTTAACACATATCTTTTATAATATCTTACAATACTATATTTACGTAATAGTAATAATAATAAATTATTAGTTGGGATTTTTTAAAATATGTTATTTTTTGTTTATTTTTTAGTTGACATATTTTTGACTTTACGTATATTTTATACATTTTTTGAATGGTATTAGATACCATAAAAACTTTAATTTACTATGTTTACTAAATTATCAGCATCAGTTCTGAAATTAATGGCATTCTTTTTTTATGTTAGTCATTTCTTATATATTTCTTTTGTATATTTTGTTTCAAAATCAAAAATTTTAGTGTTATTAAAATTAAAGTTGTGCCACACGCCATAGATAATGATTACAACATTAATTTTAATAACACTATAATTTTAGATTTTGGAACACAATATAAAAAAGAAATGATTTACATAAAAAAATAATTCCATTAATTTCAGAACTGATACTGATAATTTAAATAGTATATATAATGACTTGATTATATAATAAATTAAAGTTTTTATTTTTTTGTATTTAATACCATTAAAAGTGAAAAACCTAAAACTATTAGCTTAAAAAAATCTGAAGGTAAAAAAATTATAAAATATGTCAAAGTCAAAAAAGATGTCAACTAAAAAATAAATAAAATATAATATTAAAAAATCAAATAATAATTTATAATTAATACTATAACGTAAGTGTAACATATTAAGATATTATTACAAGGTTTGTGTTAAAAAATAAATTTACACTACGTATAGGAATAATATATATTATAAAATTGTAGCTGTTCTCAGGATGGTTTAATAAAAAAAAACCAAAACGTTAACAAAATAAAAAAATTATTGTCATTATTACAATTGACCGAAATCCCAAGAAAAACCCCACAAAAATATATTAAACGGCCAGGAAAATATACATAATGTAATCATTATATTCTAATTTTTTCAATTTAGTCTAGATTTTTTTAGAAAACCCTCGTAAAATACTGGTTTTTCAATTTCAGCTGATCTGAAATGATTATTTTATTCATTTCTTTTTATTTAGACTAGGCTTTTTCAGTTAACCCTTGTAAAATACTGTTTTGCATAATTTAATGTTACCTAAAAGTGAAGAGGGAAGGGGGGGGGGGGGGGAAATGATATAATTAAAACTGCATATCTAGTTATTGTATGTTTTATTGTAAACGCGCATCAGTATATGGAATGTAAATTCTAAGGACACATTTTTATAACAGATCTTATACATTGAATTACATGTACGCGAGGCCGTCAAAAAGTTACACAAAAAATATTACACTTATTATTTTCTGGTTATTTTTACATGTGAAGCGCCTCAGATAGTTTAGCGTTAATAAAATTTCTAAATATGCCGGGCAATTGTTTATCAAATTTTTTACCAAAAAAAACTTTTTTCTCTATAAATAATACTGCTTTTTATGTACTTCATTGCCCCGCAACTTTAGTATTAGTATTATTGTTATCATTATCTTAAATATACTGAAGTGTTTGGTATTCATAATACATATTTACTAAGCGTCCTCTGAAAAGGGAACGTTTTTGCATTCGCTTGCATTTTTGGAGAACGCCTCGTACATCTTAACTGAAAAATCCACTAAAACATGGAACGAACAGAAACGGTCTGAAAAACTGATTTAAAGCTTTAATAAACTAATCTAATACACTGGTATATATTATTTTCTAATACTTTTTATATTCTTCTACAGAAGCACTGGTCTATAGTAATACTGTTAGGCATTTTCAACAAAGTGTTCACAACACACGCGGATTTAATAAACACCCTGCATTAACAACGACAAAAAGGAAAACACGGTAAAATTTTTCAGACTGATTCCGTTTCTTTTATCTAAGGCCATCCTTGAAATCATCAAAACTTTGAGACAAATATTTGTGATCAATAATGCAAAAAAAATTAGTGTTTCGATTTTAAGCCTGGCCCAGAAAACTTATTTACAAAAATAAATAATAAATATACAGAACCGTTTAGAATGTGTACCTCACGGAGGTTAAAAAACTATACAGTCACATTCTCAACAAAGTAACTTCTTGAAATAAAATTATACAAAGACAAAAAAAGGCATTAAAACATAAAAAAATAAATTAGGTTACATTATATAAAAGATACTTAGTTTTCTTTTTTAATTTGTACAGTACATATACAATTGTATTCTGAGGGGAGAAGTTACAATTGGTGAAGTTATGTTCAATCCCCATAAACATTCACGCTTTATTAGTAATATAAACATTGTGTTAGCTTATATAGAAGATCGGTTTACTTATTCGATTTTATTGTGGGAGAAAATTATAAGAAAATGAAATTTTATGCATAGGATTTTAATGGTTTTTTAGTGTCAATTTATTTAATAATAATAAGTTAACATTAACGAACATTTTTTGACTTTTCCATCAACAGTAGTCAACTATCTTGATAATAATGATATAATGTTTGACTATGATAAACTGCTGACAGTAATGTTAGTTGATAGTGTTTACAATACAATAACGTGAATAATGTCAAAAATTTCACTATATCTTGACAGTAATGACAACCTTTTGACAGTAGTGACACTAATGAATAGGACAAAAAGTTGACAATAATGTCAGCTTATTGACACTAGTAACAACCTGTTGATAATAATGACAAAAATTTGACAGCAATGACAATTTGTTGACATCAGTATCCCAAAGGATTTTTTTTAAGTAGTTTGTTTCAAATAAATTAAATGTAAAAATCTTAGATTGTTAGTTTTGTTTAAAAATAAATAAATGATGAAATGTCGATGAATGAGATTGAATCAATAAACCGTCTTATTTGACATTTCCTGCTAATCGACTTTAAGAGGTTGCTGGTCAGTTTTGAAACGTTCACTTCAAGTAGAAGAAAATACTACCCTAATACTTCTTTTATATTTTTACATAAAAAAGAAATATGAAGTTATCAAATGATATATCAGGTGTTGAATTCAAAACTGACCAGTTTAAAAGAACACCTTTTTTGTTTTAAACGTAATAAGCGCATGAGAAATAAACTAAAGTTAGTTTGCAATATTAGTACATTTATAGTTTAACTATTCAAGGTTTTTAGTTTCGTGTACATTGAATCCGATTAATTAAACTTTTTTTAGCCGAAAAATGGTAAGGAGAGGTAACTCAAATAAGAAAAAATGACTATGAAATGTGTATGGATTCGTAATATCTAACCAGACTTAAATGCCAAATGGATTGCGCTTGTTGCATATCGTCTTCGGATCCGTTTTACACACTATGGACAGTTCTTTCATTCTTTTTAAGCGCGTGCGACAAAATAATTCGTAGGCTTTCTCGCAGTCACATCTGTCGGCAGGAAACTTGAGAAACTCATCGACCATAGAGATCTTTGTCTTGCATCCTCTTCTCTTCAGCTTTTTCAGGTGAATTTTAAGTCGGGGCTCTCTGTGACCAAACCGAGAAAGAAAGATGTAGGCGTCTTTACGGGAATGCACGTAGTCTTGGAACTTACACATCTCCCAATTGTTTCTTCGGTTAATCTCTCTGAAATTCTGCAACAAATTAATCAAATTACTAATAGAGAAAAATGTAATTTCTATTTTGAATGAAAAAAATGTTTCATGTTGATGAAATAATTCATTTTATTCGCTATTTGTTATGGAAGTTTACGGAACACAAACGTGGCCATTCGACAAGATACTGTCGAATTTGAATTAAAAAAAAATGATTATGTTAAAAAAAAATGGATTTTTTGCTCTTTCTTATGCCATAGTTTAAAATTGGGCTGAGTTTTTAATTAGGCAAGAGTCGAAGATGATGCGAGCAGTGAGTGCATCCATAAAGTCTCACAATGCCATAAATGATTAATACATTGTCATTTATAAATCAATTGTCATTCCATATGGAACACCAAAAATATGAATCACAATAGTACCCAAAATTTTATCAAATTTGGAATTCCAAAAATCGAGACATTAGACAAAACCTAGAAGTTGACGCAAATGCACAAAAAAAAGTTAAAAAGCTTTCATGAACAGTCTGAAACAAAGTCATTGCCTCAGATTTGCGCATCGCAAAATGAATTAATGTAAATACTTAGCCAGTTATTTTCGAGTGTATTTTCTCAAAGTCAAAGTGTTCTACCGGTTTCAGTCTTTTAAGAAAATATTTGGATGAAAAAAATATCCTGAACGAACGGATCGATCCGTTCGTTCTGTGAAGGGTCACGACCATTTCGTCAAAATTTCATTTGGCATTTTCAAGTGTTGTTCTCTTCTAGTCCAACTGAAAACTGAATCTGACTCTTTTCTCGAAGTAAACAACACTTGACAATCCCAATTGAGGTTTTAACGAAACGTCGTGACCCTTCACAAAACGAACGAATCGATACTCGGAATAATTTAGGATCGCACATTCACGAGCCACCTATATTCTTTTTACTAATTGTCTGACACATAGGAATAAAACAAAATATTTAAAAACATTTAAACATTAAAAATATTTAAAGATATTTTTGTATTTCAACTTTGCAAATTCTTCAGGATTGTCGTGGGTAGTACTAGGCTAATTGAAAAGTTCGAGGAGCGGAAATGATAAAACAAGTTTATAGTTGAAAAAATTACTTTATTCTTCCGTTGATTCTCCCGTAAGCTCAATACATTTTTTCCAGCAGTTGTACAATTTATTTATTCCATATCTGAAGTGATTTTCTGGAAGTCCTTCAAAATTTTATGAAAATGTGCTTGCCACGTAGGAATTTATTAAGGTTTGGGAACAAATGAAACTGAAAGGAGGCCAAATCTGGTGAATATGGTGGAGGCTCCCACAATGTGTAGTGTTGATACTTAATTTGTCCATTGCAAGAACGCCTGGCTGCTTCGGAGCTGAACAACAGGGCTCGATTCACTTTGCGGTTTGTTGTCGCAGTTCAGGATCATAGTGATAAACCTAAGTCTCATCCGTAGTTTCAAAACAACATTTAAAATCTATTTTATTCTTTCGAAAAAGATAGAAAGATTGGTTAGAAAGTTTTACTCGAAGTCGTTTTTGATCAGAATTTAACCTTGGTCTTAGTAATTTCACTCAAAGTCAATTGTCTTACTGGGCGTCCAGAATGAGGATCATCATTTAGGCTTGTACGACCACGTTGAACCTAATCTGCCCACTTATAAACCATTGTTTTTGAAGGAGAAAACTCCTCTAACACATTTACCATTTCACTATGAATTTCCATTACTGATAAGTTTACAATGATACGTACACTGAAACGTTTACTTTAAGCTGCTGTTTTTGTACGAATGACAGATAGGATGAAGGATCATATGAAGGATGAAACTTCAAAATCAAGTAGATTATATAGTTCGTTTACTGCTCTATAGGTGTCGCTCCTGGAAGTTTTCAGTTAGTCTAGTATATAATCGTGTGTTGTATTTAATTGCAAAATGCTACATGAATTGTTACAAATATTGAATTGCAAAATGACTAAAATGAAAAAAAATGTGTTTTCTTTGTCGAGATGAGAACTTTTAAAACGACCTCTTATATACATAAAAAAATTATAAGTTAAAACTACACGAGCCTTGTTATCAAGTCAATAACAATGATCGAGATAAATCTAAATTGATTTTTCATTTTTTTAACTTAAATACGTTGAAGAGAGCCATAAGTTATTAAAAAAAAGTGTATAAAAAACACTTGATTAATAATACACATCGATTATATTTAATGTTTTTGTTATTTAAAAAAAATATACTTACCATTCCTATAACGTTTTGCCCCTTCCAACATATGAATTTGTTCGAATTATTGTCATATATGTAGAAACCACCCCCGAGAGCACTTATGATGTAGAGAGGATTATATTCTGAAACTAAAACAATGTTTTATGGACGGTTTATAAGTTTATAAGTTACAAGTCATCAAAAAAGAAATCGAAAAACAGAAATATTTTTATAAACATGTTGAGTTTTTTTAAAAAT
Organism: Cosmopolites sordidus; assembly: GCA_031761425.1. Lineage (NCBI taxonomy): Eukaryota > Metazoa > Arthropoda > Insecta > Coleoptera > Curculionidae > Cosmopolites > Cosmopolites sordidus. Next base: position 1,549,954 of record JARFXV010000041.1, on the reverse strand, counting down.
CTCTCGCTCGTTTAATAGGGTTAATTCGCAATAACAATTTCAAATATTTTCATATTCATTAAAATACATTTACTAATAATTTGTTCAATTAGAAATTTAAAAGATCATTATTGAAATAAACTCTGTATGTAAAGGGTCTACCATTAGGGATGATGGAACTTTGACAGCTCATGGAGGCCATATTTGTTTACCGATTTTTAACATGTCGTATTAGTTGTTTTCTGAAGAAAGTTTGGAAATTGTCCAGTTTTATTACGCAAATTCGCGTTCCCTTCGTGCTTCTCGACGAGCAATTCAGGCTCATTGTGGTATTCGTCGTGGTGGTCCTTCTGAACAGGCTATTGTTCGTGTTATAAAAAAAAATGAAAATGAGTTTACTCTCCACGATAGTGTAGCACAAAAAACTGTACGACAAAAAAACCCAAAAATGTTAAGAATATTGCCAACCTGGCAAATTAACCTGGTTAGCATCCATTTACTCGCACAAGAATTGAAGCCAACAACCATCGTATTCGTCGTGAATTTTCCGATTGGGCTCTCGAAATGATGGAAGTCGACAACGAATGTCACCGCAAAATCATCTCCAATTAGGCTGATTTCTGACTCAATGGCTTCGTCAATAAACAAAATTGTGGGTATTGGTGCGAATCTAATCCACACGTGGATGCATAAGACCAAATGATCACAGGGTGGTGTGGATTTTGGAATGGAGAGGTCATCGGTCCTTATTTCTTTAAAAATTAGGAAGAAACCACCGTTACCATCAATACCGAGCACCTCAAGGCAATGCTGGACGATTTTTTCCCGGAATTTAATGAACTCGATGCGGATGATGTTTATTTTCAACAGAATGGCGCACCACCGCATATTTCCCGAGTAAACAAGGACTTACTGCGAGCCAAGTTCGGCAACTCGTGAATTTTACGAAATGCCTCATCGCTTGCCCGTCGAGATCATGCGTTTTAACTCCTTTAGATTATTTATTCTCGGGACATGTGAAAACACAGGGTTATAGCAATAAATCCGCGACTATTGGCAACTTGGAAACTAACATTCGTCAAGCTATAGTCGCCATACAGCTCGAGATGTATGCCACGGTCTTCTAAAATTCGACGCGAGCAGACCCGTGTCTGCAAAAAGAGTCGTAGTGGCCATTTGACTGAAATCTTGTTCATATCATACATTGCATATCTAAATTAAAGTTCCATCATTCTTATTGGTAGACCCTTTATATAGCATTGAAGATATTTGAGTACTCTAATGCTAACATTTGGATTTTTTCGGATGAACTATGTACAGGAAACTTACCATTACACGCCAATAAGACACTCCTTTTGTAAACTGACAGAGAACCGCCTATCCCTTTTGCTATTATATTTTCTTTAGTAATAGGTCCAAAGCAAGCATTGCTGTAGCTGGAGGTGGTATCAATAATAAGCTGAAACAAAGAAGCACAACATTTTAATTGAAAGAATAATCGCAAATTATAATATATTTCTAAAACCGCAAAAAAAATTGTATAAGTTGCTACTTCATAGCGAGTCAAAGGTAATTAGTAAGCTCAATCAGTATTTTTTCACAATGTCAGAAAGTCATGTTAATGTTAATGGTAAACGTTATAAGAATATGGTAACAGAATAGAGCTGATAAATGGGGATATATGCAATTTATTTTTTAACAAGACTTGTCATACATCCGCCAGATAATCGACTTATTGCATGAAAAGTTTCCTGGGCGCGTCATTTTATAAACGGCAATGTCAACTGCCACGAAGATCATATGATCTCACCCCCTTGGATTAGTTTTCGTGCCTTTAGTATAAATCTCAGATTTAGAGAAATAAGCCCCGAACAATTCTTGATTTTAAATGAAACGTGCAGGCCATCATAGAAAATATACCACGCGAAATGTGTAAAAGAGAAATCTAAAATGGTCTGTAGAATGTATTCCACCAGACGAAGATGGGGGGGGGGGGGGGACATTTGAACGACATGATTTTAAAAAACATAATCCCATGATATGGTCTTCAATGGTTTGTCTAAGTTATTGTGTTGAATAAACATCCAAGGTTTAAAAAATTACGTAACATATTTTAATTTGCTTCTTTATTTATGTTATTATTACCGAAACTTTAAATGAAAAATGTTAAAAAATTTTCAAATTAAAGTCTACATCTGGATTGTTTAAAGATAAAAATTTAAGGAATATAAAATTGCTGTGTCTTAGGTCTACCTATCTTTCTCTTACCCCCTATTCATCCTTTCATGATTCTTCTGGGTATTCGCATTCTCATCAAATGTTCCGCTCATCTGAGTTGCTGAACCCCCACATAATATAGATAATTATATAATTGCTTGAGTTTGAAATAATACCTGATCTTCTAGCTGTTTTGTTACCCTTCATTATACGATTTGTGATATCTCCTGTTTTGTCAATATGTATTTATAGACCGATTCTTTTGGTTCTCACCTTTATTTCATTACTAGGCTATTTGAAAATTTCGCGGAGTGACACCTATTGAGCAGTAAGAGAACTACTACATTTTGAAGTTTCATCCTTCATATGAACATATGTGAATTTTTTTTTCAAATCAATCTGTCAATTCATTCGTACAAAAATAGCAGCTTAAAGTATAGGTATCAGTGTAATTTTTTAAAATGGAAAATATTGAAAATCGTACAGTGATTAGATTCTTTGCAAAAAAGGTTTAAAGCCAATGGAAATTCATTGTGAAATAGTAAATGTATAAGGGGTATCTGCTCCTTCAAAAACAATGGTTTATAAGTGGGCAGATGAGTTTCAACGTGGTCGTACAAGCCTGGATGTTAATCCTCGTTCTGAACGTCCAATTAGTGCAACCACTGAACAAATAATTTACTCTATACATAATATGGTTATGGATGCCCGACAACTGACTTTGAACGAAACTGATAAGGCTATGGACATCTCAATTGAATGGATGTTCCATATTTTGAAAAAGGAATGGGGCTTGACAAAGTTATGTGTAAGATGGGTGCCGCATTTGTTAAATTCTGATCAAAAACAACTTCGAGTAAAACTTTCTAACCAACATTTGAATGTTTTTCAAAACAATAAAATAGATTTTAAACGTTGTTTTGAAACTACGGATGAGACTTGGGTTTACCACTACGATCCTGAAGTGCGACAACAAACCGCAGACAGGACTTAGCCCGGTTGTTCAGCTCCGAAGGAGCCAAAGTGGTCAAAATCGACCAAAAAAGTTATGCCATCCATTTTTTAGGATGCAAAAGGCATTTTGTTATTTGATTACCTTCAGACTGGTAAAACTACAACAGGACAGTATTTCTCAAACCTTTTGGATCAATTGAATGCCACAATTCGAGAAAAAAGAACTGGTTTAGCGAAGAAAAAATAATTTTTCATCAAGACAATGCACCGGCTCACAGAGGTGTTCTTGCAATGGCTAAACTGAAAGAGTTACACTACAAATTGTTGGAGCATCCACCATATTCAGCAGACCTGGCCACCCCCAACTTTCATCTGTTCCAAAATCTCAAAAAAATCCTACGTAGAAAGCGTTTTTCATCAAATGAAGAAGTTAAAGCTGCCGTAGATGATAATTTTGAAAGACTTCCAGAAAATCATTTCAGAGATTGAATAAATGAATTGGAGAAGCGCTGGAAAAAATGTATTGGGCTTAAGAGATAATATACGGAAGAATAAAGTAATTTTTTCAACTACGAACTTGTTTTATCATTTCCGCTCCGCGAACTTTTCAATTAGGCTAGTATAAGCCTCTCTGAATGATCTTCGAATTAATACATTTTTAATTCACTGTATATTTGGTTTTAATTCATTCATTCATTTTCGTTTCCTAGATTTGCCTGATATGAATTTATGCAATTTCCCAAACTAAAACTCCCTATGAAATGAACCGAATTGATACAAAATCACTTCAAATAAACATTCTACACATAACACTTTTTTATATATTTTTTTACTGCATAATTGCACTCAACATCATCTCTACAACACATAACAATTTATAAAAATTCCTAAACTAACAAATGACTAATTTTGAAGAATTAATTTACATAAATATTTCGTCTATGACATAAAAAATCAGTTATTCTCAAAGTTTGTTTTTTTAACTCCGAGTTAATAACAATTATTGTAATTTACATAAACTCCACCTAAAAATTTCCTTACACAATCTAACTAAAATAAAAAAGAAATAATAAAACTTTAATTTATTTAAAGTTAAATGTTTTTTTAAAAATTACGATTATTAATGTGTTGCTCATATGATTTCACCTTGACTTATTGCAAAATTTGATCAAATAATTAATTAATATTTTTAAAGGTTCTCGCGATATTGTCCTTGAAGTAAAACTTATGGGAATAAGACGATTAGAACATGATATTTCTTGATTTTATATCACTATAAATACGTATATAATCTACCAGGTGTTTTCACAGGGTCCTCTGGTATTATTTTATATCAGTTGCTTAATCAATGCCATTATGTGCCATGTATATCGATGTCTATCTGATCACACTGCTCTATGGTCCATGGAGCGCCTTGACCTTCCTTACAACTGCCTTCCGCCCTTCTCTATTCCTTGCAATTTCCATTCAGTTTTGTATATTAATTTATTTACGATCCCTAACCGCATCATCTCTTTATCTCAGCCTTGGCTTACCTCTTCAGCGATTGCCATATGGAATTTGTACAAAGGGTTTCTTCGTAGCACATTCATTGGTATTTGGCACGTTTATTTTATCCGTTTGTACTTTATACGAGGTATGGTTATTAAATAACCAGTCTGACGCTACTAGAAAAGAAGTACGCATGCGCTAAACACCATCGACCAATATCTGTTTAGCGTGAAGCCTTCTCTTTTGAATGCAGTATGTCTCGCTTCTGTAAAAAAATCCGTATATCCGTAACCTTCGTTCGCATTAAGCTGGGTCCACATCAATACAAATTTGCGTTATGCGGGCTGTATGTATTGTATGTAATATGCCAGTGTGGCCCTGTATACGCTCTGACACACAAAGTCACACAGAAATACTGTCGCCGCACAGCACGCACACGAACCATCTGTTTTCCACCAGATAATTCGAACAAATTGTTCCAGTAAATTCAACACAAACCCAAAATTTTATTGGTGTGGATCCAGCTTTAGAGTTGTTTTTTTGTTTCGCCGGAAAAATGTTAAGAGTAACAATAGAGCAATGAATTGTTGTGAACTTTCACTTGAAACTTGGAAAAACCGGTACGACAATTAAGATTTATCGCGTGCACGTGTTTTTGAGCGGTTTAAGTGTTTTCAAAATGACAGAAAAGACGCTGAAGATTCCCGGGTCGCCCTTATACGTCAAAAACGGATGACAATATGGAAAAAAATCGGTAATCTGGTTCGATTTGACAGTCGGTTAAATATTCGTGCGATTGTTGAAACTGTAGGAATTGATAAAGAATGCGTATGGCACATTTTATATAACAATTTTAACATGTAAAAAGTGTGTGTCAAAATGGTGCCTAAATTTCCCACGTTTGAATAACAAGAAGCTCGCAAAAATATTGTACTGACACTTTGAGTGCCATTGAAAATGACCCAAACTTATTGGTAAGAATAATAGTATGTGACAAATCGTGTTTTTTTTACTTGTGATTCTGAAGCGAAGCGCCAATGAATGCACTGAAAGAATGTAAAAAAAGCCTAACAGAAACAGTATGAAACTCACAGTTACAACATGAGTAATTATGTTTATATCCTACAAGCAGCTGGAGAATGTTGTGTTTTGTCAGTTGACAGATGTGAGAACTGCCGAAAACAAAATTTCCTCCTAACCGAAAATGTAGACTATAAAAGATGACAAAAAAAGACACTGTATCACTAAAGCAAGATTCAATTGGTCATTTTATGGTGATTTTTGAATTCAGAAGGTTGAAATACATAGGAATCAGTTATTTTTGCGCCCTGAACATTTACATTATTGATAATTGTTATTAGAATTTCATTTTTCGGAAGACGAACATGTAAGCGCTACTGTGAGTAAATGGCTAGGATGACAAAAGAAGTATTTTTTAAAAGTCACCCCAGAGCTCGTGCATCGATAAACCAACTACATTTATTGATATTGAGAATTGTTCGAGATATTTCCTTCTATGTTAGGGAAAATAATTTGTAAATTTTCCTCGTATATTTTTCTACAAACACACGAAAAAGTTTGTGTAACAACTTTCTAGTAAGAAACAAAATTGATTACAATTTAACACATGGCGTTTGTCCGTTGGATGATAAAATCAGTAGAAATCATAATTTAACCTCTGGCAAGTCATTTAATTAGAGACATAAACAATGAAATTAACGATTAGATTTCGCCTGATGTTTCTTTTAGATAACTTCGCACTCATAGTGTACCGAATAATAAATTTGTATGCAGGTATGAAGTAGCAACGTTTACAATCAAGATAACTGTGTACAATGACAGTATGATGAAGACTATGTACGATTATGTTCGTTCGGAATTTAAATTTTTTTATTTTTACTTACCATAATCAAGAATATAAGTACTGTCGCCTGTTTCGTGTGTGGCTTTAATTTCCTGAAACAAAACAAAAAAATCATGAGTTTTTAGTTTGTGTAGCATTCAATATCTAAACATAAAAGCAGAACATGTTTGTAAAATCGTAGACTAAATTCAATGAGGTTTACCACAAACACCAAATCCCTTATTTTTCACTTCTTGACGCGGGTTTCGCTAACCATGTTAGCATCATCAGGAGATGGTTAGCGAAACACGCGTCGGGAAGTTAAAAATAACCGATTTTGTGTTTGGTGTTAAATCCCTTTGGTATTAATGTTTCACACCAAAGGTTCCAATAGAAAAAATGATTTGAAATTGAAAAGTTACGTTTAACGAAGATAAAATTTCACTAGTTTTCACCATAATTATACATGATCCCCTTATTCGTCCGAATTGTCCAAAAGACAACGATTTAAAAACTGGCATATCCTTGACTTAATTGTAATAGTAGCAGAAACATAATCTTAGAAGTAACCTCCCTCACCTTCTATACCCTTTTACCACCTTTTAGATAACTATCGAAGCAAAAACTTGGTGGTTTTTATGTAACAATGAGAACAACGTTCTCAATGAGTCAGGAACATATTGATCTTGTTCTCAAGCTAGACATTAAAATCATTGTCATTCTTGTCATTGCTGTTCTATCATTAAACAGCGGTGTCCCAACACAGTTTAATTTTATTAAACATTTCCACAATATTATGGGGATATTAATCTGTTATTTATACGACTACATAAATTTGACCACCTGAAGTTTCATTGCTAATAAAATTAAATCTCAGAGAGTTTGGTCTCAATTTTTTTTTAGACCCAGCCTTTTCATAACCTTTGCTAAGAAAAACTATATATAAATAAGGAGTTGTTCGTAAAGTATTATTAATTTGGTTAATAACATACAAGACGATGTTTGATGCAATAAAATAATTTTACTCAATAATAAATTGATGAATTTGTTCAGTGATACGAGGGTCGTTCGAAAAGTTCTAGTCTTGACCTAGAGCTGGCGAAAGTATTACCAAATGACTACCATAAAAGCGCAGCTGAGATGCTTAGTTCATTGACAAAGGATGAATGACACTAACAGCGGCAAATTAAAGAACAAGAAGCGAAATCTGGGAGGTCCAAAAAGAAGATATGTCATAAAATCGTCTGTAAAGAACTCCAGGTCGAGCGCATCTGATTAGGGTTAGATTATATTAAATTAAGATTAATAAGATTTTGTTAAATTTATGGTGTACGATGTGGCGGTTAATATTCTTATTTTGTTCTTAAAAAACACGTTTAAGTTGGGAGGAAGGTCAAAAATGGCCAGCTGCATATTTTTCTCATCTCGCTGGCAATTTGTGGATACCATCCCAGAAAAATCGTATCTTTTGAGGTGGTCTAGTCATTAAGCCATTCTTTTACATCTCCATAATTGATTTTTATAAATACTGCAGGATACAAATAATATTTTTGTTTAGCGCCTTCACAAAGTTTTCCATAGGTCCCAATTTAATATTTAAAGGGGATAGAATAATGTCTTTTGGATCTACCCACGACTCATGTGTAATGTTCATTTTGACCAGAATGTACTCATTTGGAATAGGCCATTCTTTTCTTATATAATGATGCTGTCTGGCTCACAGCTGTCCCACAGGCAAAGGAAATAAGCACACCTTCCATTGGTGTTCTTCATATTTTATTAAATGCATTGAAGTACACATCGTTTCATAACTCTCTTTACAATACACTGCATGTCCTATTGTTATAGTTGGTTTCTTATTCCCGTTGTGTAATATAACAGCTTTCAGACTATATTTTGAAGAGTCTACGAATAAGCGCCACTCTTATTATAATTTTGATTCATTGCTTCAAAAAGTCTCGGGATATCAGTACAATAACAATAACCCTTCTCTTTTGAGAAATTCTGAGTAAACTTTGTTTCTATTTCTGGACAACGTAACTTTCGCGTCGTGTTAATAAATTTGATTGTTGTCGGCGATAACCAAGAAGATCTGTTTTAGATCTTGATAGTTATAAACCTCTTATAAGATCATTTAATTCGGTTTGGTTAATTAAATGTGGAGTGTTTCCTTGAAGAGAGAAATCGTCAGAATCACAAGAAATCAATTTAACTTCAACATCATTTTCATTATCATCTAGTATATTTTGACTCGAATTACCGGGACAAATTGGATATGGAAGATCCTTCGAATGTAACATTGGCTTAATAACAGACGGCATTTCGGCATATACAATACTCGCCTTTTGTTTTGTATTATATCCCACTGTCTTCGTAATACAAAAGTAATAGTCATTTTCATGATTACTAGGTTCTCTCCATAAAATTGGTGAACCAAATGGAAGGTATGCGTTATATCCTAATGACCACTGGAGTAAAACGATTCTACATCTTTCACAAAACACATGAGGGACCCACTTTTTATCTTGGTTGACAACAGGAAATCCAAAATAATGAAGATATACATATTTTAATGAACCTACAGTGGGTCTTTTTTGTAATATAAACTGTCCATAAAAGTAGCAAAAACGATCAGAATTTTGTTTACACTTTCTACTCGACATTTTAATTCAATTTGAAACAAGATATTTATTGTATTGCCCCACGTAGGGTAGTTGAAAAAAAAAGATTTGACTGTAGAAAAAAAAATGTTACCTGATAGAATATTGCTAACACTTTTAGGTTTAAAGAAGGTAGATTAACATATTTACATACATTTCTTTCGGGGTATATAAATAAAGTTAAAATTTGTAAACTAATGTTATCAAACCACGTTTACAATATCTTATCACATTAGTTTGATTTATGTTATTGTGGTTGGTGATTTCTCGAAAAACACCTCTGTTATAGGTTTACTAATGTACATTAACACCGGTAAAATCTAATGTGACATTTCTAACAGCTGTCCATAACAATTTTAGTAATCTAAACGGCAAAAGACCGATAACCTAGCAATTTGAGTAGTAAGAGCATATTCACAGCTAAACAACTAACTACCCTTTGTTTCAAAAGCTCGTCGATATTTTCAAATCAGATAAGAACCAAGTACGGTTTCATTAAAAATTGGCAATACGAAGGTCTTTTAACTGGAAATTAACAGGGTTATCGGCAAGAAATGCAGCAACTTGACGCGGGTCTAACTCGCAGGAAATCAACATTCGATAAAGAAGCGGGAATATTCAATAAGTGGAATGAAATTTTGCCTTTATGAGTCGAAAACCGATAAAATTTTAATTGAAATCTCGTAATTACACCGACCTATTTCATCGACCGAGACGGGGCGTTTCATATTACTTGCATTCTGGATTTTTTTTTCTCATTAGTCACAACCATTGTTTCTAAGAAATTTTTCCGACGACGAAGAATGTCAATCAAATAGTTGAATTTTCAATTTGAATGATATCTTGATATGTTTTATTTTTCATTCGGGTTTTATCATGAGTACAAGTAAGTTTTGAGGGTTTTTTTAACTTTGTAACTTCGAAACTTTATTCAGAGAAAGTGGTATTATATATTTTATTCAAAGTATTATTAATCGTTAGCTACGACTTTTCCGCATCTTGCAGGCACCACACGGATTCCGTATTGAAAAAATCCTCTTCTTTTAGTTGATTAGTCGTGGCCAGGCGAATCAACCGAAACAAGTGGTAATGGGAAGGAGCAATGTCTGGTGAATACGGCGGGCGGGGTAGGACATCCCATTGAAGTGCCTCTAAAGCTTCCTTGACGACTATTGCCATATAAGGCCGAGCGTTGTCGTGCTGAAATATCATTTTGTCATGTCTTTTGGCATATTGCGATCATTTGAGCTCCAATGCTCGGCTCAATTGCATCACTTATTGTTGGTAATGTTTCCCAGTGATATTTTTATTAGGCTGCTGTAGCTCATAATAGATAACTCCGAGTTGATCCCACCCGATGCACAGCATTAGCTTCTGGCCATAAATATTCGGTTTGCCCGTTGACGTGAGACACTCTCATTGGTCCAATAACGCCTCCAATTCCGTCTTCCAGCTTTACTGGCCTTCCTTCGCGTTCTTTGTTACTGGTGTCAAAATCGCCACTTTTAAAACGCCGCCCAGTACTCACATGTATTTATTGATAGAGCATATTCCCCATCTGCTTCACACAGCAATCGATGCACATCAGCTGTACTTTTCTTTAAATTAAAACAAAAAAGCAACGCTTCCTTCAAATTGTGAAGCAGTCTACTGTTGTGTCATTTCCTGTAGTATTTAACTCCTTTTGTTCTTCAGATATTTTTTTGTAAAACTACGTTTATCAGTTATAAATTGTGTTGTGGTAAATCAGTGTTGTGGATGAGCATACGCCATATTCTTATAACTTGACTCCAATATTCAAGAGTGTAGTTTGGTATCTTATTTGACTTAGCTTCAATTTTGGAATAAACTGAATCTGATTCAATTTGTAAATGACTCGGCTCAAAAATCAATTAATGCCAAGTTTGGATGAACTTTGCATGAAGGCACATGGTTAAGAAATTTAAGTGGTTTTTTGTCCTCCACAACTGCCTGACATTGAACATCCAATACAATGAACATCTGTATTACCCAAATTATTGATAGACAGTATTAAATCAGTTTTGATTTAATTATAAACTGAAAAATTCATCGATCGTTTTTAATTCCAGACTTAAATAGGACAAAACGTCGATCGTACAGGTTTAGATTCTCAGAATTGTTCATCGATTTGGTTTGGTGAGACCAGTTGTGCAAACAATGTAAAACTCATAGTCGACGAATGAAAATCATTCAATTCTTTACAGGTGTTTTGACAAAGCAAAGTATCGTAAGTCGCGGTTCAACAAGAATGGAATGAGAACTCACAAAATAGTTGTTGTAAATTGTCGAAAAAGACTTTTCGATGGTTAACCACTGTCACAGGGCATCATATCCAATACTTTACAATTGTCATTTAGGGCTTTCTAAAACCTCATATTTGCTCTTATTGCTGCTGCGTACCGCCCCTGAGTTGATGGCTTTGAATTGACAGAATTATTGTGCCTTTTTTCGAGTTTGCCAAGACATGTAAAGCGGCTCTCAAGCAGCTGATGACAGGGATCAGAACAGATGAAAATCCGAGGGAATCAAACCTGAAGAATACGCTGAGTGCTATAAAAGCTCCCAGTTCAACTCTGTAGGTGGATGTACGTTTTCCGAAAGGAAAACTGACTTTCCTTCTTCCCCTACCAGTATAATGTCCTTTATCACTAGAGCTTCACTAACGAGAATCAAAAATAATGATTACATCGACAATGTTGTACGTCTGCGACAATAATAAAATTTACATCCGACAATTACAAAGATTATTCTATTACTGTTTTATAACCAAGCCAGTTAAATTAATTCGTTTTTTTATTGATAATTTTTATTAAAAGGAAAATACATTTAATATGAGGCAATGATGAAGTGCTCACCTGTGAACAAATAAATGTTTGGTCAAGGACATGTTCCCATGAAGCACAATTATCTCGCACATTCACCATCGGAGCTGAACGTTTATTGATAGCGAAAATCGACGATGGAGCTTTGATTTTGCTCATTTTGGTACAAGTATAGCGAGACGCCACAGTTGAAAGCAGATACATTTACAGACTGGTGAAAAAATTATTGTTCAGTCGCGTCCCAGCGGCGGTCTGTCTTAAACGCTACTTCAAGTGTCTTTTATACGTCGGCGAGCTCTTAATTTGATTGCGATGTTGTTGGCTGATATCGGAGTGGACGCAACGTGGAATACATAAAGTGAAATACAAGGTACTTTTAAAAAGATTTATTCTTAAAAAGATTAAAGGAAAAACTAACAGTGGTGATAATTCTTACGGGAGTTACAAAAGCGATTAAAAAAAAAACAAACGAAGGCTATATATTTCTATTTATATTCATCGGTGCAATTTGTTATTATTAAAGATTTTTTTTTTATTTTTGTGTTAGCATCAAAATATGAGTAAAAGTGAGAACATTGAAACTGTCAACGCAACGCAAAGTTTATTAACTTCTTTAGGATAATTCAGTTTTAACGTTTTTCGGTAATTTTTAAGAGTATACATAATTATTACAGGATGCATTAACATACTTGATACAACACTTTTAACGTGGAACTGACCACTGACCGCCTCTATAATCCCACTCCCAACGTCTTTCTAATATTCACATTTCTTACTTCGTCCATCTATCAATTAAATATTTTTCTGAATTCACATTCACGTTAAAGCTTTTTGTGCAAAGTTTCTTCTATGTAGTGAGTACATAGGTCTTAACGACATTTTAATGAGATTACGCTCGTCATTTTCAAGTGTTCAAGTTACGGTCTCGAGCGCGTTTATATATTTTTAACTATTATTTTTAACTATATATTTGTTTAACTATTTTGGAAAGAGACCTGAGTGTAGTGAATCACTTTATAAATTTTGGTCAGAGACTTTCAGTGGAAGTTGATACCATCAAGAAAGTGAAACATGGTGTTAAACGTGGCTGGCGAGCATTTGGTACACATAGTATTTTAGAACAAACAGCCATATTGTTTGAAAAGAAAAGTTTTTGATTAGTGCGTCCTGCCCATTCTAATATACGGAAGTGAAACTAATATCACTAACATCATAATCCGTCCAAAAAGTTCAGACAGCACAAAGAGGAACGAAAAGGTGTATGCTTGGCATTATAAGATGGGACAGAAAGATTTGCACATGGATTAGTAAACAATCGAAAGTATTTGACATCATTAGAAGAGTAAAATAATTGAAATGGAAATGGGCGGGGGCTATAGCAAATCGATGTGAAAACAGATGGACCAGAACAATCCTGGAATATATACCACATGATCATAAACGTCCAAAAAAGTGTCTGAAATCATTAAATAATGGATGAATGAAGGCAAAGGACAGCTCAGGACCGTATGAGTTGGAAACATACTGAAGAAACCTTCATCGTGCAATAGATGGAAACACTCCGCTTTTTTCACCACAATCTCAAATCATAAAGCTCAGAAACATTCGGAATTTTAGGTCTTGACTGAGATGTATTACCTCATCGTATATTCACCTGACATTGTATATTCAACTGGCATTGTAATATTCCAGAAAAGGGAATACGTCACTGGTTAGAAGAGGCACCTAGTTCGGGTTTGTTGTTGATAAGTCCGATATATCGTGATTAAAATGTCGGGGAAAATCTTACATATGATATTCGGGAGAAATAAAACAGAAATAAGGTGGGAGAAGCATACAGATAAGAAAACATATGAACGATGTGATGTCATAATATCCAAATGTTTGTAATGGGAAGGTCACTTGGAGAGAGTGACTGGAGGAAGTCTGATTAAATATATTGTATGGAAAACAGAATGGAGAAGGAGACCCAGAAGGAAATAGAAAGAGGCGCGATCAGGGAATATCCAGAGGAGAAACTGAAACAGGCGGAGAGGAAAGTTTAAGGATATAAAATAGTGGAAAAATATTACAAAGCTACATAACTAAAAAAGGACACTTACTTATTGGAATGTGAATGTAACAACTTATTGGAATGTGAGACAACTTAAATAAACCAATGGAAAACAACTTTTAGGAAGGTTAAAGAACTAATAGTAACAATAACAAAAATAATAATTAAGTGTATTTTAGTGTAGTGTGTCTTTTTAGTGTATCGCACCTGGTATATAAGGATGATTTAAAATTGTATGCATCATCGCCTCCGAAACTACAACTCATTCATGTTGTAGAGAAATTTACAACTGATATTAATTAATGCACTTTGGATTAGATAAATGCAGAACTATTAACATAAAGAGAGGTTCTAATTTAGAGATGATAGGGTTTATCACTGCAGAACAAGAATATATAGAAGTATATAAATATCTTGGAATACAACAGTCCAAGATCATACACTCATTAAGGAAACACTAACTAAAGAATTCACGTCCAGACTTGAGAGCATATGCAGGTCTGACCTAGACAGTAGTAATGTAGTAAAAGCTGTAAACACTTTTACTATACCAGCCTTGATGTATTCGTTTGGAATTATATCTTGGTCAAACACAGATATCGAAAGACTACAACGAATAATTAGAACTACACTAACAAAATATAGGAAACACCACCGGCACAGTAGTAAGAAATGACTTATATTGCCAAGAATTGAAGGAGGGAGAGGAATTATAAATATATGTATTCTACAAGAAAAACAAATATCGAGTTTGAGAACATATTTCCATTATGTCAGCGTGTATTTAGCTGATGATACTTATGCGCCTCTGAATCTTAAACAAATAGAACGACAAAATGAGAGCATTCAGACAACTAGAACAATTATACAAGAGTGGAAAAATATGTCTCTACACGGTAGACACTCCCATGATCTCGACTGTCATGAAGTTGACTAGAGTGCGTCGAATGACGGGTTGACATGAGGAGGTCTTTTTCTATAGACTGATGGTTTTATGTGTGTAATTCAGGATCAAGTCGTGCATACTAAGAAATGCCAAAAATATGTCATTAAATATGTACTAGTATCAAATGACAAATATAGGAAATGCCACGAAACTCCTGAAACTATCCAATATATTGTAGGAGCATGTGGTAGACTCTCCCAGACGAACTATCTTCACCGTCATAATCAGGTGGCCAGTATAGTCCATCAAGAGCTTGCAAGTCGTAATAGCCCTATATCAGAGCGAGTTCCCTATTGTAAATACATCCCATAGGCGGTACTAGATTCAGCCGATTTCAGATATTATATTGCTGGACAAAACGAAGAAAACAGCATTCTTAATCGACATAGCTGTTCCAAAAACACACAACATTCAAAAAACGGCCGAAGAAAAAGTACAAGAATACAAAAAGCAGGTTCATATTGTGCCATTGATAATTTCAACAACTTGCCATTGGTATTATACCAATTGGCATTATACCAAAGAACCTGAAAAATATCATAAAATTTCTGGGACTAGAAGAAAATCTGTTTAGAATAATGCAGAGGGCGATAATCATTAATACCACTCGCATCGCCCGAAAATTTTTGGAGAAATGAAGTTGTTTTGGCTACGGCACGTACGTAAAATTCTGCATAGCTAGGAAAAAAGATAAAAAGAAAAAAATAAAAAATGTATTTTAGTAAGTGTAGGATAATTTTACCGTATCCTCGTATCGTGCTGTACAATCAGTTTTCATTATCCACGTCTGTTTTAATTGAGCATTGGCAACGTCGACCGATGGTCTCGTCTCATTTACAATTAAGACCATATGCTTCTGTGGCTGCACTCCACAGGCGCCTCTATCTATCACCTAATAACATAATATCTCCGGTTTTTTTTGTCACCATCCGATCTGACGATAAAAAATAACCCAATAAAAATATGCATCGAGTGTTTGCAAACTTTATGTCGGCCCGTCGTGACTGAAGGTTTTTGTGTTTCTTTTTCGATCGACGTGGGTGACATCCCAATATAACCGCTCGTATTTCGACGCTCGAATTGAAATTCATCCGACTGGAATGTTGTTTTTCGGAAATGCCAGTTTATCCTGTTCTCAATACGATCCTTACTATATTAAACGTAATAATGGAAATGAAAATTTAAAAAATTCATATGATGACATTTTGAATGGTTCTTCATTCGTGTGATTAAAAAGATGTTAATGATACGACGGCATTCGTAAAAATTGATGAATGATTATGCCGGTGTGCGATGATTCGTTATTCGTGATGCAAAAACCATGAATTCTTTTTCTGTAAGTCTGGACCGTTGTCTCTAATAATTAACCGACGATTATTAGGTATAAAATCCTTGATACTGGTGGTATTTTATTTATTGATTGACGTGGAAGCTCTTCGTAAACGAAGTTTATCTTCAACTGCCTCTGTACTGTCCCTAAAATCCTCCTTGTAAAAGACATAACTTAATTGCTGTAACACTTTCTTGACATTTTTAATGTATCCTATGCATTAGAATCCATACATCACAAATTTCGTTTTTAGACAAATTTTAGTGTAAATTCTTCAGAAATGTATGAATTACTGACAAAAATTTCTTGCAATTATGAAAGACGCTATAATTTCTCACTTTACAAGCGAAATGATTTAAAACTTCTGTCATATCAACTTTACAAACAAATGGTTGTATCGATATGTAAGGCAAGTAAATTTTTAATCTAGATTAAATAATCTCCTGGTGATGCTAACATGATTAGCGAAACGCGCGGCGTGAAGTTAAATAAAGTGATTTGGTGTTGACCGGTAAATCTTTTCGAGCAGCCTTAAAAGTAGCCTTACTTTTTGATCATAGTTGTTAACGGGTGATCTAAGAAAAATATATCTCAATAACTAAAAATCTAGAGAAAAGCAAGCAGCGGAATCAGAATCGTCTTTGAGAGGTCTGTCAGTTTTAATTTGTGCTAAAACTTGTGTTACTTATTCTTCCGTCTTTTTCGTGTCTCACACGTGTGTTTCAATTGTTGTATTATATTAAATTTAATTTATTTTCACTCTTACTAATCTGCGATCGCTTCCGATGCCAAACCTAATGATCGTTTATCCATCTACGATAATTGATTTGGTGAATAATTTATTTTTCGTTCTACCATCTGCTCTCCTCCATATTGAATTTCTCTTTTCTGTTTCTTTGCATACCTTGTTTATTGAGTAAAACTTTTTTTGTTGTAGCTAATTAGTCTACCACTTGCTATTCCCCATTTCAGCATTAAATGATTCTCAAATGACTTCTATCTAATTTATCTGATGCATCCGAGAGTAAAAAGTCAGATACTTTTCAAACAAAATCGAAATCAATAGAAAATCGATTTATTTTCCATTTTTTTGCCTTCCACGAAATTTGGACTGGATTAATCCGCAGAATAGATTTATGTTTCGGCGTTGATCTCTTCATTTAATGTCAATTTCTTTCTAGTCAGCCATTTCTTACATATTTGGAAAAAGAAAGAAGTCAGAAGGAGCCAAGTTTGGAGAATAGGGTAGATGCGGTATCAATGCATTGCGCAAATTGGCCAGTTTCGTTGTTGCGACGACGGATGAATAGGCGGGTGCATTATCATGGTTAAACAGCACTTTTATTTGCCAAATGGGGTTGTTTTTATTAACTCTTCATGCAATTGAACCAATAATGCAGTATAATACTTTTCTGACCTCGGTTGCTCTTGTCTAAACAGCCGATGAAGATAATGCGAATTACCGGAAACACTGGCCATGCTTTTTCCGGCCGTTGGAAACACCTTCGTTTTTTTCTGGACACATGCGCCTGGTAAAACTCACTGTTTCCACTATTTATTCATTTCTGATGTTACAGCTATAGAAATCCTTCGGATTTCGCTTATTCATGTCTGAATATCACTGTAAAGTGGTCATCGATTCGGTTTTTGGTCTGCTGAGAACATGCGCGGACCCATTACGCGGATAGTTTTCTCATGCCCAAATGTTCGTATAGGATATTTACCATCTTAGCAATCTCTCTAACCTAGACTTTGCACTCGGCCAACACGACACTATGGATTTTGATGACCATTTAGTCAGTAGCAATCACAATGGAGCTTCCTGAGCTCGGATGTTACTCACTGAAACTTATGAAACCATGAAATATTAAGTAACAGAGTCTTCGATTTGTGAGATGGTTTTTCTATGCAAAATAAAGTGTTTAATCAACACCTAAAATTCGCTCTTTCCATGAGAGTAAAAATATCTACCTTATCTCCTTTATTAAAACAAAAAATGTCATATCGCAAGAAACTTTTTAGAACTGCAGTCGCCTTTGACAGCACATCGCCATCTATCGAAAAATATCTAACTTTTCTCTATCGAAAATAACGGACCTTTCAAATTGAGCGTTTTTTTTTAAATTCTTGAATTAACTTGTGAATTTGCCTAAGTCTAATCTCAATTCAAAAGTATAATGTGTGACATTTATAAAAATGGAGTCGTCGTCCATCTGAAAGCACTATCAATCAAAAATTTCAAGAAACTGGTTCGGTGAAAGATAAAAGAAGAGCAATATATAGTCGTAGTGGTAATCCTGGTAATAGTAATCCTTCACAATGGCATATTGACTTGAAAGTTCCATTAGTTCAAGAAATTTCCATTACTTATTCGACATTCGCAAAAATTTGAACTCAGTGAATCAACAACATGGCCTATTTTACGAAATAATTTAGCTCTTAAGGCATTTAAAGCTCCAATAACATTTAAAACGTTGTGCATTTGTCAACAAACAGATGATTTTATCCAAAAAATCATCTTCTTCAAAAATCATCATATGCAACACATTTTAAAATTGGTGGCTATGTTAACAAAATATAAACAAAATTGTCGCATTTGCGGTGAGGAAAATCCACGATTGATTCATGAGACACCTTTACATCTTAAACGAGTCACTGTTTGGTGTCCATTATGATCTGGAAGTGTAATTGGGCCGAATTTCTTTCATAATGCTGCTGGTAAATCTGTAACTGCGAATGGTGTTCGATATCATGAGATAACTGGATTTTTGTGGGCTCAATTGAATAATATTGATATGTAGGGTATGTGGTCCCTACAGAATCACGCTACACCTTACTATGCTAATGAAACAATTAATTTATAATCTCCTGGACGAGATATTGCAAGCAAACAGTAATGTTAATTGACCACCAAGATCATGTGATTAGACACCGCTGAGTTATTTTCTTTGGGATTATGTGAAAAGCCAGGTCTATAAGAACAATCCACAATCGATTCCTGGACTAAAGGATGGATTTGAAAGACCCTTTATAATACAAGTTATGTATTTTAATTAAAAATTTCTGAAAACAAATTAAAACGTCATTTTTAATAACAATAAAGGAATCCTTCTATATTGCTTCTACAAAGTTGGTTTTCTCGAAATAAAAAAACGTATATAATTCCTTGGACCACTTCCATCTAACATAACAAAAAACAAAAAATATAAATTGCCCAATTCTAACCATCAGTTCTTCTGTTCTTTCTGAATGATTTATTAAAATAACACTCGAATTAGACCACCCGAAAGCTTTCAGTTTATGTCTCAATTCCAGGTAAGAGAAGGTTAAACGATTTGGCTCGGTGGTAGTACATTCGAACTGGTCACCTTTTGCATTCCCCAAATTTTGCTACCAATAATCATTAGGTTTTTTGGCACGTTTTAACTGACTTAGGTAAAAAAAGGATCGTAAGAAGCTCAATAAGATATCTTCGTACAAATGCGCTAGGTTAGGAAATGATTGTGTTTTATGTTGTTTAAACCAAGTATTTGTCTGCCATGCTGGAATTTGAAGGCTCTTATTGACACATAATTATTTCTTAAAGAGTTGCTCTGGCAGATTATTTTCAGGTATAATCTGACCTACTATAGTAATCCTTGAAATTCGTAAAGCGATGAAAAACATTTCTTAGTTTTTAGTCAAGTTTAAAAACGTGTTAGTTCTTTCTACTGCGATTTAAAATATAAGCTAGGGCATTGGATTTGAAATTACATCCATAAAAATGAGCGAATGTTACAAACCCGCGCATAAATAATTGTAAGCTATTAACAAAGATTCACAAAAAAAGGGATCTAGTTTTTTGCAAATAACTCGAAAACTATTAACGTTACTGAAATTAAAAAAAAAGTTCCTTAAAGAGAAATTCCAATAAAAAAAGTCCTAATTCCCGGAACTATATCTATTATTAATACTTTTAATTTAATGTTGAATATAAAATACCGCAGCGCTACGCTATTACGCTGCCTCGAAACGGACCGTAGCAATACACATTTTTTTTATACTATTAAATATGAATTTATTTTTTTTTTAATTATGTTATCATCTAGACACTAGAAGAAAAAAAATTCTGCCCGAAAAAAATTTGTTCACTGATTTTTCATAAAATGGACCTAATGTTAATTAACTATTTTTTTTTATAGTTTTTGTTAAATTCCAAGTCGGATAATTGCTTAAACAAAAGCTACTAAAAATATTTCACTTCGTGGAGATCCTATTACCCCTCCACTAGATTTGTCATACGTACAAGTTTTAAATATAGTGGAAATTTAGATATTCATCTATATATATATATATATATATATATATATATATATATATATATATATATATATATATATATATATATATATATATATATGAATAGATGAATATCCAGTTTTAATCGCATGATCTTTCATAGTGTTGAATAATGAACAAACTGTTTAAAACCTTAAAACCAAAGCGTAAAGGGTTTGCGGAAGGTTTTTTAGAAAAAATCTGTTTTAATTTGTTTCAGACTAAATCTTCAGAAATCACCAGAAAATCCTGATGTCGCGTTTTCAACTATGACGTTTGATTGATTACCAAAATTCCCAAAATTATCTGATGAACCCGAAAGGCAGGAACATCTTGAAGGAACAGGTCAGTACATAATATTTAATAGTTCTATATTACGCCCAACGCAATTACGCGATTAATAAACAACTTTATTTTTTTAGTTTTTATTGGAAAACTTTTTATATATTTTTTCTCCTTTATTTGGGTTTTTCGCCACTGTCTAAAACTAAAAAAATATCAAAAATACCTGTTCTTATTTAAAGAAAGAATCACTGGGTAAAAACAAAAAACCAAACGGACACAAATTTCTCAGTGATTCTTTTTTGTAATAAATTTGCCTAACGAACAAAATTTTAAAGATATAAAAATGTTATAAAAAAAATTACAAACTTTTAACGTTAACGTTTCGGAGGGTAATCTCCTCCGTTTTCAAAACTGAACTAAAAAATAAATTATATTAATTTGTAATATATAAAGTAATGAGTGACGAGAGTATATGAGTAACGAGTGTAATATATAAAGAACGAGTGACTAAATATATTTTTTTGTATGTCAACGATATGTGTTGACAACGTTGTGTATGACAACGTTGTGTATGACAACAATGGATTTTCATGACAGTGACATACTACCAAAAAATATGTATAGGTAATTTTTACGGTGTGATTGTTTATTGTACTGATTGTGTATTCAAATATTTAAATGTTTTTAATTGTATTCTTTAGAATCGGGAACCATATTGAATTTAAATCTACCGAAGGCATAGCAATACAGTTATTTTTATTTAAATTAATTATAGCGGTTTCTTTTAATCTTCTGTATTTTGTTACCGATTCTTTTAATACCGTTTTGGAATTATTCCAATTGATTTTATGACCCGATTCCCATGCGTGTTGACAAATTCTAGATTTATTAAAATCGCCCTTTCTAAGAAGGTTTTTATGCTCTTTTAATCTAACATCTAACGGTCTAGATGTCTCACCTATATAAAATTTGCCACATTCGCAGGGAATTTTATAAACCACATTTTTGGTATTTTGTTGTATATTGTTTGGTTTAGTCTTTGTTAATAGAGATCTAAGAGTATTTTTTGTTTTAAATGTCGTTCTTATGTTGTATTTATTTCCTACTCTTTTAATTGTGACAGAAATACCGCGGATATAAGGGATTGTGAGGTTGATTGTTTGAGAGTTATTATTATTGTTATTTTTATTATTATTATTTTTTGAGTTTTAGACAGTGGCGAAAAACCCAAATAAAGGAGAAAAAAAATATGAACACGCCACAATCATTCAGACATTACTTAAACTTTTTATATGTTTACAGAATCGGATTTCTTCTAAAAACGTATCTGATGCACAGATTTATTATTAACTAATTTTTTTATAAATTTCATTATTATTTTTATTCAAAATAAGTTATTTGTAAGTCAAGTACTCAAGTCAAGTCAAGTTCAAGTACTCATTTTTGAAAATTGTCTCCTAAGCCGCAATCAAACAACGTTGGCTGTCCGAAGTCATACCAAAAGTCTTTTCGTAAATCTTCAATTTAGATTTTGGGGATAAATAGAAGTTTCGAAATAGACTGAAGTACGGAACTAAATCAGGAAAATGTGGCAAATAATCGTGCACCTTGATATCGCTTTTTTCAAGAATTATAAAGCACATATGAAATATATAACTTTCCTGTACTTTCCACAGGTGCTTTCAAGAGTACGTCGAATAGAGAAACTTTATACATTCCTTTTGATTACTTTGTTTTACGAGGGTCGAAGCAAGAAACTTTTGTTTATTTAGAAAAATGGAAGAAAGTGAATTTGGAGTGGTGATTAAACACTTATATTTAAAAGGCTTAACACCAAAAGAGATTTTGATCTCTTTGATGAAGTTGGATGAACTTTGTAACTGTTTATAATTGGGTAAATGAGTTTAAACGTGGCCGTACATCCACAAAAGATGAACATGGTTCGGGACGTCCAATGGAAGTGACTACTCCCAGGCTTATCGCAAGGTACAGTGTTTTCAATTTTGTACAAAAAATTGGAGCAGTGGAGAATAAACGCAATCGTGTGGTCGACTCTCAAGCGGTTTTGGCGCATTTTTGTCGCAGTCCTGATGAGTTTCTACTGTTTTAAACTTGTGTGTAACTTGGTGTGTAAAGTAATGATACTAGTGGTGTAGCGTTCGATCTGGCAACACAGTTAACTTCCTATTTGGAGGGGAGGCAGATAACATCGCATGCGTCTTCGGTACGAGTTTGAACTCCTAGAGTCATTTGGCAGTCCGCAATTCTTTTCGTAAACTGGATTTAGCTAGTTGCTGAAGAAGTATTGATGCACATTTCCTACCCTTCTGGAATTTGTTACCAGCAAAGTTTGAAAAGGCGCCCTTTATTCTTAACCTACACATTGCTTACTCAAACATCCCCTTGTCCCTGTTCTCAAATGTTTCTTTTAAATCATGACATAATAAATTTACTGTTGAAGTATTTATTAGTATGAACGCAAAGGTACAAAATGAATTTTGTTCCTATTACAAAAACGTTGTATGTGTAAACGAAGACTTTAGAGCTCTTTAACAAAATAAAACTTTTTTCTTCGAAAAAGATAAAATGCCACACAGGACGACGTCCATTTACACAAATACGAAATAATCACGGGTTTTAATGCATAAACAACGTTCCTTGAAGAGTATCTCATGTACCAAATTCGATACCCATATAAATTTTATTACTTCAACAAGTCAGTTAATTTGTATGCTCCGTGCGGGTCTCGTTTCAAATTTATACGTCTATTTTGATGAAAAGAATTAAAAAAAAATTGCGCGCAGAATTAATTGTCCAAGGTTTTTGGTTTCGTGATTTGTGCATTGTTAACTGTGTAATATTTTTTTTATTTGAATACACGAGTCGACGAGTCGATGATTTTTGTAACATCGATGAGAAAGCTCTTTTTGGGTTTCATTTAGGTAGTTATTAAAACACCTTTTCACAAAAATAGCTTAGCACGTTTCATTTTCAAGTACTTGTTTCTCCTTTATATCATAGGATTATTGAAATTATTTATATCTGACTTTGGACTAGACATGTAGAGGGGGTATTTCCACAGTAGAGCTCTTTAACAAAACGAACGAACCTTTAAGGCTAGTTTTATTGTTTTCTATAGCTTAGTTTGTTTGTGTCTAGGTTGGTAGAATACTGTGGAAAAAATACCCCCTCTACGGTCTTGTGGTAATTTCTACATTGCCCAGTTCAAAGTCAGGTCAAGTCAGACAATTTCAATACCTCTTTATATAAAGGATGAGCAGGTGCTTTAATATGGGACGTGCTAAATCATTTCTGTGGTGTTTAAGGTATTTTAATAACTACCTAAATGAAACGTAAAAAGAGCATTCTCATCAATATTACAAAAATCATGTCAACCGTGTAATTAATTCAGTTCAAAAAAAAATATTATCTGAATTATAAAATATAAATATGTCAAATATAATCGATAAATCTCAATCACCTGTATAAATTCCTAACTTAACAATTTAACAGACATCAGTATGCGGTGAATACTACGTTCACCACTTAATAACAGTAATATTTTTATCAGGAAACACTCATGATTTTACAAGATCAAAAGTTTTTTTAATTTTATATTTCACGTAAATTATCAATCTATCGTTACTACCCACGATCAAAACACAAGAACCAAACCATTAACAACAATTTTTATGTAAAACCAATATTTATTACTATTAATGCAGCAAAAATAACCTTTATATTACCTGAGTAGCCATTAAAATCGTGATTAATAGTTTAAATGGTTATTGTTCATAATCTACCGATAGACGTTTCCATTTTTTTCAGAAAAATGAAACAAACGAATAAAAAAAACCAGTAATGTAGCGTCTTTCGATTTGATACGCCCAACCAATCGACGATAATTTTCATAATAGCCTGTAATGCAATTACCATATTCGCCAATGCGGATGATAAAAAAAACAATTAAAAATCATAATCGGATTAACATAATTCCTCAGTCACATTTACGTCTCCGCGTGAAGACAGACCGCCGTTGACGCCACTTTAGAAACGTGTTGCGAAAGACTTAGATACAATCAGGATGCAACATGTGGCTCGTGACATTATCTATCTTTGAAATAATAAAGTCTTCATAATAAATCTTGCAACGCATCGTCTGGAAAAGCACTTGATTCGAAATATATATACAATTAAAAGTTAAAAACACTCATTATGCGCATATACAGCGTGTCTAAAGGAATAAGTGACTGGATGAATCCTACGTGAATCATAACATAAAGGGTGAACTAAATTGAACGCCGAATTTACATTTCGTGCCAATTTTTTGACCAGATGTATATATATATATATATATATATATATATATATATATATATATATATATATATATATATATATATATATATATATATGTGTGTGTGTGTGTGTGTGTGTGTGTGTGTGTGTGTGTGTGTGTGTGTGTGTGTGTGTGTGTGTGTGTGTATGTGTGCTGCCCCGACAGACGTTCTCCAGTCCAAATTTCAGTAAAGTTGTTTGTGATTGTTCTGTGAATTTGTGAAAAGCTATTGGAAAGTGTAAACAAAATAAAAATTTGTTTGTTTGTCTTCTTCACGATAATTCAAATTCGTTGTCGCGCGATTGGTTTCTACTGACCGATGTCTCATTTGATGCATATCATCTTCGCTTGTATTTTCTCTTTCTTCTTGTGTACGTGCTAAATGTGTTGGTGATAATCGATTCATTTAAATTTCATTTCGCTTTTCGCGGTCGATCTGCAGATCTGCAAAAATTCGTTTGGTTTGTATCATTGCGAGTTAAATTGCTGCAACTTAAAATTCCTCCATCTTATTGTGTCAATTATGTCGATTGTGACACAATGTGCGATACGAAGAATCAGAATTGAACTGAAAATGGACAATTGATTCACTTTGTTGTTACTGTATAACTGTTTGTTACTTCAAAACTCACCGTATTTAGTAGGTAAATCTGTAAATTTGTTTGAGATAAAACGACGAAACTTAATGCATTACATGAAGCGATTGCCATGAACTTACAACAGAATCACAATTCAACTGAAACAACTGAATCAATTTTTTGTCACTATGTGACCGATTGGCTTAATTCGCAATTTGGCAATCAGCTGTCAAACGATATTTGCGCACGTAATGACGTAAATTGGAATAGAAATAAAATAATCACTACATTTGGACAGATCGCGGAACATCACAAAATTAAAAAAAAAGTATTCTCCACATCTTCCAGATTTTTTTTTCAATTGAAAACATTAAATTGGGTTATTTCCATCCAGGGAGCATAATGAACAAAACAAAAAAATAACCAACTAAATATGTCGTTCCTATTGTCAGTTATGCTCGACAGTGCATACAACAATTATGATTTTTATAGTTTGTCCAAATTTTCCGACTTTTTTTGAAATTGTCTCGATTTTTTTCCTGAAAATTTTTACAAGATTACACAGAACAAAACAAATATATATATATATATATATATATATATATATATATATATATATATATATATCATCATCATCATCATCAGCCCGTATCGATCCACTGCAGGATGAAGGCCTCTTCAGCATGCTTCCAACCTTCACGGTCCTGGGCTTTCCTCTGCCACTCGGGTCCAATATACTTAACGATGTCATCAGTCCATCGTGCTTTCGGACTTCTTCGCGGACGTTTGCGATCAAGCGGTATCCACTCCAGGATTGCCTTGGTCCATCTGTCGTCCCATCGCCTCGCTATATGGCCTGCCCATCTCCATTTCAACTGTTTTACTCTTCCAATGATGTCACAGACTTTTGTTTGTTCCCTGATCCATGCGCAGGACTTTCTGTCTCGTCTTGTAATGCCAAGCATACATCTTTCCATTCCCCTCTGTGCCACCCGAAGTTTTTGAATTGATTGCGATGTGAGTGTCCAGGTTTCACTTCCGTATGTCATAACGGGTAGAACGCACTGATCGAATACTTTTCTTTTCAGGCAAAGTGGGAGTCTGCTCTTAAACACTATGTTGAGCCTACCAAATGCCTGCCAGCCACATTTAACACGCCGTTCCACCTCCCGGGCGGTATTCCCCTCCATGGAAATCCTCTGCCCAAGATATACGAAGCTGTCCACAATCTCTAAATCCCTTCCTAAAACTGAAATTCTTCTGTCCTGAGCGAAGTTATTGAACATAACCTGACTCTTTTTCAGGTTTATTTTCAAGCCAAATGGTTCGCCAGCCCTTTGCAGTTCTTGTATGCGTCTTTGCAGCTCCTCTGGGTCTTGTGAAATGAGAATAATATCATCTGCAAATCTAAGATGGTTTAAGTTTGCACCATTGATCTTTACCCCATCCTGTTCCCAATCCAGTTTACGGAATACTTCTTCAAGGCCAGCCGAGAAAAGAATAGGCGATATTGCGTCACCCTGCCGTACACCTCGTTCTATATTAATTCCCACTTCAAGATCATCAAGGTGAATTGTGGCTGTAGCTCCATCATATATCGATTCTAATAGGTTTACATAGGCTCTCTCTACACCTTGGCTAAGCAGTGCATCCATTATCGCATGCTTTGAGATGGAATCAAATGCTTTTTCGTAGTCGATAAAAGCCAAGCACAGTGGCATGGTGTATTCGTTGTGCCTTTCTATGACCTGCTGTACCTGACCTGCTATAACCTGCTGTATGTATATATATATATATATATATATATATATATATATATATATATATATATATCCGGTTCATAAGAAAATATACATCAACTAATTCGGCCCATGTCTCGCAGTGTTAGCCCTGGTGAATCTATAACCATATATTTGTTTGAGTACAGACATAGAATTAAAATGATGATGAAATAATGATAAGAGAGGAATTTTATGAATGAGTTTGTGTGTATAATTCTGTCACATTCTAAAATTTATATCGTTTTATTCCATGTGTTAAAACTGACAATGTTTTATAGTATTAATGGGGATTCTTAATCTTACCACAAATATTGTGTCCTATTTATCGTACAATTCTCACTTTGATAGAAATAGTGCTCGTCAAAAGAATTACTCTCAATTAATGCTCGAAAACCATCTTTATTATGTTTCATAAAATGCGGGTTGTTACCCAAAATTTGGTAGAAATTGAGTAGTGAAAAGATTAGTCTAATATCCTTAAGAGTTCCTGGATTTTATAATGATTAAACAATTAAAAATTACATCTACATCCTATTTAAAAATAAAACCATTCTACTCAATATACAGTCTTGCTAAAGATGTTTTGTTTTTAATTTTCATTGTGCCTTCCTCAGGTATATTAGTCATCTACTTTAAACACATGAGACGTCTTGGTTTGATTTCTTGCTCCCGTGTGCATATTTTTACGCTTATTTTAATACATCCGATCCTTTGTGTCCCGTTTGTTGGGAACGTGCAGACGTTTCGCCAAGGTCACACTTGGCATTCTCAGTCTTCAGACACTCATTGAGAATGCCCTTGGTGTGACCTTGGCGGAACATCTGTACGTTTCCATAAAACGATCGGATGTACTCCTGGAATAATAGTCTAATATATATATATATATATATATATATATATATATATATATATATATATATATATATATTAGATATATATATATATATATATATATATATATATATATATATATATATATATATATATATATATATATATAGATATATATATATATATATATATATATATATATATATATATATATATATATATATATATATTAGATATATATATATATATATATATATATATATATATATATATATATATATATATATATATATATATATATATATAGGATTTCTCCTTCCTCATGGTTCGAGTTCTATTTGAACTTACTTCGTTTTCTTCCCATATAATTTTCACCAGTCTTCCTTTACTTTTATCAAGTCGCCGAAACAACCAACTTGTCTTTCTTTGTTTTCCTTTAGAATTCGTTCTACTTCTAACCTTTCTCTAATTTCTAAATTTCGTAAACAGTTAAATCGTGGTTTTTCCACAATTTTTCTTAGAAATTGGATCTCCATTGGTGTTACATTAAATTCTGTTTTTTCTTTCAATGTCTTTGACTTGCTGCCATATACCCAAGTTGTAATAAAAACATATATCGTTGACTCTGGATTAAACAGAGTTTTTTGTATCACTGGGGTTTATATCTACGCTCAGGATCTCTACCCTCTACCCTAATGGTCTCAGGGGCCATTAAATACACACATGCAACAGCTTAAAATATTGCGTGAACTAATAATTTCCCAATTCCCAAAGAAATTTTCTTAAACAATAACTTTTTTTAATAATAATAATGATAGTCCAATTTGGTATCAAGCATAGAAGATCGACCAATCATAAAAATTGAACTATTATCAACTCTTGCCAGAAAAAAATCAGCTCGGGGTACTCTATAATATCAGCTCGATCAGATTCAGAACCACGGTTGATGAAATGCAAACAAGCCGGGCTCGGACAACAATTAGCAGAGATTCGAGACGTCATCATTGTCATTCGTACACAAACATTGCGGATGAATACTACAATGTACATTTTGGTAATGTACGTGAATACTAATGTACACGAATGCCAACACAATAAATACTAATGCAAAATGTACGTGAATATTAATGTACATGAATATCAATGCAATACATACTAATGTGCGTGAATGACAATGAACATAAATACTGATGTGCATGAATATTAGTGTACACGAATACCAAAGCAATAAATACTAATGTGCGTGAATATTATTGTGCATGAATATTAGGAAATTAGTACTATCCATATATCCATTATCCATATAGCAGAATATAACTGTTATATAATATGAACTGTTGAATTCTAATCAGTTGTAAGTTAAGAATATTTAATCCCGTTGCTGATCGTGTTAATATAATCAGGATATAATTAAATGAATCAAAAGTTTTTCCAGTACAAAATACTGAATCTGCTAGGGTATAACATTAGTATTTGCTTATTGCAACATTCCTATTCTTTTCAAATGCCGGTTAACGGCACTGTGGGGTACACCTAAGTCCCTGAAGTGACGACCTGATCTTGTACTAACTTTATGTCTCCCTTCGGGACTTTCCAAACTAAACTAGCGCGGATTGATACGGCACCTTCCTCCTCTACTTCACAAATCTCACGAGCGGCGTCAGTCATTTTGAAGCCTTTTTTTAATAATGTCTTAAAATTACCCCAATTTCGTCACTTGTGAATAAATCACACTGAAAAAGGAATGCTTAATAAAGCGAAAAGTTGACATCGGATTAAACCTGTGAGGAGTGAAGTATAATCCTTTATTTACAAACAAAGAAGAAAACTCAAATAATTAGCTATGAAGCGCATTGCATCACTTAAAAATAAGAAAAATATTTTAATTTGCTCGTCTAAAGCTTCAATAAATAACGCTAATTTGTTCTCGATGAATAATATTGTCCACTGAGAATAAAAACTCGGACGTTTCGAACTATTATAGTGAAAAAGTCAACGAACCAAGCAAAGAGGAAGACATATCCATTCTCTAAAGCATCTAAAAGGCGAGCAAATCCTTTTAACGCTGGCCGATGCCCAACGAGTTGTAACAAATTATTTCAGCTTGACGCCCTGTCAAGCGTCGACCCTTTTACGAAATAAACATTTATAATAATCCGCTATTATCCTTTTAAAAGGCGCTCCTTTGAGTAGTCAGGATTAGCCGGACGAGAATAGAGATTCGACCGGCAATATTTTGAATGGATTCGTGAAATTGAAAGCAGCTGAGTGGAAGAATGCTCTTTGCGGCCACCCAAATATTTTATATTAAACCATTTTGCGTTGCATTTTTGACGAAGAAAGAATCGACATAAAGGGTTCATTGTCACATCTTTGAATTATGGCAAAATAAAGACTTTTAGTCCAAATAGTTTCTTTATTGATTTTGGTGTAAGTTTAATATAGAAGAAAAAAATGTACACAGCTTTAGAACATCTTAAAATGTACGTCAAATGGTGAATAATGGTAAATAATGGTGTCAAATGGTAAATAATGGTGATTATTAAAACAACACGGAGCATTAGTTTCTTCTTCTTCCTGATGTGCTACGGTCCGTCGGTGAGCCTTGACTCATTCAACATTCAACTCCAGCAGTCCCAGCAGGCAATTTTTGATGAGCAGTAGTTCTTCATCATCTCTCCTTACATATTCTCTTTTCTGTTACCCCCTATTCGACCCTCCATGATTTTCCTTCGTATTGGGTTCTCCAGCTTTCTCGTCACTTGTCGTACCTATCTGAATTGTCGAACCCACACATGGCTTACGAGGGTTGCTATTTATGTATCCGGAATAATAAATAAAAAGAAATATTTTTCATTGAAAATGGTTTTATTGTTTTTCAGAATATTCTCCGCGATGGTCGATACACTTTTGCATACATTTGAACCAATTTTCATAGCACTTTTTTCATTCCCACTGAGGTATCTCCAAAATATGCATTTTGAATACATCAACCGTTTCTTCTGACGTCACAAATCCTTTCGTGCCAAATCAGGACTGTACGGTGGATGGCCCATCAATTCGATGTTTTCGATGATCGATACACTTTTGGATACGTTTGAACCAATTTTCATAGTTCATGTAAAATCGGGTATATGCTTGTCATACTAATGCCTACGGATTCCTCAATCTCACGGTAAGTCACATCACGATCTTGCTTTATCCGTTTGCGCACATCATGTTTTCTGGCACAACAAACGATTTTGAACAACCTTCTTCAAACTCGTCGGTGATCGAACGATGGCCACGATTGAATTCACTAAACCAGTAATATACAGTGGTTTTAAATGGTGCCTTATCGCCAAAAGTTGAAGTGAGTTTCTAGCACTATCGCTAGCCCGTGCCTAGAAAAAACATTGTTGCCAATTCCGCATACATAAATAGCAACAACATTATCATTCATAAACATTAGTTTAATCGACCAAATCCATTTTTTCACCTTCAAAATTAATAAGATTGATGTTGATAAGATAAGATCATTTGAAAGTTGACAAGACTAGACACTCTGTGGTAAGGCTTTTACGCATTTGGTTTTGTTACTTCACTAGGCCCAAAATGACTTTCATAAAATGATAATTTGAGTTTTAGGAACACAAAACTCACATTGGGTTATATCTGACATATTGCATGGTCGATATTATTTTTTGAGTTCTTGATTAAAAATTGATGAAAAATCGGAGAATTCTTCTACCATCATGACATTTGCCAGCTCTTTCAAACGCCTCATAATGTTGTTGTTTGTTGACTTTTTTTACTTATTCAAAAGAAATTCGGGAACGCTATGATAATGGTAAGAAATAAGACAATATGACCGAACGACCTGAACGTAATTTTTTCATTTTCGACTCGTTATCGTAACCTCATTTCGGAGCTTGCTGGCTGATTTCCATACGAGGCATATTTTTTAAATAAGGTCAGTTTTTTAATAAGAAGAAAAAATACTATAAATATCATTATAATATATATTTTTTCCATAATGCCCTCCTGTAAAGAAGCCCAATCCATGACAGCAGTTTTAACTCCTACGTCGACGTTGAACCGTTGACCACCAAGGAACTCCTTTAAGTACTCCTTCCTGATTATATCGGGTCTAAAACCATAAACACAGCCCAATCTCTTTCATTTGTGACAGTCAGAAAGTAGTCTTAGAATCCCCGAGAATACAGTTTTCGATAATTCAGTTTCTCCGAAATAATGGTGTCCAAAACTGACCTTGAAACCTGTGGAAATTCACTTGATAACTTTGAAATCGTGAATCGTCGGTTCTCTCGAATTTTGTTGTCCACATCATGAACTAAATCTTTAGAAATCAGAGATGGTCGGCCAAGGCGTGCAGAATCGAATTACAGATCGTATCTCCCAGTCGGTGGGCGATTCAATTTTCTTAAACATTATAAACTTCTACAGCTCAGCACACAGACGATAGTTGAAAATGGCGCCTAAACGCGCGCAAAGCATGCTGGAAGCAGACGCGCAAGCGCACTGCGACGATTTCGCGTCATTCTTACTCTCATTCGCAAAAGAAGCTTATTTACAAAAATACCTCTCGTACAAACCCACATCTCGGCACCTGCTATAGTATATTTTATGAATATACGGTGTGAAATGTTTCATTTAAGCATGTTTTTAGCAATATCGTTTTCTATACTTTTTTTTTTTAAGAAAATCAGCTTCATTCACAAAATAACAGTATCACTCTTAAGCCTGAATGACGGATATACGTCACCATTTTCTTCACATTCTTGTTGTTTTCCTCACTCGAAAACCTTTGAAGGTAGGCCTGACCAAGGCAAGTATTCTACCACTTCCAGGCATTATTTAAATAATTAGTTCCATTCCTATGCTTATGTTTTCAATAAATCTGACCCACCGTAAGCTTCAATATATTTAACGACTCGTTACAAAAATTTTTATTAGCGCCACAAAATTTAAGGTAAACTCTTGATTTACAATTTTCGGTTTTAGTTGATATAATGTATATACGAGGGTTGTATGATAAGTACTTGGCCTTGACAAGAAAAACCTTTTTATGTGTAAAATTTATTTTATTTTTCAAGGTAATCACCTTTCAGTTCGACACACCTAGTCCCACGTTTTTCTATCTTTTTGTATACCCTCTAAAAACACGATTGCTCCAACCGGTCCAACCGCTCCAACCAACAAAATAAGTACTTTTGTTGGTTCTTTGGTGTGCTGTAATGAATCCATGTTTGACGCCATGACGGCAAAAATCATTCCGATTTGATTTTAACATCGCTAAACATTCTTTTGAAGTTGACACACGTGTATGTTTATTGTTAATTTTGAGTAATCGCTGCACTCATCTTGTAGAAAGCTTTTTCATATTCACAAATGAGTTGTTAAAATATTCTGCACACGTTCAGTTGAGATGGCCACAGTCTCAGCAATTTCACGCACTTTCACTCTACAATCGTTTATTGAAATATCGTAGATTTTTTTTAATCATTTCTGAAGTGGTAACCTCATTTGGACGATCTGAACGATCTTCATAAAAAAGGCTTGTACGGCCACGTTTAGATTCAGCTATCCAATATTTTATGGTTGATAACGAAGGTGTAACGTTCTCAAAAACTTCGCTGAGTTCCGTTTTAATCACATCATTTGTTTCCATTTTCAAAAACAAGTTTCTTATCTCTGCTCGATATTCATTTTTTTTTCATTGTTTGTAAAATCACAAAAGTTATTCTATTTAAATGGCTGCCATTCACAAACTAAACCACACAGCGACTTGGCAGTTTAACAGTATTGTTGTGAAAGGTTATATTTACGAAAAATATAACTTTTTAAATACTAGCAGCGCAATCTTTGGCTTAGGCCAGGCACTTTTCATACAGTCTTCGTATTATATAGTATTGATATAAGATTTTTCGGTGGAAATTAACTGTGTTTTTCTCTTGTTTTCACGGTGATACCGCGTAATCGTATTATATGGCTTAACTAAACATGATGGCCGATTAGGTATATAAAAAATTATATCTACGATAACGTAAAATAATGGAGATTGATGGACTTTGATGGAGATAGTAGTATGATCAAAAAGTAACATATTTACTATTAATCCAAATTTATTTTGTCTTTTTCATAGTATTCCTCTCTCAGTTTTAGATATTGTCACCCAAAATCCTCACTGCAACATACTTATACCCACGTTTTTTTTTCAATTTTCGAAACAGTTTAGATTCTCGACTTCTGGTATTTCCTTCAAAGGGACCAGCCAACTCTCTTGAATGGCTTCTATGGATTCAATACGGCGTCCATAAAGTGGTTTCTTCAATCAGAATCGGTACAAGATTTTCAGGAAGAAGGTTTGTCTGAACGAGGTTTATCTTCAACTGCATTTAGTCCATCACTAAAGTCCTTGTACCACTTGTAACGAGTTTTTTTTCTCGCAGGATTATTATTTAATATTAGAAACTTCACAAGGATATTTTATATCCTTCGGCTTATGCGCAGGACCTACCTATTTTCACTTATGACCATCATTGCAGAAGTGTTAAAATACAGTTGGGGAATACCGTATTATTCACAGGCAAACACTTTCTTCATCTTTGCATGTATCCATATTAGTCCGATTGCTTCAGATTTTAAAAATTGTTATAAATTTTTGAATCGTATTCAATATACAGGATTTGTCCAATAGGAATCGGGACAAAGGTCATAAAAAAAATATATTGAAGAAATATGTAAGGTAACTTAAGTAAGGTTAATAATTGTCCAAATATAACCCTCCTGCATCAATACACCGCTGCCAGCATTTTTTCCAGTCTTCATACGCTCCCTGGAAATTCGCAACTGCATTCCATTGAAGCCTTTTGGACTACCTCAATCGTGTCAAAACGATGTCCTTTCGGACTTCTGTTGGTTGGGGCAGTGTTGCAACGTTGTGTTTGGCTAGTGTCTCCCTCGCAATTACCGACGTGTGACTAGGCGCGTTGTCATGATGAAGAATCCAGAAATCGGTGATCTCTCTTCGGACGCGGCGGACCCTCATCCTCAAACGTTCGAGCACTTCTGCATAAAATTTACCGTTCACTATTTGGCCAGCGGGCACGAACTCTTTGTGAACCACACCTTTTGTATCAAAGAAGACAATAAGCATCGATTCCACCCTTGACTTGCTCATGCGAACTTTTTTTGATCGAGGAGATGCGTTTGTGTGCCACTCAGAACTTTGTTTTTTGATCTCCAGATTGTACTCGAAGATCTGAGTTTCGCCACCAGTTATCACACTGTTCAGAACTTTTGGATCGGCCTCCAACCGTTCCACGGTAAATCCAACAGTTTACGGCAAATCGTCACACGGTATTCCTTCTGCTCGTCTGACAAAATCTTCGGCGCCAACTTCACGCACACCTTTCGCCTTTGCAAATCGTGGGTTACAGTTGAATGCACAGTTGATTTCTGTAAATTCAAAACCTATGCCATCAAACGAACTCCTAACCGACGATCAGAGTTCAGCGCGTTTTTCGTCTTCAACGTTTTTTCCCCCTTTGAACCTTTTTTGCCACTCATAAACACATGTTCTGGACATGGCTTCGTCCTTGTAAGCCTCATGGATCATGTGAAAAGTCTCCATAGCGGATTTATCCAATTTCACGCAAAAATTTGATGGCACATCGCTGCTCGATGTTTTCTTGTATTCTTTTTCTTCGTTCACTTCTTGCACGATCTACGCACTCCAAAGTTTCGTAGACAACTCAGCCACATTTCTTAGGTTACTTGACATCAGCCACCTCCGATATCACTTATAAAAACCATTGCCCACTCCTTCCCCTTGACAGAAATAAACCAGTACCGATTGTTATTGGACTAACCCTGTACACAAGTTCCGGTCTAATTTTAGGTATTCAACAACAATTTTGTCATTTTTTTCCAGGTCCATCTTCAGTTGCCTGAGAATCCCTTAAACTGTCTAAAAACCATAGCCCTTGACAAAATACTGTTTCCATAGGCCTGTTGAGGTTTTGCAAAAGTTTTCGTCGCACTCTACTTAAGTTAAGACAGAAAAGGTGGTTGCTCTAAATTGTTATCACTCAGTTTTAGATATTGTCACCCAAAATCCGGACCAAGAAAAAATGATGGACCATCAAGTGTCTCTAAGGAGGTTAAACTTGCACTGAAGACGCATCAGATGTTGTCGTGGTCCCTGTAAGGCGAAACAGTGTTGCCAGATCTAACGCTACACCACCAGTCTCATTACTTTATTTACATACCTCGTACACTGACCTAAACTACAAAATAATATTAATTTATCTAAAGTTACAATATCGTCTTATTTTCTTTGAGAACGTGACCAACTGAAAAGTATCCGGTTCTGTTTAGACCTATTTACGTATCAAGAACAGTAATATCTTTGGTGTCTTTAAGTCTGTGGTTTGTTCACTATTTGGTGTGTTCTAATATTATTCAAGAGGAATATAATGGACGATTACGAGAAGGAGATGGTATAATGGTATAATTGGAATAGTCAGAAGTTTGGTAGCTCTCGGTTATCCAACTCAAATAAAGAACAAGTATACACTGGTCGAATAAAAAGCGGAAGTAGGAGTCTTAGAAAATGTCTGCTTTATATAATAAATATATGTCATCGTTTTTTTATTAATTAGTCAAAATAGTGTCCACGAAACCGATCAAAATATTAATTCCCAGTAATTTTTTCATATAATTCATCTACACATGAACTACAACATGATCTTCATTAAAAAAATATATTATGTAAACTACTGATTCCAAAGTTGTCAACTGTGCTAGAAAATGAAGCATAGCTGACGACGAATGGACGACTCTAAATAGTAGATGACATGCAAACTTAAACAATTAAGGTGGAATACAAGATTCCCCAAGGTGATGTTTACGTATTCTATTGACCGGAAGGTGGCATCTTCTATAATCCGGCGACTCGGAGGTTGAAAACGTCGCTTGCTGTTAGTATTTAAATAGGTGATCCTCCGCGGGGAGACCGAGGCTTGCGTATTGTATCTCAACGAGCAAAAGTGAAAAACCCGACAAGGAATAACCCCCGTGGTTATACTAGTTTGTGAATGAGTAAAGCCGAATTAATAATGGATAAGATTTTTCGATTGACTAAAATATTAAGCACAAACCAAACATCGAAAGACCCAGGGGGTCCAGACCGGAGTGCAATCGGTGGCCGATGATCTGAGTATTAGGCTCCACGTTAAGCTGTAGATCCAGGAGTCTAAAGCTTTAACACCTTCTACCCTTATTTCATACGCTTTTACCCTCATTAACATATTACCTTACTGCACCTTATTTAAGTATTATTTGAACTACCAAAACATAACAAACTTTTTTACCACTAAACTTTTATTAGATTCCACCAATTTCCTTTTTAATGCCGCTGACGAGTGGTTTGTTCCAAGCACTTGGACTGATGGTTAACTCAATCCTGTTGTATGGACTTAATCACTTGAATATTTATAAAAGCACGGAGAGAAAACTAGAACTCTTCATTATTAAATACCTAAAAGAATACATCCTGTATTCTGGCCTAATCTAAACAATAATGAAGACACTCTTCACCTGACAGGGCAAAAAGAAGTGGGAAGAGTCATAAAAATCTGAAAGGGGGGTTGGACTGAACATATACTTCATAAAGCTAGCGATAACATATCATAAGCTCTAAATTGAAACTAAGAATGAAACATGAAAGAACTAAGAAACGCTGAGAGTTTTATTGAGGGATCACTTAACAAAGAGCCTGCGAAAGTATATGAGGTAAACGGTGGACACTTCCAATGCCTATTAAAGTAAATTTCAAAAAAATATTATATATATATATATATATATATATATATATATATATATATATATATATATATATATATATATATATATATATATATATATAGGTGGGGCTCGTCCCCAGTCAAGCACCTAACAAAATGTTTATTTGGACGGAGACGCAGGTTGCTGTGTGTGCTACACGAGATTGTGGAACCCAGCAGCTGGGTGTATGTAATACTCAGCTATTGTTGTCTCATTGGACGCTCTCCAAAGAAATCTTACATTGTATATAATATATATGAGTTATCAGTAAACTCATGTAGCATTACATGACTATTTTTTCACAAGAATATGACTAATTTTGTTTGATAAAAAACATATGACGAAAATATTCTTTATTTCCTGTCATATTAAACTCAATGAGATTTATAAATCACTTTTTTGTAACTAATCGATGCGCGTTTTGTTAACCATGTTCGCATCATCAGGATATGATTCAATCGTTAATTGAGAAATTAAATTATTAAGAATGAAAAAAGTAGTCATGTTTATAATATCATAAATCTCTTTGAGTTTAGTGTTTCCCACTAGAGGTTCCAAGAGTAGTTCATCCACAGGCATATTGTTTGAATTTTTCAGAAAACGCTCACTGGTTACAATAATCCATATTTAATCCATATGAGGAGAGATGTATATATCTATAAGCTCTAAGAAGAAGGTTATATAACTGAACAACATTTCTTTCATGAAATATTTTAATATTATAAATCTTAAACCTCAGTAAATATTGTGGGTATAAAAAATTGTAGAACTAAGAGCTACGAGTTCTGATTGGATATAAAACTGACCCAAACAGAATTGCAGATTGTCTTCTATAGAAAAAAAGTTTATTTTATTGGTCCAATAATGTTTTGTAGGCGGTTACGTTACGCATTGTTGATCACGATCACCAACAATCCCCAATCAAAGAACCAAGCGGTGCATGATTCTCGAACGTAGCAAACGACAACCAATAATGAACCGCCAAGCCGAACGAGCGGCTACTTTGGCAAGTCCGAGGTGTGTATAAAAGGCTTTTCACTACGCACACCGTAATTTCATGTTGAATTATAACAAAGTAGCGGCTGATGATTGTGCAGTTTTCGATGCGTTTTAGCGAATCGATGGTCTGCGGATATTACAGTCAGATTTATTAGTAAGCAAACGAGACAGGTTAGTGAACCTGATGACATTGTTATTATTGCATTTAAGTTAAGCTGGTTTGACTGCAATAGAGTATATGTGTGTGTGTGTGTGTCTGTTGACGAGATAAACTAGTCTGTTACCGTTTATCTTTATTAGTTACAAGTGGTAGTTGGAAAATGATACGATGGGAAAAATATTATTTTTATCAGGTTACCCCAAAAGGTTAGGGATTTTTGAAAGAGAAAGATAAACACAAATAGTTTATGTAAATATTTACTCACTTTGTGATTTAGTTACCATTATTATTTACACCTTTTTGTCAACGTAGTGGCCCATAATGCCTTTATGCCAAAAATTAGCATTTTTACAGGTTGCTTTCCACCTCTTCCTCCGTTTTAAAAGATTTGCCATTTAAGCAATGTTGGTGGGAGCATAATAAATGATAGTCTGAGGCTGCGATATCCGGTAAGTTAATTTCAACAATTTTTACCGGATCCTGATTCAACGCCTGACGCTTTTCCTATTTACTAATTCAGACAGGTTTCCTACAATAGCTGCCTTAAGTCGATCAAATTGTGAAACAAGATCAGTGTCGATGAGTTGGTTACGTGAAAGAATCTCAAAGTGTATGAGTTCCTTCCAATGCCACCAAATTCAAAACATAATTTTAACTTACGATCCGCCAGTGTCAGAACTTGTTCCTGTAAAGATCGCACCAAGAGATCGGTCCAGCGGTTTTACGCTCACTAAATTCGTGATGGCCCCAAACTATAGTCACACAAATTTACAAATAAAAGTGATAGAAAAAAAAGTATAAAATTGTTTTATTCCTTTTTTCTGGTAATGTAATTGAATGCCGAATTATATTGATATTTAAAAAAATAACTATGATAATTTCAGTCATATTAGATGCTCAGTTGTAATTTAACAGTAATTTATGTCAGTGGATGTTATTATTTCTGTAAATATGGAAAAAATCGAATATCGAGCCTTCATTAAATTTTTACATTTGAAAGGCAATACGTATACATTTGAAAGGCAATACCAATAACATTGAAAAAGAAACGTGTTTATCATACAGTGACTGAAGATTTGAGTATACAAAGCTAACCGCGCGTTGGGTGCCGCGATTGCTCACTCAGAACCAAACACGCAGTCGTATGAAAATTTCCGAAGCCCTGCTGAAGCAGTTTAAGCGAAATAAGGCGGAATTTTGGCATTGATTAATAATTGTTGATGAAACTTGAATACACTACTATACTCCTGAAACCAAGGGTGAATATACTCCGGGCCGGGAAAGTGATGGCGACTGTTTTTTAGGATAGTCATGAACTAGACCTAAAATGGCCGCATTTGACAAAAAAAAGAAAGGCTTATTCCACTAAGACAGCGCACCGTCTCTCACTTTAGCGCTCGTCATGGTAAAAATTCACTAATTGGGATTCAAATTGATGGACCACCCACCCTATTCACCAGATTTGACCCCCAGCACCTTTTTTCTTTTTCCTATGGTAAAAGTTTCGCTCGGAGGACAGAGATTTCCATCGAATCAGGAGGTCATCGCATTCGTAAAGGACTATTTTGCAGAACAATATGTCAACTACTATTTAGACGGATATGGAAGGATGCGACGGATCGCAATGAAAAGTGTATAGAATTACAAGAAAGTCTTCTTGTAATTCTATACTCTTTTCATGTTGAGAAATAAAACTGAATCTGACAAAAAAATACTTGTTTCAGTGTAAGGCTGGAAACTTTTCAGATTACCCTCGTATTCGTCCAGTTTTTTAGCATCCTTGTATTATTTATGGTGTAAAAAAAAAATTAAATTAGTATATTAGGTCCTCTACTAAATTTTCATCGACGGCAAACTCTATTCGAATCAGAATTGCTTCCCGCCTTATAGCTGCTTTAAAGCACCGTCATTTCTCAACTTTCAACCATAGTTGTAAAAAAGGTTTAAATTATACTTTAATAAGTATTAAAAACAAACCTGGCATTTTTGTATTTAATAAAACCATCATAACCAATTCCTCCGATATAATTAGTAAGTGAAAAAGGGTTCAAATAAAGAAAGAAACACGCTATGCTAAATGTATTTTATTAAAGTATAAATTGGCAGTTAAGTGTTAATAAAAATGTCAATAAGTGGGCAATAATAGCGCCATAAAACGACATGACCGCCATGGCGAAAATGTCTACGGAAAATGCCTGAAAGTTACATTCGAATGTCCGGCCCGCTTATTAAAATCTGAAATATGAACGTGTGCCTTTGAAAATATTGGCTAAATATCTACAGGGTGTTATTAATATTTTGAAAATGTTTAAATAATGTTCAAAATTCGTTTACCATTATCATGAAAATAATTGATATTAGATATATATATATATATATATATATATATATATATATATATATATATATATATATATATATATATATATATATATATATATATATATATTCTGTTTTTCGCCCGCGCTCTCGCTTCTTACTACATATATATATATATATATATATATATATATATATATATATATATATATATATATATATATATATATATATATATATATATATATATATATATATCTCTAATATTTTCACGGATGGAAGATAATGCTTCTAAATCATTCCGGGTGTCGATCCGTTGATTCTGTGAAGAGTCACGACGTTTCGCCAAAATCGCATTTGGCAACTGGGCAGTTGGACTCTTCAGTCGAAACGGACAACACTTGAAAATGCCAAATGCGATTTTGGCGAAACGTCGTGACTTTTCACAGAATCAACAGGAAACTGCCGGGACTTGGTTATTTGGTACGTCATATCCGTAGTTACGTAATAAACGTGTACGTTATAAGAGGAATTTACTGTATATATTGATGATTTGTCATTATGTCATGTCTTTAACAGCGAAAGTGATGAAGAAAGTAAAGAAAACGTTCAATTAAGGACAAAATAATCTGGGAAATCAGCCGCGTCAGGTTATTTTCTAAACTTAATCTGAAATCATAAAAACTACATCTTAACTTTTTTTGTAACGTTGGTAGACTTTGTCAAGAAGATAATTCTTACTAAGAAAGTATAATAGTTTCTATTAAGATAATGCTATTAAAAAAAAAATATATATCAAATTGTTTATATCACAAAGTAACGAAATAAATACAGTCAAGCTTTTGTATTCAAAACTTGCGAGGATTTCTATACATTTTCCATTTCCACGATTAATTTCTTCGAATTTAGGTATAGCAGATAATTTTGTGTAATACAAAATTGAAAACATTATTACAGTTAGGAAAGGTCAAATGTATATTGATTAAGTTATTTAAGAAGATTGATATTGATAAATTATTATAAGTATTGTATTCAACTTGATGTTAGTTTAGTAGCAGTTGTTTACTGCTAACATGAGCATTAAAATATATATCAACGACTTCATATGTTTAGAAGTTGTTAATTTAATGATTTAAACCCTCTCTTGTCACCAGCCGGATATTAAAAGTTTGAAACACACTGTATGGGCCATCGCGTGATGTTGGACCCCGGCCAAAATGGTCAATAAAATAATAATATAAAGAGCTCCCCCGCAGGTTCCAACAATCGGAGCGAAATCTTCGCACGTACAGCCACAATCTTACACGCCAACTTCATTATTTAGCTTTTCGAACCCGATTTTTTTTTCTTTTTCTGTTTACCATTTTTAGCACGAGGACCGACAATAACTTAGTTGGACATAAAGGTTCTTCTGATTAACAAATATTATATTCATGTTGAACAATAATTTTTACCGATAGTTTCTTAAGATTTACATTTTCTGTGAACAGATTGACAAGATCTAGAACCAAAAATCAAAAGACTGTAGTGGACTGGAGAGTAAGAACAGAGAGCACGATCCCACGATTAAAAAGAGTTTTAGAATTAGAATGCTTCTTTCCCTTCTAGCGGAATCATCTATATATGCAATAACATTAATATCGTTTAATATCAAAGTTGAAATTACTAACACTAATTTTTCACTGCACATGTTTTAAACGATTCATATCAAATTGAGAAACACGTGATAAATTGTTTTATTAAATTAAATGTTCAAAATGTCAATGTTCAAATGTTCAAGAAATCCTAGTATATTTTTAATTTGGTTGACAAGAGCTTCTCCGGCAATAAGAAGCATA
Organism: Cosmopolites sordidus; assembly: GCA_031761425.1. Taxonomy (NCBI): domain Eukaryota; kingdom Metazoa; phylum Arthropoda; class Insecta; order Coleoptera; family Curculionidae; genus Cosmopolites; species Cosmopolites sordidus. Next base: position 1,506,342 of record JARFXV010000041.1, on the reverse strand, counting down.
TCGTGATATTCGCGTACAGAATACAGTTTTGGTTTTAAATAGAATTTAAATACACACACTGGCACATACTAAAATATTTTTTTAATTATTTTCGCCACCTTTGTCGTGGGGATCATCTTAATTAGTAAATCCTAGGTTGCCACTTTCATTTTTGATTCTTAATTTTTTTTTATTGTTTTAGCAATGTTCATTAATTAATTTGTAGTTTATTCGTTAAATAATAATCAATTATTATTTGTCAAATATGTTTTTACACTTATTTGCTTAAAATATAAATTATTATCATAGTTTTTCGATTAGCGATTTAATAATTTTACAACTTTTTTCGATGAAACCTTTAATTTTTTTAACCTTATTATAAGGAACTTTAGTTCTTTCAAATAATGTTAAGAATCCTATGTTAAATTTACGGAAATTATTTCCTTTGCACCCTGTATCTCAACCCAGAGAATTTTTGATTTGAATATTTAAATAAAAAATTCTCTAATACAAAAAAAATATGTATATATGTGGTATCGCTCCTTCGATCTAACCCAGTTAGGGATGTTTGACCCAAGACTTGTGAACTTTATCGAATATTTACTTTAGAATATTTGCTCGTCTAATATCAATTGATGTTTTATGAGATTATTGTTAAAAATCAGTATGCGTCCTAGAAACGTCAGCATGACTTATGATAACAAAATAACGTTGTAACTATCGTCGATCTGAAGCAATAGGTATTAGATTTTGATTACTCTGAACAATCTCAAAAAACCCAATCTCTCAAACGTACAAAACAAAGTAAATATCACGGTATTATGAAAACAGGACTTTTAAAAATAGCTATTTCTAGTGACGTCATATTTTGATGGGGATAAGCATTAGAAAATTTCATGACATTCAGATCATTAGAAGCCAAGTTATCGCGCTGAAAGGGTCAGTGTATTTATACCATTGGTCGAAAAATGAACATCGAACAAAGAGCTTTAATAAGCAAGCTTTCAAACCACTTTATAAAACATTCAGTAAAACGTTTCGATTAATGAAACAAGTGTTTAGTGAGGATTGTTTATCCCGTGGTAGACTCCACGAGTGGCTTAAACAATTCAAAGAAGGTCGTGAGGATATCAAGGGTGACGAACATCCGAAAAATTTCGTGGTTACTCAAAGTAGAATTGAAATTGTGCGTTGATTTATAAAAAAATCAGCCAAAATCTTCGCTGTCATATATGGAAATGGAATTGAACATGTCTAAAGATTTAATTCATCGCATTTTGACTGATCATCGAAAGGTTTGCGCATGCTTTATTTCACACAAATTAACTGACGACCAAAAATTGCTCCGAATCCAACTTGCAAGGACTTGATTATAGAGTCGAAAAAGGCCGAAAACTTCAACTACAGCATTGTTCCTAGCGATGTGATGTTGTGTTTTCAATATGATTCAGAAACCAAACGTCAAAGATTGATTATTTTTCTACGATTCGGAGGCAACTGTTCACAATAAGTCGTCCGTTCCACTTGGTCAAACGAACATTGTTGTATTTTATCTTGGTATTATGAAGTGTCAGTTGTCGCGTACAAGGCAGCTGGCACTTGCATAATAATGTACCGCCCATACTCTTCTGATTTGACTCCCTGCGACTTATACCTCTTCGAAAAACTTCATTTGCCGATGAAAGGACACGTTATGCCGACATTCAAAAGAGGTTGACCCCCATCCTAAAAACATATCTTTGACCGAGCTCAAAAATTCATTCGTTACCCTAACTGACCTTGCAAAACGTTGTATTAACACGCAAGAAGACTATTTTGAATAAAAATTAAAAATCTTTTCCGTGATAAGCACCTTGTATGGTGCGTAGGACGCTTTGTAAGATATAGTCAGTTTTCAAAGGCTTTCATTACAGATTCATGTAAATGCCAATAATATTTGTAATAAAAATCGAAAAATGTAAAAAAATATTATCTGCAATTTTACGCCACTCTATTCTATTCTACAAATAATATCTGTAACAAAAATCAAAAATGCCATAAGTTTTCGTTAAATGTCTAGGAGAAAAGGATTGTTTTTATTTCAAAGCCGATATGGCAGATAATGTTGTAGTCATGGAGAAACTACTCACTATTATTTTATTATTATTACTTGAATTGGAATTGATTACTTGGCAAATTCAGGAAGGCGGTCCAACCAAATTTTATTCGTCTCTGTTAGCCTTCGGAAAGTTGAAAAATGTGTTTGAATCCAGGCTGTCTCAACAACTGAAGACAAAAGTTATGCCTCAGGGAAATGTGGACCCTAACAAAGATATTATTACGGAGATTAGCAATAACACAACGAAAGATGAAAAAATCCATGATGGGAATAATACTGATCGAAGGACGAATAAATGAATGGCATGTAACAAAACAAGAGTCAGATAGTCAGTCAGACATAACATACAGCTAAATTGAAATGGAGATAGACAGAACACTTAATGCGAACTCCAGGTGGACAGGCAAGGTCACCAAGTGGAGACCCAGGCTGGGAAAAAGAAATCCCAGACGTCCAGGAATTCGGTGGTGGGTACACGATACACATAAGAGTACCGGACCACAATGGATAAGCATAACAGCAGACCGAAATAAATAGCATCAAACTGGGAAGGCATACATAACTCCAGAAATGGAATAATTAGACACTGCTTACGATGATGATCTTTTAGTATGTCCGAACGTTCGGTAGGGGTCGCTGTCAAATCATTATGGCAAATGTCACCATGGAATCATCAATATCATGGCACATTAAATTTCTGGAATCATGGAACAGGCATTTGGCTGCCTGTTTATAACATCGAGTAAAGCAAACGAGTGGCAACATTTTCAGAAAAAATGCATAAAATTTGAGTTCGATCTGTTACTCAATAGACGGTGTTCTCTATATTTTACACGATGTTTTGTATATGCAAAAGCTTCTTGCTCGATGGACACCACATTTGTTAACAGTCCACCGAAAACGCCATATAATTAACACTGGTCAAAAGTATTTAGACTTATTTAAACGTGGATTCTGGTGAATTTCTTCTTGAAAGCGAAAAAGATTCAATGTGTATAACACATCATAGTTACGGTTTTCTGAGATTCTCGTGCTTACAGACTATCTGGCAAAAACAGAACCATCAACAGGGAGTAATTGAAGCGTACTATCCAGATTAAACGTACACCTTTGACCAAGAAGAAAGTGCTGTTTTACCAAGATAATTCACCAGCACACATGTCTCGGATTGTTGATGCGAAACATCATCATTAATAATTTGAAGTGTTTCCACATGCGCCGTATTTGTCAGATTTGGCTCCCATTAACTATACTGAGGGCATTAAAAAAATGGAGCGCCGTTGATCCAAATGTATTGAATCACAAGGTGTGAATTTTTTTAATCTCAAAAGTACGCTGAAAAACAATATTTCAAAAATGTTGTATTTTCTTGTGGAACTTTTCGAACAGCCGAGATACATGTGACGACATTCACATCAATCAAAAAGGCAAAATTAAATGATATTAATAATATATCATTCCTATTATAATCTTGCTAATTTGAAACTTAATTTTTAATTAGCAATATAAAAAGCGTCTATGTCTCGATGGTGTGTTCTGTTTACACCTTCAGATAAGGCACAAACTTAAGTGTAAACAGTCTAAACACCGTAAAACGTTACCTGATAATAGAAGAAACAAACCCGCGTAAAATTTATGTTATTTTTGGCAATTTCACAAAAAGTTTTGTATAAATTAAACGCCACATTTGATTGATTGTGGCATTAAAAATATTCGAAAGCAAAATTACAAGATCCTTATTTTTTCTCATTTAGATATATCGAATTATAACATCGAATAATCAGAATATTTTATAAATTAGTAAATTATAGATAATTTTTGATAAACTTAATTTTTGATAACATTATAAATATAAAGTTAATATAATAAATATAAATATAAAGTTATTCTTAATGTTAATTTCATACATTATTCATATGTAGGCAAATTGGATGTTGTTGTTAAAGAGCATAGACATTATATGTTTAACTAAATGATTTATAGATATACGGGGGAGTATAGATAAATATTTTTTATGTCCCCTGTATACACAATATCTCCTGTATCTACAGTTCTGACATTAAGGATTTTATTTGGCTTACAGCAGACGTGGATGGAATAGTTCCAAAGAATTGTTCCCTATTTATAACTTTAAATTAAAATACGCTTAATTATGTCCAGTTGATAAGTCTGCTGGTTTAAAACACTTACGTCTCGGTTGCATAGTTTCTTCCATGATTGACTTGAATATGATATTAGGATCCATTTTTGGCTATATTTATGGAGAATTTTTAAACACGAAATATTTGTTAGCAGAATGTTTTTTTAATTTTGCAAAAATAAATAATTGGCCATGATGATTACTAGGAGACAGAAATTAGAATAATCAAGTACAAATTAGAAGTCAGGTACAAATATTTACAGTGAACCCATGATATCAAGGAGAAACACGTACTTGAAAATTGAACGTGCTCATTTCTGTGAACAGGTGTTTTATTAACTACCTAAATGAAATGCAATAAGAGCATTCTCACCAATGTTACAACAATCATGTCGACCTGTGTAATCACGATTTCCCAGACTTTAGAGTGCGATAAGAATATATGGATAAAAAAATATGTTTCATGAAAAAAGAGCTTTTATGTAACATAACTACAAGATTTATAGTTAAGCTGCTAAACTAAAACCGGAAATTGGTATGAAATCTTTTTAAATCTGATTTATACTACATTTACATGACAGTACATTATACATAGCTACTAACCATTAGAGTTCTGAAGAAGATATTGATACTACTAGTTACAAAATCTACTCGATTTTGATACTTGTGATATTTTAGGTTAGGTTGTTATGTAGTGCAGGTTTTATTATGGATAAATAAAGGCTAAAAGAACACAGTGAAATCGTTGTAATTTACATAAAAATATTATTTAATTATTGTATCTCGACGTGAATTGAGACGAAAATATCCTAATCGTCCAGCGCCCCATAAAACGAGAATATATCGCTTATTCAAGCAATTCCAAGTATCCGAAACAGCAGGGGATATACCACGCAGTGGAGGTCCATGAACAGTGCAGAGATGCTGAAAATATTGCACTTGTGGAACAAAGTATGGAGAAACGTCTATTCAACGACCTGGTGCACAATTGAAGATTTCTCTAATAACGCCGAATTTTAAGAAGCAACTTGCAAATGTCTCTCTGGAAGAATCCCAACTAGTTCAACCTACTTTCTACAGATAATGATAAGCGATTAGAATAACCAATCAAGTGATCAAATGGATAAACAGAACAGACATTTCTGTGTAAGAGAGAATCCCCATCACATTCATCAAACGACATTACATCCAATTAAAAGTAAAGTATGGTGCCATATTTGTGCTCTAAACATCATTGGATCATTTTTGAAGACGATAGTGGAAATGCAATTACAGTCAACGGTGAACACTGTAGATACATGATTCAAACCTTTTTGGTACCTCACTTGGAAGAACAAGGACTGGAGGATATGTAGTTCCAGCAATATGGTGCCAGCATACTCCTCATGTAACACAATCAGCATTTTGAAGAACATTTTCCCTAGTCGTTTAATTTCTCGGATTGTAGATTTATGGCGGCCGCTTAGATCTCCTGATTTGACGCCTCCAGAATATTTTTATGGCTATTGTTCAAGTAAAAGTTTTACATAAATAAACCCCTAAACATTAATCAAGTCAAGAACAATATCCGTGTTGAAATTGCAACAATAACACCAGATATGTTGACAAAAATTACGGAGAAGGTGTTTAAAATGACATACAGTTGCATTGCTGCTGCAAAAATAAACGAACCCAAAATTTAAAGACAAAATAGACATATAGAAAAAAAGTATCTAGTTTCATTTAAAAGTCATTAATTTATCATTGAAAATTGTTTTATTGGTTCCAGAATATTCTCCGCGATGATCCGTATCTTTTGCATACGTTTGAACTAATTTTCATAGCACTTTTTCCATTTCCATTGAGGTATCTCCACAACATGCATTTTGAACCCATCAACCGGCGGCGAAAATCGTTGACCATGTAGTTTATTCTTCACGAATGGGAACAAAAAGGAATCATTGAGTGTCAAATCAGGACTGTACGGCGGATGACCCATCAATTTGATATTTTGACCGGTCAAATATTGAGTTGTTCAATCCTATATGCGAGCTCGCGTTGTCATGGTGAAGAATGATCCTGCGTCGCTGGTTGTTTTTTCTTATTTATTCAAAGACTTATGTACCATTGAGAATTGACCGTTCTACGATTATCTAGTGACAGTGTAGCCACATGCACATTTATCCAAAAAAAACGACCATTTGCTTCGATGTGCTTCTTGCGTGAACAACTTTTGTTGGGTTTGGCTCATTCTGAAAGATCCATATAGTCGACTGCTGTTTAGTTTCGTGCTCATACGCGTAGATCCAAAATTCGTCACATGTGTAGATGTTATACACAGTTTTTGACGCACCAGGATTGTACTTTTTGAACATTTCTTTGCACCAATCGACACGAGCCTTTTTTGAGGGATTGTCAAATTATGCGGAATTCAACGCACACAAATCATTTCCACCGATAAATGTTAATGTAAAATCTTATGTATGCTTGTCATACGAATGTCCAGAGATATCTCAATCTTACGGTATGTCACATGACGATCTTGCTTTATCAGTTCGCGCACAGTATCGATGTTTTCTGGCACAACAACCGATTTCGATCGACCTTCTTTAAGTTCGTCTGTAAGCGAACGAAGGTCACGATTGAATTTACTAAATCAGTAATATGTAGTAGTTTTATATGGTGCTTCATCGTCAAAAGTCGAAGTGAGTTGATCGATGCACTGTTGTTAAGATAATCTACGTCGAAAATCGTATTAAATCATCGCACGAAAATTCTCTCTAGTTAATCCCATTTTTTGACTGAGATGAACTTTTCAAATCACTAAATAACACAAATACCATCCCTATGACAAAACGTTCTGAGTACGTATACGGTCAACAACGTCAAACTTTACTATGTACATGTCAGATGGTGCCTAGGAACACCATTGTTGCCAATTCCAGATACATAAATAGCAACCCTCGTACATCTAATGGGCATTAAAACAAATCACATAATCACGAAGCGTAAGTCTGATAACTTATATGGTACCTCTCCAGATAGTAATTGGCATCAAAGTTAGAAGAACTTCATTAGGCGAATTTAAAATACACTTGTCTGTTTAACAACTAAACGTTAAATGACATCTTGTGTGGCTTGTTTTCAAGATTACATCTCGACTACTTCACCTGTTCTATCTTGTTCGCTCTCTCCTTCATCTTCTTCTATTATATCGCTATTTCTTTTTCTTATACCGTTGCAATATTTTACTTAGTTCTCGTAGAAAACGTTTTATTTGTCTAAAATGTTTTTTTTATATTTCAGGATGACGCAGTGCGTTATCGGTCCCGGTAAGTAGGTACTAAAACTTTTGGTCGAAATGGAAAAGTAATTAGGGATGTTTTAATTCCGAGTGAAATAAAAATAAGAAGAAAAAGAACCGATAAAGTAACAATTTAAAAACTATAAGAGTTTTAAAAGCACGGTCTAAACGGAGACCTTTCAGACTGTTTTTAAGATAAAATTAAAACTAGTATTCAGAATCCGAAGAAATGCCGATAGGCGGTATAAATATATAACAATACGTCAAACCAATAATGACTACGGAAGTTTTTCTCACATTTTCACTGGTTTAGAATGTCTAATCTATGATTCAGCTCATAGGTAGTTTTCAGAGGTTTGTTGTTTAGTATTACTTGATTGAATCAGTGGAAAAATATGCGTTCTAGATTATTAACTAATCTTTGAATGTGCATTTTTGTTATATGAGCCATGCGGAATAATTTCATCAGATAACATTAATAATGTATTTTAAGTGTTAAACCTAATTTCTGAGGTTTTTTATTTAAACAATCAATTTATTTTCATAAGAAAATAATTTTATATAATATAAAATAATAATCAAAATGTTTTTTTTACTCTCTAGAAGGTTTTGTTTTCTAAAACTTTGCTCTTGTCGTTTTCCTATAGATGGCCTTAGCGGTAAGTGGTCGTCAAAACAAATACATCATGCAATACCTTGGGACATCTTGTAAACATAACCCCATCACAGCAGTAGTCGATTTGTGTTTACATCATAAAGTTATTCGCGATTAAAAATATCAATTTATGGGCCCAGTTCTCGTCATTTGCGGGAGGTGTTAATTTATTTCTTAAAAATGAAGAAATTTACGGCTGAGGCTCACCGAATGCTCTCAGACACTTATGGTGAGGCCGCTATGAGTGAAAGAACGTATGGTGAGTGGTTTCAGTGCTTCAAGATCGGTGATTTTCACGTCAAAGACCGGCACAGCGATGGAAGAACGAAAGTTTTTGAAGATGAAAAATTAGAGGCATTGCTTAATGAGGACTCGTGTCAAAGTCACGAAAAGTTGGGAAGATCATTGGAGGTGACTCAACAAACAATTTCAATACGCCTCAAAAACCTGGGAATGACCCAGTTGTCAAGAGATTGGCTGCCATACGAGTTGAAACCGAGAGATGTTGAACCCCGTTTGTTTGATTGTTAACAGTTGCTTGAAAAGCAAAAACGGAAGGGAAGGGACGAAAAATGGGTTAATTACGATAACCCCAAGCGTCGAAAATCACAGGAATATCTCGGCCACCCTTCTACGCCGACGGCCGAATCGAATATTCACGGCACCAAGGTCATGCTCTATATTTGGTGGGACCAGCTCGGTGTAAAGTATTATGAGCTGATAAAACCATCTGAAACAATCACAGGGTATCGTTATCGAATGCAATTAATGAGCATTGAGCATTGAAAGACATATGTCCGCAATACAGCGAAAGACACGATAAAGTGATTTTGCAGCATGACAATGCTCGGCTCCATGTTGCGAAAGTGGTCAAAACATACTTGGAAATGTTGAAATGAGAAGTCCTACCCCACTGTTGCTCCCTCTGATTATCACCTGTTTCAATCGATGGTACACGGCGTGGCTGACCAGCACTTTCGGTCTTGTGAAGAAGTCAAAAATTGGATCGCTTCAAAAGATGATCAGCTTTTTCAACGCTTTTTCGAATGCTGCCTGAAAGATGGAAAAAAGTACTGACCAACGATGGACAATATTTTGAATCAAAAATGTATAACCAATTTTTTTCAATAAAGCTTTGAATTAAAAAAAAACGTCGGGAGCAAAGTTGCATACCTTTTATAACATTCATCACTCCTAGAAAATGTAAGTCAAAAATATCGTGTTATATCGATGGGAAAACTTGATAATTTGATGGATCCAATTCTGGATAATATGCTGCATTGACACTACGTTTTGTTGTATATATTAAGTCCTATAGGTCCTGTTCTACATTAGGTAAGTTAATTTTCGTTCCCCACGTTTTATCAACTGCAAAACCTATTCGAACTTCAAGGGCTTCAAAATGAATTTAACCAGAAAAGTCAGTCGTAGCCGCGAAGCCGCGAAAAATGTTGCGGAAGAGCAGGACATGATTTGTGCCGATTTGAGAGATAACGCTTTTTGGGCAGTACTTGCCAGAAGTCTTTCCAGCAATTCTAAACTGGAAATTTCCATTCAAATGATGCAGAATATTTGGTATAGCCAAAAAAAGTAGGATGAAGAACTGGAAGCACTGCTGGAAGAAAATCCTTGTAATATACTCTAAGAGCTCTGATAGGAACTTGGAGTACCACCGCAAGCTATTTATAAATGCCTGCATAAGCTAGGGAATTTAAAAAGAGAGTCGTTGTGTCTGTATGAACTCCCAGCGGATAATAACAGTAGACGTTTTGATGTAATGTCATTACTTTCCAGATTCAATAAAAAGTACTTCCTGTATTGGATTATGACCTGTGACGAAAAGTGAAAACTGTACTATTAGCCAGTGGCAAAAATCTTAGAGTAATATGGACGTCAGGATGTTGCTGTGTATATGATGGGATCAGCTGGGCGTCATGCATTATGAGTTGCTTCATTATGATTAAATGGTCACTGTTAACTGTTATCAGTAGGAACAAGCGTGTTTTAGTGACGCTCTGGATGAACAAATACCTTATACCAGCAAGGGAAGAAGAAAAGGACAATTCACCGCCACATACAGAAAAATAAGAATTTAGGAACGATCAAGGCATTGGGCTGGGTGAGTTTGCCGCATACGGCGAATTATCCAGACTTGGCCCCTTCGGATTTTTCCTCCTTATGGGTTCGAAACCATATCAATGACAAAACTGGGTGCTAACCATCTAAGAGTAATGGAAAGCGCTATGTTGAATATCACTTAAGAGATATAATCAGAAAAGAAGAGATAACTGGATAATATTAATATAACCGCGAGGAGATGGTTTCGGGTATCATGGAGACTTAGAAGAAATCCTATGTTCAGAAGTGGAAGGGGAAGAAGATGTTTAATTTTAGTTATACCACTAATTTGCTCATTTCCTTGTTAAACGTATCTACTAGATTATACTGCGTTATTTTTGATTCCCAAGACGCTCTCCAGTTTTCTTAATGTTGCCCATGCCAATCTTCTTCTTCTAAATGAAATTTCATGAATTTTATAATCTCTTTCCAGCGATATTGCATTGTCTAAGTAGATACATTTTGGATGCATTTATGCATGATTTGAAATTATAATATGAGAGGCATTTACATATAATTTTTGTTTTTGTGAGATTTATCTGAAGTACAATTATGATTTTTTATTATCAATATACTTAATCATAGTTTAATGTATTAAATACGTATTCTAGAACCATAATAAAGGGATAATGTATAGTTAAAAGGTGAGCACACATACAGTACTTTTTTCTTAAAACCTATTTGTTTTATTAGAATATATATATATATATATATATATATATATATATATATATATATATATATATATATATATATATATATATATATATATATATATATATATATGTATATACTAAGTGAACCGTGAGTGATTTATCATAGAAAAAAAATGTACATAATATTCCAGTATTCAAGTATTCCAATATTCTGCATCTACATCCAATATAACTATTACTACAGCACGTACAGAAAAGAAAAAATGTAAAGATAGCTTTTTGTGTACTGATTTATTTGACTAAATTATTTATGGTCACCTGAGCTGAACTTTGAAGGAAACCGTTAAATTTCAGAGAAAAGGTAGAAACCCCACAGTGGGGGAGTTACATCCCCTATTGTCCTATTCAGAAAGTGTATTTCCTATACATCACGAGTTTCTGGTCGGTATTTTTATTGTCGGAAGAAAGTGTAGAAAAAAGTTTTTTTTTGCTGTTACCAAATAGTAATTAAGCTGCCTCAGAAAAATCGAGATTATTTTGTGTACCAATACTTTTCCACGGCACACTAAAGGACGACGACACGACAAGGGAAAGGGACATGAACAAATATTGTATTCATGATAATATAATAGAGCAAAGGGCTAAAGAAAATGAAGAACAAAAGAAAAAGAATAAAAGAAAAGAAATCAAAAGAGATATAATAAGAATTGCATCCTGGAACGTAAGAACACTGCTAGCACCTGGGAAAACGGAAGAGATAATAAGAGAGCTCCAGAGATACAAAATTAGTATAGCGGGCCTGCAAGAGGTTAGATGGTGTGGGAAGGGAAAGATTGATAAGGAAAAATATGCAATATGGTATGCAGAAGAAGCAACGCAGGGGCACAAGGGAACAGCTTTTGGTATACAATAGGTTAAAGGATAGGGTCGTGCAGTTTGACGCAGATGGGGAAGGATATCTTATATAAGAATAGAAACGAAACCAAGAGGCTTATCGATAGTTAACGCAATATGGCGGCGGCTAGTGATATGTTTCTGGTTAATACAAGATTTAAGCACAAAAAGATACATAAAGTAACATGCAACATACCTGGAATTGACAACGCAAACCAGATCGACCATATACTGGTTGCAAGGAAAGACATGAATGTAATCTACGATACAAGATCATACCGAGGGGCTAATATCTATTCAGATCACTTTATCTTTATGGCAAAATGTAAAATCAAGATAAACAAGTACGGAAAAACTGCAAATATAAAAAAGAGATGGAATAGAGAAAAGTTTAAACAGGAAGAATCGAGAGAGAGGTACAGAAATGTACTTCTCTCTCCATTCTTCCAGCAAAAAATAAATCAAATAAATGAAAGCAACAGCATAGAAGAAGACTGGATAGCGATAAAAGGATGTATAACACAGGCAGCAGAAGACACCATATCATATAGGAAAAACAACAGAAAGAAGCAATGGTTCGATGAAGAATGTGAAAATATGATTGAAAACAAAAGCAAGGAACACGTGGCTTAAAACCAGAAAACCGGAAGATTATAAGATATATAAAGAAAATAGAAAAGTGAACACAAAGCTATGTACAATAAAAAAGAATAATTGGATGGGAGAAATAATAAATGAAATTGAAGAAGAAAACAAGAAACGAAATATGAGTGCTATTTTCAAACATGTAAATAAGTGCAAAATAAAGAAAGCAACAGTAGTAATTGAAAATGAGATATGGGAAAAACATTTCAAAGAAATGTACGATGAAAAAAACCATGAAGAGGTGACGGGAGGAACAGAATTGGAGAAGGATCAGACAGAAAATGAGACGGTAAGAGAACCCGAGTACGTGGAAGTTGCTCAAGCGATTAAAAAACTCAAAAATAAAAGAGCTGCCGGATGTGATGAAATGTGCGCAGAACTAATTAAACATGGAGGGGATGAACTACATCAAAGAATCTACCAACTTATTTTACGGATATAGCGCGAAGAACACATACCTGATGAATGGAAAACAGGCATTATAATACCGATACCAAAAAAGGGTGACTTGACACAATGCAAAAACTATAGAGAAATTACATTGCTAAATGCGGCATACAAGGTACTTACAAACATATTAAAAGAACGACTGGAGATATACACAGAAAAACGTATAGGAAATTATCAATGCGGCTTCAGAAAAGGAAGATCGACAGTAGATGCCATACATATACTAAAACAAATCACGGAGAAGATATATGAACATAACATGGTAGCACATATAGTTTTTATGGATTTTAAGCAGGCGTTCGATGAGATCAACAGAGAACAACTCATGGAAGACTTAAAAAGAATCGAAGTTCCATGAAAGATTAGTAGATTGATAGGTATGACAATGAATGAGTCTGAAGCAAGAATATATACAGAACAAGGAATGACAAATAACATAAAAATCAAAAAAGGGGTTAGACAGGGGGATGCGTTATCGGCACTATTATTCATAATATCATTGGATAGCATAATACAGAGAATTGAAAATATAGGAACATTAAATAAACATCTTGCACAGATAGTGGCATATGCGGATGATGTTGTAATAATTGCTAGAGAGCAGAGAGAGCTAAAGCCCGTAATAAAAATACTTGACCGCGAGTCTAAGAAAAAAGGGCTGGAAATAAGTGAGCAAAAAACAAAGTATATGTACTGCAGCAGAAATGAAAGAATACTGAGAAATTTGGAGTGCGGAAACTATAAATTTGAAGAAGTAAAAACATTTAAATATCTGGGGGTCATAATAGATAGAAGGAATGAGTGACTTGATATAGAAGAGAATATACATAAAGGATATAGAGCATTCCATAGCAACAAGAAATTACTGAAAGACACGAGATTGAGCACAAGGAATAAATTAGGAATATACAAAACAATAATAAGACCAATAGTAATATATGCCGCGGAAACTGTAACACTCACAGCAAAAGAGGAAGACAAACTAAATATTTTTGAACGTAAGATAATGAGAACCATAATGGGTGCAAAGAAAGTGGGAAACAACGAGTACAGAAATCTGTTGAACTTTGAAATCGACAACTTGTTGGGAAGGGAAAACATAGTGAGAGCAATTAAAGCACAAAGAATAAGATGGTATGGACACGTAATGAGAAGAGACAGGGATACGTCAATAAGAGAGATAACAATATGGAAACCAACACAGAGCAGACCTAGAGGGAGACCCAGGGTCAGATGGAGACAGCAGATGAAGGAAAATATAAAAACAGTAAACGCAGAGGGATGGAGAGGACAGATCGCAGACAGGAGGGGATGGAGTAAAATTGTCGAAGAGGCGAAAACTCACCAACAACTATGAGAAAGGCAACAAGAAGAAATGTGGGTTCCTTAAAAGAGTTCCTTAGAAAGGAACAGCTACAATTTCAAATATGAAATGTATTAGCTTATAATAATAATAATACTTTTCCACACTTTTGACTAATATTTTTGGTATGTTTAGAAGGTATTTTAAGTATTTTCATATATTCAGAAATTAATTTTATGATTATAATTCAATAGAAATTCTATTCTGGACTTTCCCACATTAATGATGCTCGATTCAGATTAATTCAAAGTTTATTAATTTAAAGTGTTCACCAGGATGTTTTTAGGAAAAAGATTACGTTTGAGATATCATAAGATTAGGTAAGTGTTATCACGACTATAGATCGAACCGCAATGTTAACACGTTTTTAAGCACACAAAGAAGGAATTTGTTATGTATGTTATTTTATAATATATTACTTCTCTAAAATAATGACTACTGCAATTAAACTTTTGAATATTCTTACTTTAAATTTCTTGTGTAATATTTTACTCTTCAGTGCTCTATGCCTACTATATATTTGGTTTTTCTCTTAACATTCTTTCTGTCATTCTGTCTTTTCTAGTATTTATTTATTCCAAATAAATTCACTTGAATAATATAAGATACAAAATATTATCATTGAAGATTTTTAAATATACCTTAATATTGTACAAATATTGTGGCTTTTTGTAGTTGATGTCTGAGATTAATGAGATACGACTTTTTATAACGTTGTAAACGTTTCACAATCTTAATTCATCTAATCGTTGGTTTATTAAAGGAGATCAGAAACTATTTGGTTGGTTTTTGAAATTGTGTCTACCAATACAGCTCAAATCAAAAAGTTAAATCAGTTAAATCGAGAGTAATTTAATAAACTGCGAAACTATGAATTTATTTCGATTTTTTCATTATAATTTCCTCCCCTTATGTTATCATTTTTTCTAATCTTTGAAACATCTTTTAAAGTACTATTTATAAATTCCGCAGTTGGTGCGCAAATAAATATGTGGTTTTTAAAGAATAAACTTGAAGCTTTTTAATGTAATTAACAGTCAATCATTTGAATCATTAAACAGTTGCAAGTGTCTTATTTAAAAACTAATATCTTTTATAATATTTCAGATAGTCTTGAAATATTTCAACAAAATATACAACTGTGGTGACATTGGCACCGAACCTTGGGAGCGAAACGCGGGTGTGGGAAAGGGAAACGCGGGCGCTAACCTGTATGCGCGTATTTGAGTTTTGTTACGGGAGGTTGTGTCTTACGTTACGATGTCACGTAAATACGTTAGTGCATTAGGCGCACGTAATTATCGCAATTATACTGACGATGATCTGAAAAAAGCACTAGAACATAATAAAAAGGGCATGCCTCAAGCCAAAGTAAGTAAAAAGTGGAAAACGTTGGCGGTCCTCTCGCATTAAATCCCGAAGAAGAAACTTTGATTGCGGATACTTTACGTCAAGTTGCAATATGCGGCTTCCCTACTGAATCTCGAGATTTGGGTATAATAATACAAAAATACCTGGATAAATCAGGTAAGACTATTAAAAATTAAAAAAATATATCAGGCCCCGATTATATCGTAAATGTCATGCCTCGGAATAATATCTCTATCAGAACAGTATCTAACATCAAAAGAACTGGAGCTTCTGTTGGCCGTCCGCAAATAACAAAGTTTTTTGAAAATATTAATCCCCACCTCTTGAATGCTACTAGCTCCTCTGTGTATAATTATGATGACATAACTGATGACCCTGGAAGTAGAAAAGTCTTGGTACCTCGAGGTACCAGGGTTGAAAGAGTGCAATAACATTCTCGTACAGCTATTAGCATCATGGTTTGTAAAAATGCTAACGGCGACCTCCTTCCACCAATAGTTGTCTACAAAGCCATGAACTTATATGATAATTGGACTTCTGGGGGACCTACAGAAATAATCTATACAAACATTCCAAGTGGATGGTTCGATATGAACTTATTAATTAAAGTGGTTTTTTCATTGTTTAGTTCTACACATTAAAAAAAAATAATGTTACAGGCAGTACCACAATTGTAATTGGAGACAATTTAGCATATCATTTTTCTGCAGCTGTAATAAAAGCCTCTTTAGAAAATAACATGTATACGACTCCATTGCCACCCAATGCTACACATTTAATGTAACCACTGGATGTGTCATTTTTTGCACGGATGAAAAAAAGTGGCGTGAAATTCTAAATTCGTGGCGCAAAGAATCACGTCTAAAAGTCCATCCCAAAAGAACATAGGACTTTTTCATCGTTTATGGTCTTGCCTAAAGAACAACTCTAAGGAGAATTTGATTTCAGGTTTCAGAGCAACAGGCCTTCATCCGTTCTCACCAGATGAAGTTCTAAAAAAAACTTCTTGATTCTAGTGAAGTCGTTGAAGAACTAATGCAGTAAGCACTTTCTCGTCTCACGCACGTGGTTTGGATTCATCTCTTATTGATCTCTTATGAGAAAATCGGACTGTGACGAATTAACGAATGAAGTCGTAAGCGTGGTAAAAGAATTAGGCCAGGTCAAGTGATGCAACTGTCTGACGAAGAACCGAAACAATCAGTTGACTCTCAGCATAAACCTTCTCAATCAAAGAAGAAAACAGGAGAGGATGACGATGTATGCTCTATTTGTAAAACAAAATGGAGCACATAGAGGGGAGTAAGAAATGGGTTTTTGGTATCTGTCATAGAGTAAAGATCCATATACTGTATGTACATTTTGTGAAGATGATGATTAATTTTTTGCACTCTATTTTCGTTGCACTCCAGTATAACAGTTCTGCTTATTTACATGACCGTTGAGATGAAAATGAGCCTCATCATCATTATTTTTGGAAAATTCTTGCACACACAACGCACAGTTTGGTCCCGAGAAAAACTCTATATCGACTAAATTCCTAAATGCGGGGGCTATCGATTGACAGGCGCCCCCAGCCCTTCACAGTTATTGGACAAATGTTACTTAATTGTCGATTTCTTAGAACATGATCCTTGATTTTGGTAATGTTAAAGCAAAATTTGTACTCTGAAAAGAACGAAAAAACTTACCCAACATAAAAAAAAACAAATAATTTATTAGACGTTGTTAATTACCTAATTTTCATACAAACATGGTGGCGAAATGAAAACACGCGACATCGCATATTGTTGTATATATTATTATATTAAATGTTAGAAAGACAAATCACAATATTTCATAGTGAATATGAATAAAACGTCGACCAATCAGATTGCGTCATTGAGAATGGCTTGTCTGGTACACAACTGCCTCGAACTATCAAAAAAATATCAATTT
This sequence comes from Cosmopolites sordidus, assembly GCA_031761425.1. Classification (NCBI taxonomy): domain Eukaryota; kingdom Metazoa; phylum Arthropoda; class Insecta; order Coleoptera; family Curculionidae; genus Cosmopolites; species Cosmopolites sordidus. Next base: position 1,488,752 of record JARFXV010000041.1, on the reverse strand, counting down.
TATTCATGATTATTAAAGATAAACATGCTGGCTTTATTGCAATACCATATATAGAAATGACTGGTAGACGTTGTAAGATTGCTGTGCAATATCTTGCAAAATGTACAGTCTCGATATTAAAAAATAATTTCAACATATTATTTTGACAATTTCAGGACTTACTGATAAAGAATGCTTCTTGATACAAGAATAATGTGAATGAACTAGTAAAATTATAATTTTTTTTTATAAAAATACTGATAATGCTAAGTGGACCGGAATAAAAAAAATATTTCATCTATGTCACTGTTTATAGAATGTTTTCATCAATTCAATCAAATTATGCCCGGTAGCGACTTCTACTTCCACTGCAAATTTTAATTTTTATTTAAAACCGCTTAAAAATTATATTTTAGAAAGTGAGTATTTCATATCTGGGATTGGCTCCTAGCGACTAAAAGATTTTGTGACATACCGTTACATACCACCTGCATATATATATATACTGGAATAACTGGAATATTATGTACATTTTTTTTCTATGATAAATCACTCACGGTTCACTTAGTATATATATATATATATATATATATATATATATATATATATATATATATATATATATATATATATATATATATATATATATATATATATATATTTATATTATCATTCATTATTAACCACTCTGTACAATGGAAAACAAATCTTAATCTTCAGCCACTTAAAATTCAGAAAAATCGAGAAAATGAGGAAATGTTGAAGATGGCACTGTATAAATTTGTTCTGCGGATAGCTTGCAAAATAAACAAAATTGAGAAGAAAGGAACAGGGTTTTTCAATTTAGAATGAGAAAAAAAAAGCTGTTCGAAGTATATAATGGAAAATGTAGTGAATATGTAAATATATTTTTAACATAGCTACTGACTAATGAGGCATAAATATTTGCATTTTATGCAAAATTGTCCAAGCCGTGCCTACCAGTTCTCATCACCATCGAATATCTCACGATAAAGAGCGAATTTGTCCTCGCCCCCCATCTCAAATATGCATGAATTTCCCAACACCATCGGCAACTTTTAGCCAGATGTGCAACTGGACGCCGTCACATGAACTGGAGAAAGGGAAAACGAGAATAAAAAAATCAGTTGGCGGACCGCCGACATATTATCTTCTGTTTCATTAATTCATTTGTTTAGCGTAGACCAACGACGTTTAAGTATTAATTCAATTGTTTCGCGTTTCATCGCACAGTAACAATTGTATAAAATAGATAGTTGTCGCACTACGATCCTTTTAAGACTACTTCATTTTAATTCGATATATATTATATATATATATATATATATATATATATATATATATATATATATATATATATATATATATATATATATATATATATATAAACAAAAAAAAAAGGAAAACATAATATCAAACTTAGTTTTAAAAATAAAAATTTTGGTTCTATAAGTAATGTCCAGCCAGTAAATAATTAACTTATAACAACATCCATCATGTGTGCTGACCAAAACTATACATTACTCAATGCACACCTTCCAGTTAGCGAAGAAAATAAATATAATCCTAAAAAAGTAAATAAGACCTGGGAAATTCCGGAAAAGACTATTTCTAAAATTCCCTCTAATCATGTAAAAATCCTATTAGGTGATTTCAACGCCCAACTTGGGAAAGAAAGAAAGTACTGAAAAACACTCTGCAGTTTTCCCGCCCATAAATGGACTAACCATAATGGCAGAAGATTGGTTGAATCATGTTCGCAGTTTAATCTAAAAATAATGTCAACCCGTTTTAAGAAGAAAATAACAAAACAAAAGACCTGGAGGTGTCCAAACACGTACATGGGTGATTTTCAAATTGATCATGTTGCCATTTCGTAACCCAATTAAAAAGAGATTTTGAATGTTCAAGGCAGGAAAGAAGCTAACATAGACACAGATCACTTCTTGACTAAAATCAAACTTAGCTTAAAACCTCGAAAATGTATTCAAAAGATACTGCTAATACCAAAGTTATACCCTACGAAAATAAAACCAACCCTAACAGAAGAACTTGATAAACAACCAGCACAGAACTGGCAAGAATTGAAACAACAATTATTTTAAACAACCTTAAAGTTGGTCCCTTTACAAAAACGTAGAAAACATCCGTGGTGGGATGAAGTTTGCGAGCAAGCACTATTAAGCCGAAGTAAAGCATTTAAAGAGTGGAACAGTCAAAAAACAGCAATAAACTATAACATCTGTTTGGAAGTAAGAAAAGAAACATGGAAGCTAATTAAACAAACTAAAAGAAAATATGAAAACAATCAACTTAATGAAATAGAAAAAGATTTCCAAAATAAATCCGAACACCCGAAATTTTTACAAAACATTTAAAATTAAATTAACAGGCTATCAACCCCAAAGTCTTTGCTTCCAAAACGAAAACGAACAATTAGCTCTAAATAACCAAGACAATTGCAAAGAACTTGCGAAATATTTTGAACAACTACTAAACTGTCCTGCACCCTTAAACCCTTAAACACCTTAAAGAGATTACCAACACTAAACCCTGGACAAATAAACCCAGATTAATTACCACCGAATGAAGATGAAATAATTAGTCAAATCAAGCGACTTAAAAATAACAAAGCTTCTGGTGAAGATGGAATCACTGCTGAACTTTTGAAATCCGCTGGTCCAGGTACAATCAAGGAAATAGCCAAAATTCTACAAGAAGTTTGACGAACCCAACGGATTCCGGAAGATTGAATTCATCCACTACATAAGACAGGAGATAGAACGGATGTAAACAACTACAGAGTGATATCTCTTCTCCCAGTATGTTACAAGATTCTGTCTCAATGTCTACTAGACAGAGCATAGGGACAGTTAGAACCTAAAATTGGTGAATATCAGCAGGTTTTCGACCAGGCAGATCCTGCCCAGAACACATTCTGAATCTAAAGTTGATCCTAAGACATCAAAAACTGTACAATAAAAATTTCGTCTGTACATTTATGGATTTCAAAAAGCATATGATTCTATTGACCGCGAATCTTTATACCGAATCTTGAAAGAACAAGGACTAGATCTGAAAATGCTGGCAATTATTAAAGCAACATTAACTAACACAAGGTCAAAAGTTAAATTCATGGGTGACATCTCAGAGGCCTGTGAAATTAAAACTGGAGTGAGACAAGGGGATGGACTTTCGTCACCCTTATTTAACTGTGTTCTAGAAAAAGTAATACAGGAGTGGCGTGAAAAAAAGTCGGTCCTGAATATTGACCAGCCCATTAAACTGGGGAGAACCAACATCAAAATTGATTGTCTGGCGTTTGCTGATGATCTAGCAATTTTAGCTCAAGATGTATTAACGGCATAGAAACAGATTGAAATCCTAAAAGAAACAGCAGAAAAGGTAGGACTCCAAATTCCCTTTGAAAAGACAGAATACATGACCTGCAACAGACTAAGAACACCATTTCTAAAAACAAAATATGGTAACATCAGAGGAGTCTCTCAATTCAAATATTTGGGTGAAATAATCATGGAAAAGGGCTTGGAAAAAGCGTCCAAAAAATATTTACAACAAAAAATGCCCATCTAAAAACACAAAACTGAGACATTACACACACAGTTATTAAGCCAGAATGTCTATATGGGGCAGAAACGCTCATTTTGAATAGAAAGAGAGACATCGAGAACATTGAAAAGAAGGAAAGAAAAATCATAAGAAAAATCCTAGGCCCCAAACAAATAAATACCGACTTCGAGAAAACCAAGAAATCAAACAATACACAGATGTACTTATGAGATATGAGAAAAAGAAGACTTAAATTTTACGGAGACATAAAACGGATGAATCTGAGTAGACTAACTAGACAAATAGTCGAATTTTATGACAATAGGAGTAGAGCTAAAGTAGAAATAACTAAATGGATTGCTGCATTTAAAGAGGACCTAAGATCAGCAAATATTACACAAAGTGAAATTTAGGATAGAGGCTGTTTCAGACACAAGGTTGACGTTTGGAAGGTTGGCCAGAGAGAAAAATGTAGGAAGACTGGAACAACTTGGTCTGACGGAAGGAAAAAAGCTCATAGCGAAAGAATGAAATTAGTATGGGCGCAAAGGAAGGCTAACAATAACAAACGCCTCTAATTGTACTTCGCGTGGTCCACCAGGGCCCATACGTGAATAATAATAATAATAATATATAATATATATATGGCATATCAGGAATGGTAAAATTTGTATGTGAAGAAGATAGATGAATCTTTTATCCTCACTGTCACTGAGATATTAAAAAAAAAGGAACAAAAACTGTAAATCTAACCAATCGCATATATAAAGTTAACGTTAGACCACTCAAAGCCAACGCGATGACATTCTCATTAACACAGCCCACCACCATTGTTAACCGCGAAACGATACAAAACAGAAGACAAACGAGATGCGAAACAAATGACATAATTAGACTTCTAGATTTTCAACGATTTTTTCTCCGTGAATATGCATCGGTCGGGCCGAACCGAAAAAAAATTCCCTCCTAATTAAACAGGGACGCGATTTGAATATAAAGGCGGCATGGAAGACAATGAAAATAAAAACGTGTCGGTGTGTGCGTGCCTCGACTATTTTACCGCGGCGGAGAAAATATACGATTGCGAAATCGGAAGAATTTTGTTTTCGGTGGAAAGCGTCGTGAGAAAAACTAACATAAAAATGGTTTGGTTATTTAAGAGGTTATGGGCGATTTTTATTGATTTTAGATTTCTCTATTTTCGTTCTTATGAAATGCATGGAAAACTGGAAATTTTTTCTCCTTCACTCTCAAGTGGATTTATGTGTGGAAATGTCGGAGGTTAACTTAAAGTATTACGTTCCATTACATCAATTTCTAAGATTTTAGAGCTTACGATTAATTTGATATCTAATATACGAGGGTCGTGTTCGAAGTTTTCGATTTGATAAAGAAAACACGAGAGTTGAGATTTTTAAAATTCTTTAACCTTGTCACGTTGCAGTTCATACATTAGACCACTTCAATGCGGCTTGTCAAACTCTGCAAGGATACTTTCTTTTTGGCCAGATGTGGACGCTTAGCTTGAATAGTGCCATTCAATTGGTACAATTGTGAAGCTTAATACTACACGGTGATAGTCCTGTCTTTTGCCAGGTAGTCTGTGACCACCACACTACGATAATCCCAAAAATTATCACACTTGACCTTTCCTGTAGATAGAACCATTTTCACTTTCTTGGGTGCACTTTGAACTACTCTCATTAACTGTTTCAGATGCTGTTTTGTCTTTGAGGTGTACCAGTGAATCAATGTTTCGTCTACTGTTAAAAAATGAAGAAAAAAATTGAAATAACTCAGAAGTCAAGTGTTCATTTGAATGCGACTTTCGTCGACTGTTAGCAAATACGACATCCATAAACCAAAAAACTTTTTCATACTCATAATATCGGGTAAAATATAACGGATACATATTCAGTCGGCGATTATTTAATACGACAATGTGGCTTTTTGCTCGAACTTCAGTTTTATCATTTTTTTTTCCAGAAAATATCAATACTTGCTTGCTTTACCCGATCGCCGCAAACAAAAAACTAAACACATTCATCTAAAACTTCACAGCACACCATCTAACAAATAACACCATCATTCTTGAGAAATATCAATCATGTAGTGATACTTACACTAAGTCTGTGTCAGAACTTTTCGAATTACCCCGTATAAATATGGGAAAGACGCTAAGAAGCAGCATCAATTCGTATAACACAAAGATGATTTTGAAGCATTACATTATCTTCATTGGAACGATTTCAACAAACACCTCGCAAAAATTATATCAAACTAAACTCACAGTAGTCATGAGTGATTCATCATCACACTTTTGACAAACTTAAAAGACATTTTATTCATCTAATTATTATTTAATTAATTATTCATCTAATTTAATCTTTTAATGAAAATGAAGGTATTTCAACACATTCGTTAACACATTTGTTAAATGGTAATGAAGTTGCCCATCTTAGATCAACAAAAAGTGGGTTCCTCTGCAGCTTGAGAACTCCAAACCGTATACACTCATCTTTATCCTTCATTAGTATACTTATATAGACCTACTCTGAATAATCTGTAGAAGAAGACATAACTATTTGTAACATAATGAAGATAAATCGAACAAAACAATTTTATACTTTGTTATCTATCAGTTTTATTTTTAAATTTGTGTGACTATAGTTTCGTAAAACGATTTTACATTCTCAAACATTACTTTAAAACTAATGTATTACAGCTGTTTATTCTATGTACCTAATTTTACACTTTTATTGGGGTTAATTTTTTTCAATATTTGAAATAGTGGGGAATTTCGGAGATATGTCTGATCGTTTAATAGATGACTGGACGGGTCTTTATTATATTTATAAATTTCAATAGCTTCTAAAATGTTTAATTTTTTGCTTTTTGGCGCTGTATGTAAAATTTTTAAATTTGTAATCTCGGGAAATATATGTCCGGTATCTATGAAATGGTTGGCAAAATTAGAGTGTTGTTTCTTTAATATGTACGCAGATTTATGTTCTTTGAATCTGGTCTGAAAAGTTAAGTTGCAACTTAACATATAAACTCCACATTTTGTATTTTGTGATGTTTTATCTTTGAAATTAAAAAGTTCTTTACTTGTTGACTGGGGGGTTTTAAACACTATTTGAAATTTGTTTCCTCAGAGAGCGAGCTATTTGTTGTGAAATTGGACCGAAATATGAAATTTTACAGTAATTTTTATAATTTGTTTGTTTTACTTTGGGGTATACTTGAAGAATTAGTAATTATCTCCATTTTATATTTATTAATTAACTAATTTCTTTTTATCTCCATTATTTTGTGCTATAATTTTTATTTTTTGCAGTTCTATTTTTCTATTATTTTTAGATAGTGGAATTGCGAAAGCTCGGTGGATCATAGACTTATAAGCTGTAATACCTTAGTTTTAAAGTAATGTTTGAGAATGTAAAATCGTTTTACGAAACTATAGTCGCATCAATTTTAAAAATAAAAGTGATAGATAACAAAGTATAAAATGGTTTGATTCGATTTAAAAAATGTACTATCATAAAGTAATGAACAAATTAATCAATAATAATGAAGATATATTTCAAATGAAGATATAAGCAAAGGGTTGCCCAAATAAAGTTTTAAAATGAAGTACAATGATAACTACAAGTGATAATCTGGTAATATTTATTTATTTTATCTTAAAGAACAAATAATTGTATTATGATTTGAAAATAATGTCGTTCAAATGTCTCACTCCACTTCGTCTGGTTACACCAAAAACCGCAGTAAACAGTGACTTTCTGAGGATGAAGAGATAACTCCTGAATCACTTGAGGATTTTCATCGGTATAAATCCCGCAGTTATGTTACTTCACAAAGCCAGACATGTGCTTCATCGGAAAATATTGTTTTCCCCAAAAAGGCGGTCGCCTTTCAATTTCTACGCACCGTTGAATTATGTATCTTTCGATAGTGAAATTACCCAATGGACTGAACAATGTTTTCGTTTCAAAGTTCTAACAGAGTGAAATTTTTTTTATAATCAAGATACAGGGTTATCCATTTCGTGGTTCGGAAAATACAGCCCTGTATTTTGACAACCGTCAAACTCAAATATCATGTAAAGTGTGATTTGTTCAGTTTAAGGTTTGCCATTTACCAACTACCGAAAAACGCGTTAGAATTGAAAAAAGTTTTTACAAAAATGGTGATTCTGCCGTAGCCACGTTTCGCGCCTTACGAGCAGAATGTGGTCGCCATAATCGTCCTTGTGAGCGCATAATTTTCAACACACTTAAGAAATTTGAAAGTACTAGGGTCTGTTACTAATGTGGTAAGACATGTGCATAATCGTAATGCTCGTTCTACGGAGAATATCGCTGCTGTTAGCGAAAGTGTGGCTGACGACCCAATTTTATCGATTCCTCGGCGTTCACAATCTGTGAGCTTATCTTACAGCACATTATGGCGTAGTTTGTATTTAGACTTGCATCTTCATCCTTACAAAGTTCAACTCACGTAAGAATTGAAGCCCGCCGACCATGGAATGCGCCGAGCATACGCCGATTGGATGCTTGAACATTCATTTGATTTTTCGAACAAAATCTTCTTCAGCGATGAGGCTCATTTCTCAGTCGGTGGATCCGTAAATAAGCAAAATTCCCGTATATGGGACTCTGAAAACCCACAAGTGATTGTGGAGAGTCCATTGCATCCGCAAAAGGTAACTATTTGAACAATGGTGAACGCTATAACTGTATAATAACCGATTATTTTTGCCCAGAAAATGAAGATTTCAATCTGAGCGATATGTGGTTCCAACAGGAAGGCGCCACAAGCCACACAACACAACCAATTTTGGCTTTATTGCGCGAGAAATTCCCAGGCGCGTAATTTCGAAATTTGGTGATGTCAATTGACCGTTAAGATCATGCGATTTGACGCCGTTGGACTTTTTTTGTGGGGCTACGCAAAAGTTCGTATTTACATAAACAATCTTCATAGTCTTGAGCAGTTGAAAACCAATATTCGTTAAGTCATAGCCGAGATACCAACTTAAATGTCCGGAAAAGTCCAAAAAAAAAACCTCAAAAGGATTGAGTCGTGCAAGCGGGCACGTGGTGGACGTTTAAATCATGTATTCCACATTTAATGGCAGAGTCCAAGCAATAAAATGAAAAAAAAAACATCGAAATCTCAATTATTTGTGTATTTTTCTTAATTTGACTTTCCAAAGCATAAAATTGATAATCCTTTACAAGTATTAATGAAAATAATAGGAGTTTGTGTTGATCATTAGACTTTTAATTGAAAAATTTACATTACAGTGTTAATACACAAAACACAATATGGTTTACCCCTTAAAGAATTAATAAAAAATTTAAAAAATGACATTAATCAGTTCACATTCTATGAAATCAAACATCAATCTAATCTGATGTGAAGGTTCACCGACCTCCCATTCTCAATCTATCGAAGCAGCTTATAAATATGTAACATGCATTATACAAATATTATGATTTTTGTGGATAATATGAAAGCGTCAATATTAACTCGACAAGGAAATTATTTGTTTCGGTATTTTATAACTTTGAAGCAAGCTTGTTCAAACAGTCAATTCTAATGAAAAAAAAAATCTGTATAAATAGTGTCTTGGTAGAAATTGGGTGAAAGTTTCCTGGAAATTTGACAAGCCAGGTGTTGATATGCAGGTTCATTTTTGTTGATCTTGATTTTTGACAATGGGAGAACACTAAAACAATATAAAATACATACAATTGATACGAATTTTTATTTGTATCATAATTCTGAATAATTTAAGCCATTTTAAGAAAAATTACTTGAATAAGTTGGAATAAATAAGCTTTATTTTTGCATGCGATTTTTAAAAATGTGGTAAACAGTTAAAAAAAACCTATTTTGTCATGTTGGAAGGTGTTAGCCTGACGTTTGACCAAATGACGTTGATATTTATCAGGTATGGTTCGTTAGATGGTGTGCTGCAAATTTCAGATGCCTACATTTAGTTGCTTTTTTGGATTGCGATTTCGATTGCGATTTATTTTAGCAAACAAGTATTAATATTTTCTGAAAGATGGATACATTTCGGCAAAAAATCCATGAAATCCATTTCGGCGTGATCGCCGACTGAAGAAACAGAAGATATTCAAGATATATATATATATATATATATATATATATATATATATATATATATATATATATATATATATATATATATACATATATATATATATATATATATATATATATATATACATATATATATATATATATATATATATATATATATATATATATATATATATATATATATATATATATATACATTTTACACGATATTTTGGGTATGAAAAAGCTTTCCGATCGATGGATGTAGCATTTGTTAGTGGTTGACCAAAGACGCATTCGAATATTTCGACATATTTAACCCTCAAGAGAAGCACTTCTGTGCTTCCCGATTCAGGAGCTCATGGGTATGCCATACCGTATGTCTTTGACCATTAATATCATTTGATTAAATTATACAATTTAATATATATTTTTTTTAATTTAAACCTCAATCAGTATAGAAAAAGACTATAACTGTAGAATGTTCTACAAAATAATACAATTGAAAAAATCAGCAAAAATAAAAAAACTGTTAAAATGAGGTGTTCTGTTCAAACTATCATATCTAGGAGAAATTAATAGTTAACAACTTTCTTCTAACGGCATTTAAAAGGGGATTTAATGTACTTTCAGATACTTATTACATAATTTAGCTTTATTTTAAAAAATATTTTTATTTAGTTAGGTAAAGTTCACTGGTATGATGCTCTTCAAAAATAGATTCGGTCTCGCTTTCACTATCTTTGTCGTCGAAAATATCAGCTACCTCATATAACGCTTCTATTTCAGACGCACAGCGGTTACGAGAACGCTTGTTCATTTTAAGCTAAATAGAAAATGGAAGAAGCCAATAAATAAATGTTAAAAAAAATAAAAATCAAAGTTTTCAATAAAAAATATAATATTTATGATTTACTTTCCACAAATTGTGTCAAGATCGAAAAAAACACACTATTTGTGCAAAAAGGTTATTTAACGGTTTTAATTTATTGACAAAACACTGACATAACAACAGCACTGGGTGGCGTATACCCATAGATTGATGATAATATGATACCATATTATTTGTAACATGAAGCTAAATAATTTAAGTTATTTTAATAAGAATTACTTGAAGATGCTAGAATAAATAACCTTATAATTTTGCACGCGACTGCTAAAAATGTGTCTAAAACCTAAAAACAAAGGTCATTTAGTGGCTTGACGAGGTCCATGTGGCGAAATTCTAGATAGTGTATAAATAGATAGCGGTAAATCACAGACATATAAAAAGGAGGGCAAGGGATCACTAAGAACAAGGGTATACATTGAAATTGAGTGAATATAAGTGCATTATTGTGTATTTACAAATAAAATAAATAATATGTACAGGTTAAAACAGTGAATAAATAAGTAAGAAACATCATTTGAAAGAGAAAAGGTTAGGGTTTCCTAAGGGTTTCCGCGAAAAAATTATAGTTATTAAATCGCCAATGGAAAAGCTGAAGAAGAATTATCATTTTAAGCAAATATGTGTAAAAGTATTTGGCAAATAATAAATGGTTATTATTTAACGAATAAACCACAAATAAATTAATGAACATTGTTGAGACAAGTTTTTAAAAATTAAAAACTTGAAACAACAGAATTTTCAAAATTTGTTACAACAGCAAAAAAATCGAAATGTCAACCTTGTATTGACTAATAGGATCTCCCCGTGTCCGCTGACAAAAAATATTTCAGTATGTGTATATTTAAAATACATTTCTATAATTGTACGCTATATGCAAATATAACGTTATGCTTTTTATTTACGGAACAGCCGTAACCAAATTAGAAATGTACAACGACTTTTTCAATATTAAAATCATGCCGGGCTTGCATAAATTCAAACGATGGACATTTTGAACATTTAATGTAATAAAACAATTAATAATATGGTTCTTAACGTAACGCGAACTTTTTAAAACGTGTTATGGTGTTATGGTGTGAAAAATTCCTACTTTTAATGAAAACTATTTATTTCAACTTTTACATCAAGCGACATTAATGTGTAAGTTTTCCTTTTTTTTATAAAACAAACCAAATCTATGTTGTAAAGAATAGAATAAATAGCTATAAAAATATACTGCATTTTAATATAACTTTAAGAGAACAATAAAAAATAAACTTTTGTTTAAGATTATGTAAATAATCGTTGGTTAAATTTACGAAGGTTATTTACATTACACCTTATATCATCATCATCATCAGCCCATGTCGATCCACTGCAGGATGAATGACTCTGCCACTCGGGTCCAATATATTTAACGATGTATCAGTCTATCGTGCTTTGCGATCAAGCAGTATCTACTCCAGGTTTGCCTGGTCCATCTGTCGTCACATCACCTCGCTATATAGACTGCCCATTTCCAGTTCAATTGATTTACTTTTCCAATGTTGTCACACACTTTTCGATTGTTCCCTGATCTATATGCAGGACTTTCTGTCTCATATTGTAATGCCAAGCATACACCTTTCCATTTTGCTTCGAGTTAGAGATATGGAAAAAAGTTATTAGAAAAACTGTGGTTATTTCCTAAATGTTTGTGATTGCTTCTAGGCAAGAGTGTAAAATCCGACAACGAATTACCCCTCAGTTACGCCAGTTAAAGGCTGGGTAAGGCCGGATGCCTTCTGAGAAATGTTCTACGTTGGCCACTCGTCAGTCGGTAGGTTTCCTGATAAACTTATGGGTAGGCACATAATCAAGAGTTCATAGCCTGAGGGGGGTGCTGGCCTGGGTTTGTCGGAAGCTGATGACCGTGATTCGGAACCAGTCGCTAAATAGCCTAGTTGCTGATGCGCCTCTGACCCTAACACTTTACTTTTTTACGTAGTGAACCTACTTATTTCTTAATTTTTATAACTACATCGTATTGTAAGATTATGTAATATTCAAAATTAATTCAATAAATTAAATTTTTGACAGTGTTGCATAATCATTTTGTTCTTCAGTAAATAACGCTGTAATTTTAGAATAACATAAAAAAAGAAATGCGAAAAATGTATGCTGTTTACTGTTTTCATCCTATTGAGAACGGACCATGAAAAATATTTAGTAAAGTGTATCGCCAAAATCTGAACTCAAACAATATGAAAAGTTGGGATTTTTCAAAAGACAGTTATGGTATGTTAAATTTGGTAAAATTTTAAGGAAATTTTTATATATAAGTTTAAATTTGAACAAAATTGCTTTGAAGAAAAATAAATTGAATTGGGTAAAATTATTAATAAAAAACCAAACGAAAATATTCCCCGGAAAACTTTTAGTTATAGTTATTTAGCGCTACGGTGTATTTTGCTCTACTTTTGCAAATTTTTTCATCGCAAAATAAAGAAAAAACCTAAAATGTCGAATAGATACCGGTGGAAGCCGGATCACATTACACAAAACCGCAATTTATCGTGAAATAAATATCTAAATCGGATTGACTACCGGATCGGCCACAATTTATTTCCGGGATTTTATTACAAAAATCGACTTTCCTAGCCGAAGCCCTTCCACTACCTAAGCATATGGTTTTAAAATCAAATATACTAGGCTAGCTAAAAGGTTCGCAAAGCGAAAATGATAAAATAATTTTATAGTTGAAAAAATTATTTTATCCTTCCCCATATTCTCCCTTAAGCTCAAATACATTTTTTTCAGCAATTCTCCAATTAATTTATTCCATCTCTGAAGGGATTTTCAGGAAATCCTTCAAAATACTCATCTACAGATGCAATAACATCTTCATTTGATGAAAAACGCTTGCCACGTAGGAATTTTTGGGGTTTGAGAACAGATTAAAGCCAGAGGGGGGAGGGGGGCAGATCTGGTGAATATGGTGGATGCTCCAACAATTCGTAGTCTAACTCCTTTAATTTGGCCATTACAAGAACGGCTTTGTGAGCCGGTGCATTGTCTTGATAAAAAATTATTTTTTCTTCGCTAAAGGAGATCTTTTCTCACGAATTTTTCCATGTAACTGATCAAAAAGATTTGAGTAATACTGTCCTGTTAATGTTTTACCGGTTTGAAGGTAATCAATTAACAAAATGCCTTTGCATCCGAAAAAAAATGTTGCCCTAAACTTTTTGGTTGATTTTGGCCACTTTTGCTTCAGGGCCGAATAACCTAGCTCAGTTGCGGTTTGTTCTCGCAATTCAGGATCATAGTGGTAAACCAAAGTCTTTCTTTCCATAAAGATCCAAATGTTGGTTAGAAAGTTTTACTCTAAGTCGTTTTTGATCAGAATTTAACAAATACTGCACCCACCTTGCACATAGCTTTCTTAAGTCCAATTGCTTTTTCACAATATGAAACATCCATTCAGTTGAGATGTTCATGGCCATAGCAATTTCACTCAAAGTCAATTGTCTCTCATGTCTAGAATTAATTATTTGTGTAGTAGTTGCACTTATTGATCATTAAAAACGAGGATCATCATACAGGCTTGTACGACCACCTTGAAACTCACCTGCCCTTTTACAAATCATTGTTTTTGAAACAGCAGACTCTCCTAATACATTTATCATCACACTATGAATTTCCATTGCCTTTAAACCGCTTTTTACAAAGAATTTAGTCACTGCAAGATTTTCCAATTTTAAAAATAACACTGATACGTTTACTTTAAGCTGATGTGTTTGTACGAATGAATTGACTGATCGACTTGAAACTTCACATATGTTCATATGAAGGATGAAACTTCAAAATGTTGTAAATTATATAGATCTTTTTCTGCTCTGTAAGTATCGCTCCGAGAATTTTTCGATTAACCTAGTATTTCCTACGAAAAGTTTGATTTCTAATTCATTAAATATATTGTATGTCAACAATATCCAGATCATTTTTCGGCATGGTTACCCGCTATGTATTATTATTAATTACGGATTAATCACATTAATTATATTAATTACATTTTTAAGCAATCATGCCTCCATATACAAGAAAGAGTTAGGACCTACAAAACAATCATTTGGCCAGTAGTCATTTATTTCTATAAGACGTGGATCCTCGCAAGGAAAACACAAGAGATGTTAGCAGTATTTGAAAGAAAAATACTCAAAAGAATTTTTGGTGCTATGAATGGCAACAGAATTTGGAGGATCAAGTATAACTTCGAATTATGCAAATATCTGGTTATTATAGACTGTGTGAGGGTTCTGCGCGGAAGAGCATGGAGGGGCGAATAGAGTGCAATGGAACAAAAGAAGTGTAAATGCGGAAGAACCACTGTGTGAGCCTTAGATTTTTAAATACGGCTAGGAAACGAAACATCAGAGTTAAAAATGACACACTCCAACCTCACCACGGTTAAAATAAGCTAGAATTCAATATGATCTGAACTCTCTGTTTGACTGGTGTCACAGAAACGGTATGACACTAAATCCATCTAAATGAAAGGCAATGACCTTTTTTCGTGGTAGATCCAGCATAGAATTTAACTATCATATTAACCATCATATCCTAGACAAAGTATCCATTATCAAGGACCTTGGTGTCAGCCTGGAGAGAGATTTGCAGTTCTCAGTTCACTTGTTGTGTCACAATGTTGTGACACAACAAGTGACACAATGTGTGTCACAATGTTGTCAACAAGGCCTTCCAAATGCTTGGTTTCGTTAAAAGATGTACCCAAGACTTCAATGACATTCAATCTTTAAAAACCCTGTACTGTTCCCTTGTACGTCCACATATAGAGTATGCATCTTCTGTGTGGTCCCCCTTTTATGGGGTATATATTGATGCTCTTAAATCTGTTGAGCACAAGTTTCTAAAGCAAGTGGCCTACAAGCTAAACATACTGGATAATTCTCAGGATTCTGAAATACTCAACCAGCTTAATATGGTTCCATCACTCTTCGTCACAGGAGAAGGGATCTTATAACACTTTATAGGATCATTCATGGAAGGGTATTGGCCCCTGAACTCCTTGAAAAAATTAATATTCATGTTCCACTGAGAACTACAAGAGCCACTTATAGTTTCCACTATTTATAGTTTTTTTAAATAGCCATTTATATATATATATATATATATATATATATATATATATATATATATATATATATATATATATATATATATATATATATATATATATATTATAGCCATTTATAGTTTCCACCATCGAACTAACTATGGCCAAAACAACTTTATCTCGAGAGCTACCAGACTAGCCAATGAACATCCCAATATAGATTTCTTTGGATCTTATAATTTATTCTTCAGTCAGGTGTGTGTTAGTTTTTGAGTGGTGGCTGAGTGGGGGGTAATTATACAAAATTAGGTAGTATACTGTTATCTTTATATTAATCATCTTTATATTAATTAGAATTTATTTAATAAAAGGTTTAACAATCTTGTAATTGGGCTTTGCCCGTTAAAAAAAAATAAAAAGAAAAGAATAAGCAAGTCGAAAATAAAAAGCATGCTGATTTGCTTTGTGATAATCAGAGGATTACCCATAAGGACTTTGTGCCATGATGGCACACCGACCAGCTCAAGATGATTCTAATAACTGAATGAAGAGTGGACAAACCGTCTTCAGCACTGTGCGGCTTCCCAAGGCAACCACTTTGAAAGAGACAATTTCCATTATCCATATCCAAAATTAGGAAGGTATAAGAACTTAATGTTTGGTGATAAAACAAAAGAAACTAATGGATTTTCAAAATCAGACACCAATAACCCTAAACCAAATATCAATTTGTCGGTATATTACTAATAAAAATAATAAAAGCATATAATGTCGATAATAAATAACAAAATTATTAATCAATAAGGATTAAGTATTTTTATTATATGAACGTTAATTAATTTTGAAACCGCTGAAATATTTAAAACAAGCTATTCGGTAACACCGCTCGTTAAAACAATCTTCCTCATCCTAATCATCTAACTGGTTGAGTATCTCTTTCGAAACTCATGAGCATAACGTAACCGTATAATAAATTTAACATTTTTAATAAACAATATTTTATAATAATGAAATAAATAATACGACTAAGCACAGGTTCTTAATTGTTTTTAACATTCGAGCCTTCTGACAAATTTACATTAAACTTTTATGGAAAAAATATCGTATATTTACATGATTTTTTGGGCAGTTTACATCTGAATTTACGACAAAATTTCGTAACATTATTGTTTAAAAATCTCATCCGATCTTGGGCATCTTCTGTTTTTCTTTATGAATTTTTTTAATTTAAAAAATGTGACAAGAATTAATACGACCTGTCTAATATTCATAACACGTTGAAATATTAACGAACACGAGTGGAATCTCTGTGTGGGATAGAAGGAATTTTCTCTTCGGAAAAAGTAGAACAATTCCCAGATAAAATACAGTTTTTTCGATGAATTATTACTTGTACGAAAAAGGAATAAAAATTATTGATAATTTTAAATAATAAGTTGGAAGTAAAATACCCAGTTGGTTGAAATATTACTGAAATTGGATAAAAAGATAGGACACTCTTGTTTGTTACAATTTTTAAAATTGAAATTTGCTCTATACCGTTCATACCTTCTTATATTTAGTATCTTGGTTTACTTACTGAATAATATACCTGATGAATTGATATTGATCAGGAGTGTTACATTTGAAATGGTTGCAAATAATAAATTTAAGGTGAGTCAAAAAGATAGGACAGTTTCCAAAATATCTTTATTGAAAAGATTTATTATTACAAGTAAATATCCAGTGAACAGCTCAGCCACCCCCCCCCCCCCCCTTAAAAATTGCAATCATTCAATTGAAAAGAGTTTTGTCCAAATTGTCTCATTTGGCATTTCATTTAGGTAGTTATTAACACATCACTTCACAGAAAAGGCTTAGCACGTCCCATTTTCAAGCATCTGATTTTCCTTTATATCATGGGCTAATTGAAAGTATTTATACCTGGCTTTGAACTGGACAATGTAGGAATTACCATAAGACCATAGAGGCAGTATTTCCACAGAATTCTACGAACTTTTAAGGGCAGATTTATTGTTTTCTATAATTTATTTTGTTTCTGTCTCATTTACAGTGCAGTGAAATGTTTAAGTCGATTTTATATACAGTGGCAAGTTCTAGTAATTGATTTTGTAAAAATTCACCGGATAAGTTTTGTTATATATGTGGACGATTTATTTTAAAGTGACAAGCTAGATCCATATCCGAAGATTCAAATTGGAGATCAAGATAAAAGTTGGGCTCTCGATGTTTACTGTGTAAATTCAGTGCATCGTAAATTCAGTGGATGCATTGTAAGAAAAATCCGATGCCATTTGCTGTTCCTATGTTGGGGAGAGACCCTATTGACCACGAAAGTGATTGCTACTTTAAGTGATGCAAAACTAAAAGAAGGCGTATTTATTGGACCTCAAATAAGGAATCTTCTAGATGATTTCCGTTCAAGAAAAATTAAGTGAAAAGGAATTGTCAGCTTGGAAGTGTTTTGTAAGTGTAGTGAAAGGATTTCTGAGCAACAAGAAAGATGAAAACTATAAAAACCTCATAGATGAACTCTTGAAAGCCTATGAAATACTAAGGTGTCGCATGTCCATAAAAATACATTTCTTACACTCTCATTTGGATTTTTTCCGTAAAATTTATGTGCAGTATCAGGACGATTGAAGCAAGATACCAGGGACGCTGGAACCTATCTATGTTGGGCGGCCACTGATGGTTTAAAAAAAATAATAATGCTACATAACACAAGAAGGAAAAGTGAAAGTTTTCGCTTATGTTCGCTTGTCGCTGTATGACATGTCATATAATATATTTTTTATTCACATAATTCTCAGTAATATCTTTATATAGATTTAGTCAGTAAAATTTTAGTGAATAAAGTATTTAAGAGATATTTGTTGAATAATGAAAATTACCGTAAAGGTTTCCTTAACGTTTTAATGATGCACGAATAAAGATTTCGTTCACACATTTACGAAACATATTTTTTACCAAAAAGCAATATTCATAATTAAAATATGAACAAATTAAAAAAAAAATTTTGTTAATTTGCATACGAGATTTTTTCTGTTTTACGTCCTCGCATTCTTTATTCGCAATTAAAATATTTTTATATTTTACGATGCAACACGCAATTGTGCTCAACCTGTGCGGTGCAATGTTATTTTTTCTCCACATATTTTAATTTCAGTAATATTATGATCGTTTTTACGATTTCGGAATTTCTGTCGTACGTCATCTGGGTATTTTTTGTTCATAATTCAACTGTTAATATGTAGCACGCCTCCAAACAGGAATTCGTTCAATGCTATAATGAAACTGTTATTGGTTGTGAAATAGGAAAAACAATGTGAAAACAACACTGCTATGTACAAATAACATTTTAAGAATGATTTCAATAATCATTAAGATATGACTAACAGTTTAATACTTTTTACCGATATAAATATTCAATATAAAGAGCTCCATCTTCTAAACATTGCTCAATGGCCTTCATTTATCGCAGAACCGTTCTTTCCACCTCACTCCTATAGTTATTATAGAGCCTTCATTTAATCTTGTAATCCACGTGACTAGATATTTGTTTAAACTTAGGAACATTTTTTATCTTGAATTATTTAAAAGTGGTATCAATTGTTACCAAAAATACTACTAAAATTTCTCCTAGATCTGTCATCGAGATTTGTGTGCCGTGTATTTTTAATTTATTGAGCAACAAAAGATATTTCAAAAGTACCCTTTAAACACATGATTTAAAAAAAATCGTTATTTGCATTTCATTAACTAAATTTTCCATAATAACTCCCTGCTCTTCTTCTTTTTCCTTCTATGGCATTAGCTCCGATAGTTATTTATTTTTTTTTTACTTTTTTTTTTACTTATGTTTATATTCGTTATTAGTGCTAAACTGTATATAATTAAAAAAAATATTTATAAAAACTGCAAAAAACAATAAACGTAGGTCGTAGAAAATTAGTGATTTCGTGTGTTAATCATTACTAGCTTATCATGTTGGTTGTCCCCATTTATTGGTCATGTGTGTGTCAGAAAGGAAAGAAAAGGTTTTTTTGCATCGAATTGTGCCAGGTGATGAAAAGTGCATCTATTTTGATAACTCAAAGCGTAAAAAATCATGGGTAGACCCAGGCCAGCCTTCAACATCACAACCAGTGCGAAATATACATGAAAATAAGGCTTTGCTGTGTAACCACTGAAACCTGATGAAACGATTACTAGCGATCGATATCGACAACAATTATTTTTTTCTTTATTTGGGTTTTTCGCCACGATCTAAAACTCAAAAATTGTCAATGTAAGTATCATTGACATACACAGAAAATATATTTACTTTCTATCTTTTCCTAATTAATAGAAATTAATATATTTTATTTTTAGGTTCGTTTTGAAAACGGGACGAGAATACTTCCCGAAACGTTAACGTTAAAAGTTTGTATACTGTTTTAGAACATTTTTATATTTTTAAAATTTTGTTTGTTAGGCAAATTTATTACAAAAAGAATCACTGAGAAATTTGTCTCCGTTTGGTTTATTGTTTTTACCCAGTGATTCTTTATTTACATAAGAACAGATATTTTGATATTTTTTGAGTTTTAGATCATGATGAAAAACCCTAATAAAGAAAAAAATATATGAACATGCCACAATCATTCAGACATTACATCGACAACAATTGATAAAACTGAACCAAGTATTGAAGGAAAAACGACCAGAATACGCCCAATGACACCATAAAGTCATTTTTCAACACGGCAATATTCTGCTCCATGTTGCTAAAAGTGTAAAAAACTATTTGGAAAACGTTAAATCATTCGTCCCACCCCATCCATCATATTAACTGGACTTAGCCTCTTCGGACTACCACTTATTTTCATTTCCTCCATGGCGTCGTATACTGCTGCTCTTTTTACTTGATCGTACGCCTGTCTTATATATATGAACATCTGGAATAAAGGAGTATCAAATTCGATTGTTTTCTCCATTATTTGACGGATTTGAACAATTAATCTATTGTTATCTAGCATCCTCTTTTAAACCCTGTCTGATATTCGCCCATTCCTTTTTTGATTTATGGTACCATCCTCTATTAGAGTTTTATAAATTATAAGTGTTTATAAGGTGTGCAAAGCTTTTTTTGTACAGAACTTTATAAGTTGTATAGAGGCGATAATCAACTTTGGCTTTTTCGAATTTTCATCTTTTCCGAATCCTGCAATATCACCTGGCTGATAGCAGTTTCATATCTATTGGAGAAGTCGAAAAATGCTTCAATGACTTTATCATATTAAAAACACCAAGTTTAGTGGTGGTGAAATGTACAGAAAGTGAGGACAATTACTTCCAAGATTAATCTCGTATTACTTTTATCATAAATAAATATTATAGGCACTTAAAAAAGGCCGAGAGTTAAGTTGATGATCTCTTATTTACTGTCCGCCTTGTATTAGTTACAATATGTCTGTGTTGTCCGAATTATAAAATAATCATACAAGGCTACATGGTGTAGAGACATAAAAATACAATAAAAAAATATATAGCTTGTAGTTAGATAAGTTCAACATTGTCATCAATCCATCTCATTGAACTCAAAACGAAGATGACACGAATAAAATCATTTTGGTTGTATTCCAACTTTTATTAGGTGTAATCATTTAAATTTTCGAAATATTGGAATATTTTGTGTAAATGCAAAATTAATTGATCTTAGTTTCCTAATGATACAAATATGCTTGGAGAAACGTATGTTAAAATATATCATAACTTAATATATCCTAACATAATTTCACTCTTTATGACAAAGTTCCTTTCACACTGAAATTTTCTTATACAAAAATTTAATTAGTAGTTTGAAAGTCGAATGCTGATTTTTTGTCTGAATCTATGAATAATTAAATTAATAAGCCGACTCCCCGTTCAAACGTGCTTAAAGCGAGATTTTATTACATCAATAAATAAGAACCCATCAAACGTACAAATTGTGGGACGATGCTTGTAGGCTTTTAACACGAAAATTTTTCATTTTACAGCTTACAAATGGACTACCACTCGGATATTATGTTTCGAATCAATTTGAACTGAATATTGAATTAGGCGCCATGGTGTTACGCTGACCGGTATTGTACAGGGTGGATCGATGTTTACAGCAAATATTTTTGAAGAGAAATGTTTTTTGCATGATTCCCTCGACGCTGCAAATAAAAAATACAAACAAGAGGTGACGATTTCTTGTTTAATACTCGATATTATAGCCACGTTCAGGTTCACCGGTTTATTTAAGCTAATCGGCGGTTAATCACGTTAAAAATGCTCACGAGACGTGTTACAATATCTAAGGACATTCCGATTCAGGTTTATCTATAAGAAGTAAATCAGTTCTTCTATTGGAACCTTCGGTGTGAAACACTAAACTCGAAAAGATTTACCACTAAACACCATATCTCACTGAATTATCTCCTGATGATGCTGATATGGTTAGCGAAACGTCAATAAGTCTATAAAAAGTGATTTGGAGTGTACCGGTAAATCTCTTCGAGTTTACAAGAAGCAAGTTTATTTGTAGTGGTTTCCCAAATCGAATACTTTTATACAAATAAACGCAAACTTCCAAGAAGTCGAAGCACAATTGATACGAGTTTTTCCCACATATAACGTTTAACTCAGACCTTGCTTTCCTACTACATTTTAAACGTTGTTATACATCAATTAACCCTCCGTTAGTCACGGCCGATCTAAGAGATCAGAATGAGATATTTTGTTTCGCAAAATACCTTAGGTTGGCAGTTATGAGTTCACAGTTCTAGTAGCTTGCTAACTATTTAAGTGGAGTGAGATAATAGTGTTTTGACGTTCGTCAAGTCTATTGCAGGTCAGAAATTTTGCCCTTTTGACCTACTGCGACCGAGATTAAGACGAGACCGTAAGTTTTTCGTACACGAATTTTCAATTCATTTAATTAATTAATTATTTTTTTAATATGTATATATAAGAATATATCCTATCATGGTATTTTTTTTCTATCTGTGACAGTAAGAAAGGCATCGGATCCGCAGACCACCGCGACTAATATTGCTTTTTTAATTTTATTCTAGTAACTTGGGAGCCACTTGCTCCAACCCCCAAACTTCAAGGAATAACTCTCTGGATAAGGATTCACTTCAAGTGATGAAGTTGAAGCTGAGATAACCACTTATTTTACATGAAAACATTATTAAGATTGAAAGAGGTGTTCAGTGTATTTTCGGCTGTTAAACTACACAGTATGTTGGAAAAATAACGGAAATTTTTAAATCTAAAGAATACTACTAGCGCCATCTATTGAAACAATGTATAATCTGAAAGCAATATCTCCTCTATAAAACGCGACTGTCATCATTAGAATCGATCGATGGATGGTCAAGTTGTAGCCCTCAAACTGAAAGTACGTTTTGTTACCTCGTCAAAAAGCCTCAACGATAAAACAAAGAGCTAATATAACATTTTGTTTCAAGCTTGGTTAAACTTTTACAAAAACGTTTTAATTGATGAACAATTTTATGGTGATGATTGCTTATCCCGTATACGTGTGTTCGAGTATAAGAGTGATTCCACGATCCAAAGCCAGGTCTGTCACAACACTAAAATCGCAATGAGTTTGTGAAAAAAGTACGTAAAATGATCGCCTTCGATGATAATTTGACTCTGAAATGGATAGTGGAGAAATTAAATACGACCAAAAACATGATTCACGAAATTTTGACGAAATATTTAATATACCATCTCACAGGACCACCGCTGTTCCTGAAAAAACCAGTCTGTGTGCTTCAACATCCTCCGTATTCACCTGATTTATCACCATGCCATTATTTCCTATTACTGAAACTTAAACTGACCAGAAAAGGAAAAACTTATATAACAGTGTTAAAGAATCCAAGAAGCCGTGACAATGGTTATTGAGGTTATTCCGAATAATGATATAAAAAATGTATGCTCACTTTGGTTGAATGTGCTCCGCAGTGCATTGATGCGGGAGGGATGTATTATAAACAATAAGAAATAATTTTCATAAAAATAACTAACTGTTTTTATTTAAAAAGTTTCGGTACTGTTCCGACTAGTATCGATACAAGCAATGAAAATTGATCATTTTTGATTGCAATAAAGTTTAATTAAAAAATATTGCATTAGTTTACCAACAAAGAAAAACAATTTTTAATTTCAACCAGTTCAACATCCACGCATTCTCAGCGTTCCGAATGATTTTTTTTTCCTCCGAACACTCCTGTTCCTAATATTATTACCCGTCAAGTTTACTTAACATTATTTTGTAATTTGGACATCGAGTGATTCATCTCGGGAAAAAATATTTGAAACTGTTTCTGTGTAACAAGTTTTTAAAATTATTTTTATAAATATAGCGTCTGTGTAAATAAACAATATAGAACACACTCGAGATAGATTTTTATCTAATGGTACCTATGATCAGACTACGCATTTATTTAAGATTATTCAATCTAAAAACTAATAACTGATAAGCTGTTATTTTATTTTATCAAAATAATAGAAATAGGAAACAAACTGTAAATAGATTAAAACCCATTTCCAAGACAGTATATTACATCAGGTTTCGATTATTAAAGGGGTGTTATCAAGCATCAAACTTACTTTTTAAACCATAGAAAGATCACAATGATAAATATTTGCACCAGCAGGAGTAGTTTATTTCCTTCAGAAAGCAAAATGTTATTCTGTCGTCAATTACACTCATAAACACGGTATTTATGATATAATATTTTTTGGTCATATGTTTTATATGGTGTAATTTAATAAGTTGAAACCAATTGGTAAACACAATTTTAATATCACTCAGATTTATGTTTTGCAATATGAAGCATGGCATGTATCTGCAGTGAGCAGTACCGAACAAGTGGTTAAGAGCTGTTTATTCCTGCGGATACAGATTGCGAGTGTGTTGGATGTTTTTATGTGGAAAATAGTAAGATTTTTAATTTCTGTGGGATTTATGTTTTCTATTTTGTTTTGATTGTTCATTTTAAATATAATGCCTCGGCAGCGCGTAAAGTGTACGAAAACTTCACTTTTAAGCCGTTAAAACAAAATTTCACCGCGCTTTTGCGAAAGGCTTACGAACTTTATTTCAGTATTAACCCTCAAGAGAAGCACTGGATAAGGGATACCCAGGTGGGAAAAGAGTTTTCCCTTATAAATTGTCACGTTGAGGGGATGACTTTGAGTGAGGGAAAAATTTTACTATTCCTACTACAGATCCTCCACCAAAGCCATCTTACGATGTGAATAATAACAAACATATAAGCGACCGTATATATGTCAGTCACAGTTTATGGGCCACCCAGTGCTGTTGTTGTGTCATTGTTTTGTCAATAAATAAAACCAAATTGTGTTTTTTTTCGATCTTGGCACAGTTTGTGGTAAGTAAATCATAAATATTATATTTTCTATAGTATTTTTATTGAAAACTTAAATTTTTAATTTTTTTAACATTTATTTATCGGTTTCTTTCATTTTCTATTTAGCTGAAATAGAACACGCGTTCTCGTACTCGCTGTGCGTCTGAAGTAGAAGCGTTATATGAGGCAGCTGATATTTTCGGCGAAAAAGAGAGTGAAAGCGAGACCGAATCGGTTTTTGAAGAACATCATACCAGGGTACTTTACCTGAGTAAATAAATATATTTTTTTAAATAATGCTAAATTATGTAATAAGTATCTGAAAGTACATTAAGTCACCTTTTAAATGCCATTAGAACAATGTTTTTATTTATTAATTTCGCCTAGATATGATAGTTTGAATAGAACACCTCATTTTAACATTTTTTTTAATTTTTGCTGATTTTTTCGATGGTATTAGGAATACTATTTTTTTTGAACATTCTGTAGATATAGTCTTTTTTTTATACTGATTGATGTGTAAATTAAAGAAAAATATATTAAATTGGATAATTTAATCAAAAGATATTAATAATCAAAGGCTTGCTCCTAAATCGGGAAGCACTCTCTTGAAGGTTTAAGATGGAGACCAAGGCAAAGCATGAACCCCATATATATTTTAAAATATGTCAAACATTGTTAACAGGTTGATTGAAAGTCTCACTAATATAATTAGTATTGGACCAAAGTCTAAACATATTGTGCAGTATCCAAATTTCCCATCAGCTTTACAATACGTCAAGGATAGTGATAAACTTCCTGTTTCAAAAACCATCAAAATCTTAAACTCTTGGAAAAAAAAACAATCTCAATCCATTAATTATTCAAGTGATCATACAAAATGTATACAGGAAATTAAAAAAAAATCCTTGCTTTGATGTTCAAAATGTTCAACAGAGCCACATCTGATTTCACAATCTGAACTTAATGATTTAGTTCAAAATTTACAACTATTAAAATTACAGCCAGAACTTCTAACAGCCAGATTAAAAGGATGGAATCTCCATCAAGGTCATATAAACATGACTTCCACCAAAACATTTCTGTCATGAAAGAGAGATATGATGTCATGGAGCTCGTACCAGTATGAGAAAGAACTAATACTGAGATAGAATTAAATCAGGAGAATATAATAGCAATTTTAGTGATTTTTTGTTTAGAATAATACAAAGCTTGAATGTAGAAGCATTATCCTACAAAAATAAAAATCCTTTAGAAATTTAATAAATTTTCTACCATCTTTACTATTACCAACCTCAATTTTAATGTTTGAATGATCTAATCTTGTTGATATGTTAACATAAATTTCCGAATATAAATATAACCGAATAATAAGTTTCAATGTACATCTGACATGACTCACTTTTTACAGTTACAATTGTATTTGTTACAATAATAACTTTTTTACTAAACTTCCTTTATAACATTATAACAATGTATTTTATCTTTGTCTGCTAGAAATATGCGAGGCTACCAATGTATCAATAGACCCTCAAAGTTGTATAGTTTATACTTATTAAATATCATTCATTTAACTTCAAAAAATGTACCTAACTAGAACTTACAACTAACTACAACTTAAAGTTGTCCTCCTGCAATCAATTCTTGATGTGTGATTAACCTCTTAGTTTCTCGAGAAAGATTCTGACTGAAGTGATCAAATACCTCTTCCTTGTCGGATTTTACACTCTTGCCTATTGCGATACCGTACGCAAGCCTGCTATCGCATTGAATGATTCCATCCCATCCAACCACTAACCGTTAGAAGTCTCACTGGATTTTGACCTCCGAGTCGCTGGATTACTGGAGATACCACGTTCTGATAGAGTTCTTCATCGCTTGATGATGCTTAACGGTCGAATGCGATTCGGTATGAGCAGGAAACTAAATATCAAAATTTGTCCTGAGTCTTTAAATACATCTGCACTCTACCTTATACGTCACGAAATTAAAATTAACAAACTGGAGTGCTAATTACTTCATAACTCACGGGACTTTGCCCGTTTACTTACCATCGTACCATCTTCATCATTTCAAATGATTTTTCATGACAAAACAATTATAATCAACAATAACTCCAGTCGTTGAACTTATTACTGAGCATCGTGATCCAAAGGTAATGTATATCTGGATGCCTATCCATCTTTTTGCTGTTCATCGTCGAGGCTTCCTGCTGTTAACTTTGTCCTAAACAATCAACTTTTCCAGGTTGTTAATATATCCTCTCATGTTGTGGCCAAATAGTTACACGATTCTCCCATCCGCAAGGCTTCTTAGACGGATAACTATATCCAGATCTTTGATGGCAGATTGATTTATTCGTCCATGGCATATTATATATATATATATATATATATATATATATATATATATATATATATATATATATATATATATATATATTTATATATTTATGTAAAAAATAATTGTGGTTATATGGTACCATTTCATTTGCTTGGTTCCAGTCATAAGGTATAAAGTATATATTTTTTGGTATCTGTTGAATCTGTGTCCATATTTGGGTATTATTAATTTTTATATTCTTCAGCTAAATATTCCGAAGTGTTAAATTTTTATTTATAAAACACTCAATTCTATAACTATTTCCAAATTTTACATAATTTTTTCATATTTATTATAATTTATCGTTTAAATATTCTTAGTTACATTTAAAGAAACGATTTGGATACAGTGTCGCTTAGTCGGAGGATAACTTATTGTATATTTTATTGTTTTTATTGTTGCCTTATGAGGTGTGACATTTAACATCATTTATATTTTCGGCCTTATTTTTTGCGATAAAATATAATTTGTATTCATAATGGAACAAAAACTCATTTTCTAAATTGGGTAGATTTCTGCCGAAAAATTTATTGAAATAGTTTATGACTAGTTTCATATTTTTTATTGTTAATATAAATATAATTATAATTTGACAAATTTTAAATTGTCTATAAATAGAAACATTTAAATAATGTTAATAGCAGAAACAACTGCTTCGAGAGCCGATTCTTTATTAAATAATACAATTTTTACTAATGAAACGCAGTAAACAGATTTGGTCTTTCCTTGGAGGGTCTTTTCCTCATCCATCTAAATCTAATTTCATACGAGAATAATAATTTAAGGTGTAAATAAAAAAACTCGATCATAGAATGACCAAACTTTCAATACCATTTCTTAAGATTAAGAAATACGAAAAAGGCACTTGGAAATAAAACTGATGAAATTCATTACTGAAAACAATCCTGTTTTGACAATGACAGTATGAATTTTATATTGAAAATGTAGAAAAACTGCTGTTTAGATGAAGAATTTAAAATTATTTATCTAAAACTTTTCACAGTGTTTTTCATGTCAATATTTTACTTTTTAAGTTTGCACGACTGTCCCCAACATTTGACAGAAGTCATACCAATTTCTTGTGCCAATACATTAAAAATATTAAGAATGTTACGGCATTGAACCTATGTCAAATAAAATATTTACAAATAATACAAGGTCTTTCGTGATGGTAGAAAAGCAGTTGAAGAGGAACCTCGTTCAGGTAGACCCTCTACGTCAACCAATTAAGAAAATATTACCTAATCAAGGATCTTGTGCTGAATAATTGGCGATTAAGTATTAGTCGTGTTGAAATTACGGAAGAGATGCTTTCTTTCGAATCGAAAAAGTCTACATTTGTGTAGCGCACACAGCAATAATTACACACTTGCATTACATAATTCGCTAAATATCAAACACATACTATTTCGCAACACCATATCCCCCAGATATGGCTCCGTGTGACATTTTCCTGTTCCCTCGATTGAAGAAACCAGTTCGTGGCCGCCATTTTGAGTTCATAGAAGCTAGTTCATGGAATAAATGTATTGTAAGGGGGGGTTTACAGGAGACAAAATCAATCTGGATGAATAAATAAATACTTTGTGTCTTATTTAAAAAGTTCCTTAACATTTTATTGTAATAATATATTTTGTTCGATTCGAAGCATCCTAAGTTAAAAATTCACCCAGTATAGAAAATATTTTCCGAACAATAGAGTACCTTCTGGTTTGCGATTACCGCGAAGCAATAATGCGCAGCATTATTTTCTTCGATTTACGCAGAAACATTTATCGCCACGCAGCGCGAAAACAAAAGGACACAAAAGAATAAGTATAATAAACTCACAAATAATAAGCTTAGAGTTATAGTGAGGAACATTGCCAACACAAAAGCCGTTGTTTTATACACCGTCCAATTATTTCACGCCATATAAATCTTTTCATTGTTTTATATGCATCTTTAATCGCAATTATTTTGTGATAGAACGTGCGGAATGCAATGTTACTGTGGCTGTTTTTATTGAGTCAATACGTTACTCGATAGATTAACATATCAGGTCAATTCATTAATTTCTAGACACAATTAATATACAATTTATTGTTAGCAATTTTGAATTGCCATCAAGTGCATTTTCACCATTAGTTTTTATTTTCTAAACATTATCTAAACCTCAAAACATATAATTACTCACTGGGAGGCAGCTCTGATGAATAAAGCGCTAAAATTTTCTAAATACAGTTATATTCTGCCGTGCTTTTAAAGAAGATGATGCTGTATAAAGTTTCGCTAGAACAACGATCTGATGTTGAAATGTCAGGCTGGCCATTTTTAAAATCATAATAACAACACATAAATATAAAAATTATATCTCAATGTCTACTAGGCAGAGCACAGGAACAGTGAGAACCTGAATATCAAGCAGGTTTTCCACTGAGCAGATCCTGCCCGGAACAGATTCTGAATCTAAAGTTGATCCTAAGACATCAGAAATTATGCAATAAAAATATCGTCTGTACATTTGTGGATTTCAAAAAAGCATATGATTCTATTAACCGAGAATGATCTAGCTGATGATCTAGCAATTTTAGCTCAAGATATATTAACGGCACAAAAACAAATTGACATCCTAAAAGAAACAGCAGAAAAGGTAGGACTCCAAATTTCCTGAAAAGAAAGAAACAAAAATCATAAGAAAAATTTTAGGACCCAAACAAATAAATAGCCCAACATACCGACTTCGAGAAAACCAAGAAATCAAACAATACACAGATATACATATCGATATGAGAAAAATAAGACTTAAGTTTTTCGGACATATAAAACGGATGAATCCGAGTAGGCTAACTACACAAATAATTTAATTTTATGAAAATAGGAGTAGAGCTAAGCTGCATTCAGTTTTTAGATGAGTTTGCGATAGCAACATTCGCATTGCCTGTAAGATTTCCAGATTTATATTAATTATTTTTCATAATTTTGCTATTCTTTAATTTTTGTTCTCCAATATATATTTACGTAAATGACATTTCAACATAACTTGCGTGTTTCAAAATGCACATCAGACAATTTCAAATGATATGATATAGTAGGTCTTCCCCTACAACGTTTTGTTTTTTGATCTAGGCCCTTGAGAAACTGAATGTTCGTTCGTTTTCAGCAAAAAGGTGTTTCTTTCATTTAGTCAGATAAGTGAATCAATAAATTACTACACATGAAGTGATAAATATCTTAGAGAGATTTATTGAACTATCGGTACAGCCTCAAGATATCACTGGGGGCTGTCATTGATGGAATGGATGGCCTAGACTTTTTCAGATATAAGGATCATCAATTTGATACATCACATTTCTTGAACATAATAATGAAAATTTGCTAACAAGATCCTGTGATTTTTGACGCTATAATGACGAGGTCTTCTTCCGCTAAATCCCTACTTTCAATTACATATCTGACACTTTATTTTTCTTCGTTCTGGCGGTCTCCATCCATTCAGATTATTTTGTGTCAGCTCCTCTAATCAATCATCCATTCACTGTATATCACCAAACCACTTGCAACCTGTCCTCTCGATCCGATCTCGATGCTGCCTCTCATGCGTCTATTATATTTCTGGTTTATTCTTCTCTCCATTCTAAATATTCAGGCACTGCTTCTCAGGTGATCAATGTGTGATGTTAGCATTGAGATTCTATATTTTCAATCCATAAAGATGCACTGAATCTAGCTTAACCTGACCTATTCTTTTCTTTCCTGGATATATCATATTGCGGCTTTATAGGATTCTTTTTGGAATTTTCGCTTCTCCCAAGTAGTTTATGGTTATGATTGTCCCTAAGTATTGAAACTGTCTACTTGTTTTACAATCACGTAATTTTTTATGTAGATTTCACAGTTAGCTACTATATATTCGATTTTAGCCTCCTGATCATAAATTTTAGATTATAAGAGTCTTAAAACTCATAATTTGATTATAAACAGTTAAGTGAGAATAAAGCTTCGTAGTGTTACCTCTACATATAAATTAAATAGCTCGCCGTTCTTTATTTAAACATTGTTACTAAATATACAATTCTTGAGTTTCTACCATTTTCTATAATTTTCAAAACCTAAAATATAAAATTACCCAATTTGCTAGTAGAATAAGCACCTATATCACTCTAGTGCATCATGACTAGTTAATAAGAACGTTACTATCGAGAGGATGCATTCTCAAAAATGTATAATAAATAATGGCATGATTTTAAATTGCAGTTTTTTTTTGGGAAAACTCAAGGCGACAATTCTTTCAACTGATAACTTGAAGTATTAATATAAAAACATAAAAAGATGTGCATATTAAAAGATATGAACAATAACTATTTGTTCGTATTTTTATTGCATGTGTAAATAAACAATATTTAATATTCTCGTATTAGATTCTATGGCGTACTCATGTTCATCTACTGCGCATTAATCTAAGATTACTCCATCTAAAACTAACAACTATTAACTGATAAAACAGTACTTGACCAAATAATAGAACAAAATTCGCACTTGATTCTTTTTTTTTTCGAAATCAGATTCTATGAAATTAATGAAGTGGATTCACAGGAAAGATTTTTTTGACCGCTAATCTATTGCGGTAAGCAGCTGGATTTTTTCGTCTTAATATTCCAAAAACTGAATATTTACTATTTATAACAATGGCGACCTGACAGTATACATGACTATGTACCTTTTGTTATACTGTTGTTATTTATGACAATCATATCAGCTGGATTTTCGAACAAACGTAAAGTAACATTTTTAGATTATCCCGATTTATCCTGTTTTGGATAAACTATTAACGTTTTGTTTCTTGCGTAACTTTTAGTTCTTCTCGAAAGCCCATCGACCAGCGAGTGATCATCGTAAAAAACCTTTCAGAAGACATCCTTCCTTACCCAACCTGGTATCTAGCGCGACTAAAATTAGCAGTGTGGCAATTATCAATGCAACCACAACGTGGCGTGGCCGGCAACCGCGAAAAACTAGTAATCGTGTTTGCGCTTGGATTGATCTCTTTTTAAGGTCACGCTTTCCAGTATAGTGCGGTTCAAGATATATCGTTGACCGATTGACTGCAATAAACTTTTAACAACCCCTGTCGTAACAAAACGTAAACAGGGCCGGGCCTAATAAAATAACAGGTAAAAAGACAAAATTAGTTTTATACCTGGTTTAGTAGTTTTGAAATATTTTTGTTTATTTCGCATTATTTTCTTAAACAGTGCAGTTCTACAATTTCGATCGTATCTTTTGTTATTCCAAACGCGCTAGAAATGTAGTGTTCTTGACAAGTAGTGCTAATTTTAAAAGAAAACGTTTATCGCCCGATGCTAAGCAAATTCTTAAAAATGTGTATGTTTATTTATTGAATAGGGGGCTTAATGTAAATACAACCGCAGCAGAAACATCTTCATTAACGAAAAATCCGTTGTTTACAGTTAAGCATATTGCGACAAAGCCAATTAAAGCCAAAAAAGTCCGTAGTGATTCAGATAAGAGCCAATATGTTGATGAAAGCAACAAAGATTTAATTTCAAGTAAAATGTATGCTATGTATGAAGAGCAAACTACATTGCATTAATTGCAACTACATTACATTGATTGCAACGGCGACTAATGAAAGATGAAACCAACATTCTTTGCAGCAGAACTAGCCTCCGGAGAATATTATCTCAAATGGGTTTTTCATATCGGACCATTAATAAAAGACAAATATTAATGGAATCACAACGATTGCGACGATGATGGTTTAACTACTTAATCTGTATAAAAAACAACACTGATTAGAAAATCGTCCCATTTTCTACCTTGATGAAACATGGTTCGATACACATGAGACGACAGCAAAAGGATGAGTAGATGCATCAAGAAAATGCCAAACCAAAACGGCCGTTAAAGCAAAGTGAATTTGAGCAAATAACACATGAATTTGAAAATGAAAGAGATGATGAACTAGAAATTAATAGTGGCGACAGTGAGACTGAATGACTATGAAGAGGCAAGAGACGTGGAAGATGATGAGTTTGATTCAGACAATGTCCAAGGATAACTAAATGAAGTACCTGATTAGTTTTTACCCACTACGAGCCGTTGTGAGTCAACCAGAAAAGTTTTATTTGCCAAAAATGGTCGCAAGTTGTATTTGCAAAGTTTCCACTCCAAAAATACAAGAACTGGTCAGAAAAACACCGTATTACACTTACCTGGGCCAAAACAATTCGCAAAAAATTTAATTGATACAGAAAAGATTTGGAACGCAGTTACTGGAAACAAAAATGAAGGCTATCAACTCTGTTCATGTTTGTCTTTTATGGAAAAATTACAATGGTTTCATATGTTTGAAAAAACAAATAAAATAGTTCTTTTACTGTCAATCATGCACAAGCAAATTGAGACGAAATATTTAAGAAACCAGCAATTATTCTAAGTTATAATAGCGCAAAAGTAGTATAAAACAGTATATAGGAAAACTCGCAGATGGCCCCTAAAAATATTCTATGGCATGATTAATATTGTAGGTATCAACACTTTTATTATCTATTAATGTAATATTTCTGGTGATAAAAAGTTAAAGCGCTCAGATTTTCTGAAAAAACTTGCATTTTCACTAGTAGAACAGCACTTAAAGGAAATAATGTCCAACGATAGGCTTCCAAAGGAAATAAGGGGTACTATTTAGAAAATATTAAAATGTGAGGTACAACAAGCAGTACAAAGAGTTGATAAACCTTTAGGTCGTTGTGACTTTTGTCCGTGAAAAAAAAAACATCGGAAGACCCGGAATATTTGTGAACATTGTAATATACAAGTCTGTGCAGAACATCGCCTTAGCAATTTACGTCGATTGCAAATAAGGCCTTAAAATAAAGCCTAAACAAAAGTAAGTAGTAATTATTACCCTAATAAGAGAAACGTAGCGTTTTAAGGTAGTGTAGTATAAGACGCCACGTTGTAAATAGTGTAAAATAATTTCACGTTGTGGTTCTAGGGTTAATAATTCTCATTTTTTTCTTAAAAAAAACACGTTTAATTTGGAGAGAGGTAAAAATGGTTTATTCAAAGTATGCACCATCGCTAGCTGCACATATTTTTTCATCTCTCTGGCAATTTACGGATGCCCTCGCACAAACCTCCCGTACATCTTTTGAGGTGGTCCAGTTATCAAACCATTTTTCGACATCTCCTTAATTGTTGAACTGTTTCATGGAATATGCTCTAGATATGGCGTGGCTGAAAACAAGTGGTAGTCGGAAGGGGCCAAGTCCAAGGTGAGTACGGGGGGTGAGGCAAGAGCTCTCAGCCAAGTGCAGAAAGCCTCTGATCGGTGTCGCTGTTTGTGATGCAGCGTTGACGTGCTGCAAAATCACTTTTCCGTGTCTTGTAACCCATTCTGATCGATTTCCGATCAATAAATGGCTCAAATTGACCATTTGTTGACGGTAAGGAACGGTATTAACCTGGTTTCAGAAGCTCATGGTACGCAACACCTTTCTGGTCCCACCAAATGTACAGCATTGTCTTCTTTCCAAAGCGGTTTCGTCTTGCGGTCTATGTTGATTGTTGTCCTGGGTCAACCCATAATTTCCTGCATTTTGGGCTCTCGAAGTATATACATTTTTTATCTCCAATCACGATCCAATGCAAAAAAATCTTTCTTCATGCCGAGAAAGCAAAACTTCGCAGACATTTCTATAATGGAAAAGGGAAGTCAAGCCAAATGAAGCCTCAGTTTACTTACTAGTTATTGCTAAACATAAATAAAGGAATCAGCAACAATCAGCATAAAAGGACAACAGCAACAATCTAAGGCTGGAATCGTTTATAGGAAAAACCTTCCTTAACTGTATTTAAGATATACCATGTTTTGGTGAAGTCACAAAATATAAACTCACTTTTATTAAAGTAAATTTTCATAAAACACTTGTTTTAAAACACAACCAATCAGAAGCAACCAAATATTTTTAAAGATAAAATGTTAACTACAGTCAAGTGTTTCCTTTAAATAGCTGTCTGGATAATACCAAGATATCACCAAGTAAGCAAAACAAAATGAAATATAAATGCTATAAATACGTTAAATATATATCGTAATAATTACATTCCTGTTTGCTTATCTACATCAATATATTATTTGCTGTTGAAGAAGTTTTGTTTCTGTACAAATATAATATCTCAACATTTACTATTTCGAACATGTATCCATAATAAAAGTTTTTAAATATAGTGCTTATATTTTTGTATGAGGATAAATGAGGAAATAGCTGAATCATATTTAAAAGAACTGGTGTAAAAAGGTTTGTGGCTATTACTTATTTTGAAGAGATTCAATATCAAAATTCAGCACTATAAGATTTGTAGTATTCACCATGAATTTTTCTTATAATTAAGTTTTTAACAATCCCGAAGCAAGGTAGACAAAACCACCAAGTGTTTTATAGTCTCTATTTATAATCTTCTGATCTAGTGATCATTGTTAACATAGGTCAAACTGCACCTCATTGTATATAGGAATACATAGTACATGAATTATGTAATACATACATAGTAAATATGAATATTTCAGCTACATATTCAGGAACCGAAAATGAACATCAAAATGTCCATAAACTATAAAGAGGTGTTTCTATCAACTATTACAGAGATACGGGGGTAATCAAAAATTAAAATGTTTTAATTAAGATTTTTTTTAATATTACTTTTATAATAGTTATGTTACGTTTTGTAGTTTTTAAAAACACCACCATTTACTTGCATATACCAAAGATTTAACCCACCCCAAAGACAATAATCCAGAGGATTAAGGTCTGGTGATCTAGCTGAGCAACTGTGCAGACCATTTCGTGTAATCCAGCGGTTTGGGAAGTTGTTGTTTAAGAAATTTTTCACTTGTAAGTTGTAGTGTGACCTGGGCTCCATCATTTTGTAAGTACATGTTTTGTCGCACATTAAGTGGGACATTTTCTAACAGGTTTTGCAAATGATTCTGTAGAAAATGTAGGAAAACTTGTCTCCTGTGAGATAACTGTCGAATACAAATGGACCGATTGATTTATTTTTTAGCATACCATACAGCATATTAATGGTAAATTGATATTGAAAATTATGTTCAGCCGTAGCGTGAGGGTTTTCATCGGACCATCGATGTTTATTATGAAGATTATTTACGCCATCATGAGTGAACTGCGCTTCATCTGTGAACAAAACATACTTGAATAATCTCGAATTTGAATTTATCCAGTTACAAAACTGCATCCTTAACATAAAAATCACCATTCTGCAAATGTTGCAAGATGAACAATTCATGTGAAGAGTCCTCCAAGCAAACGATTGTGTCATTTGGCAAATATCTGCAATCCGCCTTGTACTTACGCTTGGATCGTTTTCAAAGATGTCAATGGTTACCTCTTCTTTTTCAGGATGAAGTTTCAATTGTCATTCTCGCACTTGGAAACATAAAGATTCTCCAGCAGTGATAAAAATTTGCTCAAAAATCCTTCAATATGGCAGTCTCCGATTCCGGGTCTTGAAGGTCTTCCACGTTAATAAAAAAAAACACATTACGAAAATCTAGGATATTGAACTAAGAAATCACCTATTCAGTATTAGAGAAATTGCGGATATTGCTGGAATATATACATGTATATATATATATATATATATATATATATATATATATATATATATATATATATATATATATATATATATATATATATATATATATATATATATATATATATATATATATATATTCCAGTATACCTCGCCTAAGGTACTGGACGGGTCACGGGTGGTGGATAGTGAAAGTTCCATTAGATATTAATGGACAGCTGCGAATATCCCAAAATAAGCAGCCCCGAACAAAGGCAAAAAGAAAGCTAAATCCACTTAGCGTCTGACTTGTATCAAGCGGCTGTGTCAGCCTCTGTTTGCCAGTGGTGCGGCTGATATTTAAATTCTGGAACTAACCCCTCCAGTCTTAACCTCTGAACCGTCATGGTTCAAACCTTTAATTCAAAGTACAAGATGAAGCGTTCTAGTAATTACAAAATTACCCCAGGAGGTAGACAATCCTCTGCCAGCTTAGCTGGTACAACCGGACTTTCGGATTCTGGGGCGTCCGGGCTTAAACGCAAAATCATTTCAGAGGGAGTCGGAGACCTCTGGCCAACGTCTGAAACCGAAAATAAAAACTTTCTTTGGAACGGTAAATATCAATTCTCTCCTGCGTCCAGGAAAACTACACGAATTGGGGCGAACATTAAATCAGCAAAAAATCCAAATTTTAGCTTTGCAAGAAACCAGATTGATAGATGATAACACCTTGGAATTCGGCAACTACAG
Organism: Cosmopolites sordidus; assembly: GCA_031761425.1. NCBI lineage: Eukaryota > Metazoa > Arthropoda > Insecta > Coleoptera > Curculionidae > Cosmopolites > Cosmopolites sordidus. The sequence continues at coordinate 1,450,936 of JARFXV010000041.1, read as the reverse complement.
ACTTTTTAAAAGTAAAACGGACAAAAGAATACTCAAAAATACACCACATCTCGGTGTTGCTTTCGCTGTCTCAAGAAACATTCTTGGTTCTATAACAAATGTCCAGCCAGTAAATAATCGACTTATGACATTATCCCTCAAGTATGCTAACAAAAACTATACATTAATCAATGCACACCTCCCAGTTAACGAAGAAAATAAATCTAATCCTGAAAAAGTAAATAAGTCCTGGGAAATTCTGGAAAAGACTATCTCTAAAATTCCCTCTCACCATGTAAAAATCCTATTGGGTGATTTCAACGCCCAACTAGGGAAAGAAAAAAAGTACAAGAAAACAGTCGGCAGTTTTCCCGCTCATAAATGGACTAACCATAATGGTAGAAGATTCGTTTAACTATGTTCGCAGTTTAATCTAAAAATACTGTCAACCCATTTTAAGAAGAAAATAACAAAACAAAAGACCTGGAGGTGCCCAAACACGTACATGGGTGAATTTCAAATTGACCATGTTGCCATTTCGTACCCCAATTATAAAGAGATTTTAAATGTTCAAGTCAGGAAAGGGGCAAATATAGACACGCATCACTACTTGACTAGAATCAAACTTAGCTTAAAACCTCGAAAACTTATTCAAAAGGGGCTGCTAATACCAAAGTTTGACCCAACGAAAATAAAACCAGCCCTAACAGAAGAGCTTGATAAACAACCTGCACAGAACTGGCAAGAATTAAAACAAAAAATTATTAAAACAGCCTTAAAGTTGGTCCCTTTACAAAAACGTAGAAAACATCCGTGGTGGGATGAAGTTTGCGAGCAAGCAGTATTAAGCCGCAGTAAAGCATTCAAAGATTGGAACAGTCAAAAAACAGCAATAAACTATAACATCTTTTTGGAAGTAAGAAAAGAAACATCGAAGCTAATTAGACAAACTAAAAGAAAATATGAAAACAATCAACTTAATGAAATAGAAAAAGATTTCCAAAAAAATAACACCCGAAACTTTTACAAAACATTTAAAACTAAATTAACAGGCTATCAACCGCAGAGCCTATGCTTTCAAAAGAAAAACGGACAACTAGCTCTGAATAACCAAGACAATTGCAAAGAACTTGCGAAATATTTTGAACAAATACTAAACTGTCCTGAGCCCTTAAACAAATTACCAACACTAAATCCTAAACAAACAAACCCAGATTCATTACCACCGAATGAAGAGGAAATACTTAGGCAAATCAAGCAGCTTAAAAATAACAAAGCTTCTGGTGAAGATGAAATCACTGCTGAACTTTTGAAATCCGCTGGTCCAGGTACAATCAAGGAAATAACCAAAATTCTACAAGAAGTTTGGCGAACCGAACGGATTCCGGAAGACTGGAAAGATGCTCTAATCCATTCACTGCATAAGAAAGGAGATAGAACGGATGTAAACAACTATAGAGGAATATCTCTTCTCCCAGTTTGTTACAAGATTGTATCTCAATGTCTACTAGACAGAGCACAGGGACAGTTAGAACCGATTACATTGGTGAATATCAGGCAGGTTTTCGACCGGGCAGATCCTGCCCTGAACAGATCCTGAATCTAAAGTTGATTCTAAGACATCAAAAACTGTACAATAAAAATCTCGTCTGTACATTTGTGGATTTCAAAAAAGCATATGATTCTATTGACCGCGAATCTTTATTCCGAATCTTGAAAGAACAAGGACTAGATCTGAAAACGCTGGCAATTATTAAAGCAACGTTAACTAACACGAGGTCAAAAGTTAAATTCATGGGTGACATCTCAGAACCCTTCGAAATTAAAACTGGTGTGAGACAAGGGGATGGACTCTCGCCACTCTTATTTAACTGTGTTCTAGAAAAAGTAATACAGGAGTGGCGTGAAAAAAAGTCGGCACTGAATATTGACCAGCCCATTAAACTGGGGAGAACAACATCAAAATTGATTGTCTGGCATTAGCTGATGATCTAGCAATTTTAGCTCAAGATGTATTAACGGCTCAAAAACAGATTGAAATCCTAAAAGAAACAGCAGAAAGGGTAGGACTCCAAATATCCTTTGAAAAGACACAATACATGACCTGCAACAGACTAAGAACACCATTTCTAAAAACAAAATATGGTAACATCAGACGAGTCTCTCAATTCAAATAATTGGGTGAAATAATCATGGAAAATGGGTTGGAAAAAGCGACCAATAAGGGTAGATGTCAAAAAATGGAAACGGCATTGAGACTTACACAAAATATTTACAACAAAAAATGCCTATCTAAAAACACAAAACTGAGACATTACAACACGGTTATTAAGCCAGAATGTCTATATGCTGCAGAAACGCTCATTTTGAATAGAAAGAGGGACATCGAGGATATTGAAAAGAAGGAAAGAAAAATCATAAGAAAAATCCTAGGCCCCAAACAAATAAATAGCACAACATACCGACTTCGAGAAAACCAAGAAATCAAACAATACACAGATATACATAGCGATATGAGAAAAAGAAGACTTAAGTTTTACGGACACATCAAACGGATGAATCCGAGTAGGCTAACTAGACAAATAGTCGAATTTTATGAAAATAGGAGTAGAGCTAAAGTAGAAATAATTAAATGGATTGCGGCAATTAAAGAGGACCTAAGATCAGCAAATATTACACAAAGTGAAATTCAGGATAGAGGTTGTTTCAGACACAAGGTTAACGTTTGGAAGGTTGGCCAGAGAGAAAAATGTAGGAAGACTGGAACAACTTGGTCTGACGAAAGGAAAAAAGCTCATAGCGAAAGAATGAAATTAGTATGGGCTCAAAGGAAGGCTAACAACAACAACCGCCTCTAATTGTACTTCGCGTGGTCCACCAGGGCCCATACGTGAATAATAATAATATATATATATATATATATATATATATATATATATATATATATATATATATATATATATATATATATATATATGTACATGTATATATATATATATATATATATATATATATATATATATATATATATATATATATATATATATATATATATATAAATAATTATAATTAAACATAATATATAGTTAAACATAACGCACACCATAGTAAATATTTTCCATAATAATGATAGTATAGAAGACCCGATACTTTTTGATTAGAGTGACACCGAGTCCTTTAAATATCGAACTGTAGGCCTGACCTTTCGATCTAATGATTAGCGAGGAGAAATTCAGAATGATGTATGCGTTCGACATATGCATAGGGTTATTGTTACGTTTTCTTCCCCTAGAAAAAAATAGACACCCCTTTCTGTATGCATAAATTATTAGAAAGGATTAAAGAGGGGTTGGCATAGTAACATATAGCAAAATTATGATGTTCGCTGTTCTATACTAGATCAAGCCAAATGTGTGTTATTGAGGGACGGAACGATCTCAATGATTTATATATGGGTTTCTCAAAAAGTATTCTGTTGTCTTATTATTAAAAAAGTTTTTATTAAGCTTCAACAGTAAATTGTATCAGCGAAAAATATCAATTTGCAAAATATAAATTAATTTATTCGGTGGTTCAAAGCGCATTATTCAGCAGCGAATTATTAGATGATGTACCAGTCACATGTTTTATTATTAGATGTAAAGTACTTACGGCACCTCATTTCAGCTTAGTGGGAGACTTTCTTAAACTTAGATTATTGAAGCTTCGTCCACACAAAAAGTGTGAGAATTAACGGTGTAAAGTCTGAGACGTATTCGAGGTGCATACATTCATTTATTCTTTCTTACATTCATTCAATCATTCATTCATTCATTCGTTCATTCATAATATTCAACATTGAACGCTAAATACAGTTTAGATCAGGTTTTGGTTTTCTTATAATAAATTAACTTTTTTAATATCGAAATTCTATGGTATCGAAGAGATTTGATGCCTGGTCATAGCAACTAAAACTTTACCACTGCACCTACAAAAAAGTTCCTGTGCAATTTATTCCTAAAAATTCTTGGCAGAGGAATATTATTAGTCTAGGAGTAAACTGCAATTTTCCAGGGATCTGACGCAAATACTTATTAAAAACATTTACATTTTGCGTGGAATTAAAATCAATTGCATCTAAATGTTTTCCTGATCCAGTTAAGTTATATGGTAGAGGCGCCAAGTGGATTACTTATCATAAATAAATTAGAGAGAATTGAAAAGGAATGACTAACAACATGTCGATATACTCTCTGATGTTTTCAAGCCACAACATATAATTGACGTTATATCTTATCGTATTGATACAAGTTAATTTTCTTTATTGACAAACTATAGACAACTACCGATTGTAATTTTAATTTTTTATTTTAAACATTTATCAACCATTGTAACAAACATGAAAAAAGTTGAAACCAGAAGACTCTACTAGTTTAGTTTAACCTCGTGTCCGTTCCACAAAACGCACGGATTGACACCCTAAATAATTTACGCTTATATATATATATATATATATATATATATATATATATATATATATATATATATATATACAAATATATATATATATATATATATATATATATATATATATATATATATATATATATATATATATATATATATATATATATATATATATATTAGAATTACTAGGTTCTCGGGTAGAACCGCGTTTTAGATTTATAAAATCTCGACGTTTCAGCTCCCACTTGGAAGACATTTTCAAGAGAATGTAGATGATTTACTCCGAGGCCTCAATCTGCCTACTCCTCAGAGTACACAACCAGAAAAGAACTCTCTCTCTACTCTATGATCATTTTTTTTGGTAAATGTTCATTTGGGCCGATACGCAGGTTGCTCTGTGTCCCACATGAGATTGTGGAACCCAGCGGTTGGATGTCCTTGACACTCAACTACTGTTGTCTCATTGGACGCTGTTCAAAGAAATCTAACATTACATAAATACGCCATCCGACGGGAAGTCGGCGAGAGTATAGGTTGCTGACTGTGAATGGGGTCTCCCTATTCTTAACGGGAGAGAATGTGTGGGTACCCTGATGAGCCTGAACATCGATAGCAAATCCATTCCGTGTCCCGATAGCAAATCCATTCTTTAGAGACATGTTTCACTCTTGGCGACACTCCGCTAAAATTTCGTTTGGCATTTTCAAGTCTTTAATCTCTTGATCTACATTTCGGATCTGTCTGCCTCATCAGCAATATATTAACTTTCCTAAGAAGAATAGAACTATCTGAGAAGATAAGCTGGATGGAATGGTACTAATTACACTACCGTTGATGATCCTACATATAAAAGAAATAAAATCTAGAGTGTTTCGATTTCACAGTCTCAACTCAGTTAGAGATTCTTCATTATCAACGTAGTCTCTCATTAATTAGATTAAAATATTTCAATCTCATTGGTTTTTTTTTTTCGATTGGTAATAATATAAAACTTCTTAATACGCAAACATATGAGACTATTCCATAATGGCTTCCATTAAATATAAAATATATGTATTATAAAATGTAAAATCAAACGTATAAATTAGTGAAATCATTTAATATTTAATATTCCTTAACTATAAATTAAGATGTCCAATACACATTTAATTGCTATCAAAAAAAGAACGCGTCAACAGAAATTACTACACATTAAATCCAATAAACGTTATCAATAAGCAATATAATTTATATATTAATTAATATTCTCAATGGTGCCACTAATGAGATGGAAATATCTATTTAATTTATGGTCTTCGATCGAGATTAATCGTCTGTTGACAAATTAAACATCACACCCTGTATAATTATGTCGAAGTGTTTTTAGTTCGATTTAGAAGCAGGTTGATTTACAGCGTTCAAACTGAAATATATGAGATGAGATAAGTAGCTGTACTGTGAAACAGTTTACGTTGAATATGTTTTTCGGTGGGATGGTGTTATTAAATAACAAGTTCAAGTTGTAGAGTTAGTTGCATCTTTGTTGAAAGCTATAGATGAGTACACACAAACATACCAAATCCTTGGAGGGGGGCTGAGGTTATAAAAATATGTACTTTAGAAAACAGCGGTACCTAATTGTATTGTAATATTGTATACATTGTTTTTTTTTTCTTTATTTTATTTTAGTGTTTCCAAAATGACTGATTTGTAATTCCACAAACATATTGTAGAAATATTGCTACAAATAAAAGCTACAGACTGCTATAAATTAAAAGTAAAGTGAATTTTTAAATAAAACACAAAGTACTAAATTAATTGAAAAGTTCACGGAGCGGAAATGATAAAACAAGTTTATAGTTGAAAAAATAACTTAACTCTTTCGTATATTCTTTCTTACGCTCAATACATTTTTTCCAGTGGTTCTTCAATTCATTTATTTCATTTCTGAAGTGATTTTCTGGAAGTCCTTCAAAATACTCATCTACGGCTGCTATAACCTCTTCATTTGATAAAAAATGCTTATCACGTAGGGATTTTCTGGATTTGGGAACAGATGAAAGTCAGATCTGGTGAATATGGTGAATGCTCCAACAATTCGTAGTGTAACTCCTTCAATTTGGCCATTACAAGAACACCTCTGTGAGCCTGTGCATTGTCTTGATGAAAAAATATATTTTTCTTCGCTAAACCAGGTTTTTTCTCACGAATTTTTGCATCAAATTGGTCCAAAAGGTTTGAGTAATGCTGTTCTGTTATTGTTTTACTGGTTTGAAGGTAACAAAATGTCTCTTGCATCCAAAAAAATTGATGCTATAACCTTATTGGTCGATTTTGACCAGTTTGGCTGCTTCGGAGCTGAACTACCGGGCTCAGTGAACGATTTGTTGTCGCAGTTCAATATCATAGTGGTAAACCCAATTCTTATTCATAGTTACAAACGACGTTTAAAATTTATTTTATTCATTCGAAAAAGATCTAAATGTCGCTTAGAAAGTTTTATTGGACGTCGTTTTTGATCAAAATTTAACAAATGCGGCACCCATCTTGCACATAGTTTTCTCAAGCCTAATTCCTTTTTCAAAATATGAAACACCCATTCTGTTAATATGTCCTTGGCCTTAGCAATTTCGCTCAAAGTTAATTGTGTGTCGTCCACAACTATATCAACTTTGTTCAGTAGTTGCACGTATTAGACGTCCAGAACAAAGATCATCATCCAGGCTTGTACGTTCACGTTGAAACTCACCTAACCACAAACCATTGTTTTTGAATGAGTGGCCCGAAGTTCCATTGCCTTTAAATCTTTTTTTACAAAGAATTTAATCACTGCACGATTTTCAATATTTTCCATTAAAAAAAAATACTGCTAAATTTATTTTACGCTACTGTTTTTTTACGAATGAATTGACTGATCGACTTGAAACTTCACGTATGTTCATATGAAAGATGAAACTTCAGAACGTAGTAGAGTATATAGTTCTTCTATAATGTATATAAATACCTGTTATATAATATATAAATATATAAACAAAACTAAATAAAGTGAAAAAGCAATGCAGAATAAAAGAAAGTACTAATAAAAGTACAAATTTACAGTAAAATAAAATATGGAAAACTATAATAAAAATAGTAATGATTTATGTTCAGAATAAATAAATATATAATTAATCAACTACTGAACCACTTGATCACTTATACTGGCCAAACTCTCTGTACACTTTGAAAACCCTTTAAAAATTATATTTAAAATATCTAGCCTCTTAGAATAGGCATTGTACAAAGTACGCATTCTGTAGATCGGTGACTTAACCATAAAGTTATTCAGTGCAGGTAGCAAATAAAACAAGTACCTTAATCGAGTACTTACAGTTGGTACACAAAGGTTAAGGGTCTCAAGAATTTCGCGATAGTCGATCAAACCTTTATAAATCTAAAAATAAAAATTACGAAGCATGATATAATCTTCTATCTCACAAAGCTTCAACATTAAATCTGGATAACACTATCAGTGATCTCCTAGGTGGGTAAAGACCATCATTTCTGTATGCTAGCTTTTTCAAGAACTTCGTTTCGTATTGACTCAACTGTATAAGCAATAATCCTATAGTTATATTGTTAGATTGCTCCATTAAACATTCTATTCGAGAAAGACATTCAACAATATTCAAATTCATTATTTAACAATAAATAATAATTAAATGATCATTCCTTGTTTATATGCTAAACATACAACAGTCCAGAACGTAGGCCTGAAAATTATTATAACAAAGACTAAGTGTCTGAGAATCAATCCTAGAAATTTACCCTTTTATCCTCAATAGATCACCCATATAATGTGGTTGAGCTTTACATATTTTACATATTCTTATGAAGAATAGAGGTGTAGATGATGATTTTAGAAGCAGATTACGAAAATCTCAAGGTCCTTTGGAGCGCTGGGTGTGTGGAAATCAAAATAATATTCGATGAAAACAAAACTCTGTATATTTAACACCAATGTTATGGATGACTCTATCGCTGTGAAACGTAGAAAATAATGAAGACAATAATAAGGAAACTTCAAGTCTTCACATACAAATGCTTGTGGAATTTACTAAGACTTGCTCTATCTTACAAATCAAAAGAAAATCCCTTTATTAGATAGTATTTGCTTCTAGTGTAAATGGTTTCAATTAATTCATTTCCTCAAACTATTTAATCTAATTCCTTTAAGATACAACAACGTTAAGATACAACAATACATACAACGTATTAAAATATTTTAACAAGAGATAATTATATTTGAATGTGTACCAAAACAAAGTGTGTTAAGACAATGCCTCATACTGGAAATAAAACCTAGAGAATATGTTCAACAAGTGTAGAACAAAACAACACTAATGTAAACATGGGAATGCAAACAATTTAAATATTTCAAAAGCAAATTCAATTCACATTATGAACGGATTGAGTGGTATGCGTATAATTATTATTTTTATGGAAAAATATATGCACTAAAAATGCCAATAACAGGCGACTAATAATTTAATAATTAACACAGATATTTTATCACATAGTTCTTATATTACTTACAAAAATTTTACTTTACAATGCTCAACAATGTAAAAAAATGTAATATTGAAGCTGAATGACAAAGAAGATGGATTTCGACAGACAATGATCTGGGCTCTAGAAAATCCTTGTGACTCAGTATCTGTTTAGATACAGTTTAGTTAGATGTTTTATACTGGAATTGAACTGGACGTGATTTGTCCTCCTTAACTTAACGATCTAGAAGTGTGATTTCGAATCTCGGTTCGGGCATCGATGTTTGTAAATGTGAACATTAGAAGGTTGAAATTCCAAGGACATATCAGTAGACTCCCACCGACAAGACCCACCAACAGAATTCTTACGTACATACAAGGAGTCAAGTCAACAGTACCATGGATCAAACAAGTCAGAGCTGATCTGGGAAAGGCCCAAATGAGTCCGACAGAGATTGAGGATAGAAGAACGTACAAAAACAAAATACAAATGTGGAACGTTGCATCAGAGATCGAAATTTTGGTTTTGGAAATTTTCAGGTTTATTTTTAAGCCAAATGGTTCATCAGCTATTTGTAGCTCTTGAATGCTTCTTTGCAATTCCTCTGGGCCTTGTAAACGGAGAACGATATCATCTGCCAATCTAAGATGGTTTAAGTTTACACATTGATCTTTACACTATCCTGCTCCCAATCCAGACTACGGAATACTTCTTCAAGGAAAGAATAGGTGTTAATAGGTAAGCATATACAGGTCCTATAACATCCCCATTCTTTTCATTCATGAGCTGCTATTACTGAGTCTAGTAGCAAATTCCGAGAATTATTCCAGAGTTCTCAAACTGATTTGCTTGAATAACTTATGTTCTAAACACGTCTAATAGTATTTCTCGTAATGAAAATCTTCTTGTAATCTGGATATGGTAATTTAACGAATTGGATACAAATAAAAGCAACAAAAAATGTATAGACTTTAAAAATTTAGTAAGAATACTCATAATACAATTCGAATATCACATAATAACTTTGAAATATAATAAATATTGAATCATATCAAACTGGCTATCTGATACTGAAACATTCCATAAAAAATATTTTAATATTTCGAAATATTTTGGGTATTCCCATTTCTATGTCAGTTAATCTATTTATCAGTATCACCTCGTAATCTCATTTCTCAGTATAATTCAGTACTATTTTTCTGCTGGTATCCTGAATAGTGACACCATACAAATAATGAGTGCAACACAAAAAAGTGGCATTTAAAGCAACTTTAGTACTTTCTGGAATCAGTTTACAAAACTGCCGTTTGAAATTTTAGAAGGTTAAAGATAAATTATTTTACACTTTGGTGAGTAATAAATAAATTGTGCGGCTTTAATTTGGTCAAGGTTATTGTTTAGATAAGATTTCTTTTAATTGTAATAGGAGACATATTCACGGGGCTTTCGTTGACCCAATTTTGAAAGTTATCAAATTTGACAAGTTTGGTAAGTCTATAAAATGATTTATTTATTCAACGTCAAAGTCAAACTGTTACTCAAATAAAAAAATAGGCATCATATATATATATATATATATATATATATATATATATATATATATATATATATATATATATATATATATACATTTATATATATATATATATATATATATATATATATACATTTATATATATATATATATATATATATATATATATATATATATATATATATATATATATATATATATATATACATTTATATATATATATATATATATATATATATATATATATATATATATATATATATGTATATATATATATATATATATATATATATATATATATATATATATATATATATATATATATATATACAGGGTGACCGAAAATAATGTCGAAATATTTTGGAAATGACTCTAGGGATTAAAACATAAAAAAAGTTCCTGTAAACATACCTCAAAAATTTCTTCTTAAAGAGACTAGAGCCCCTTAAAGGGGGAACTCGGAAGATGGTTTTTTCGTAACGTATAAGTTGAAAACGGAAAAACGTTTTTTGTGTTAATAATTGAATATTTTAGTCAGGGGCTGCCATAACTTTTTTGTTTGTAATATTTTTTAATTTTTTAAATCAAATTATTGAATCGCAAAGATTTTTAGGTAAAAAAGGTTCTCTGATTTTATCTCGTTAGGATAGACCGTTTTCCAGAAAACTGACTTTTTCTAAATCGATGCACTGCTACATGGATACCGAAATGCATCTTAATAATTAAGTGGGCGACTGTCACTGTTAATCTTTGTCTTTGACGTTTCGTAAAACTGGACCATTTATGCAATAAAGTCTACATTTTTAATTTTTAAACTACAAAATGGGGAGTAATGGACCATTTTTCAAAGAAATGACAAATATGCATTTTATGTTCGAAAAGGCAAATGGGAATGCGTATGAATCTAGAAGAGGCTTTTTCCGAAAGAGTACTCCTTGTACAGACACATTTACAAACCTGCATAGAGGATTATGCGAAAAGGGATCTTTCATGCCTTCCAAACATGACTGTGCAAAAAACCGGAGCACAAGAACGAGTTTTAGAGAATGTAGCAGGAAACCCAGGAATAAGGGTCAGACAAAATGCTGTTCAAGAAGGCATTCCTAAAAGTACAGTGTGGGAAACTGTTAGAGAGCAAGCGCTTTATCCATATCATTTGCAGAAAGTTCAATCCTTAAAGCCTGATGACCTGCCACAAAGAATCCAGTTTTGCCAAGGGAGCAATTTCGTTTAAATGAAAATTTTGTACAGAACATTCTCTTTATAGACGAAGCTTTGTTCACATGCAATGGAATTTTTAATTTTCACAATAATCATGCGTGGGCGGAAGAAAATCCACATGAATTTTTGGAATCTGGGCATCACGACAAGTTTTCTATCAATATCTGGGCAGGAATACCAGGGAATTTTTGATTGGACCGTTTGTGCTTCCCAACCATTTAAATGGACAACAGTATTTGAACTTCTTGGAAAACCATTTGCTGTATCTACTGGAAGATATACCATATCAGTTCAGATATGGCATGTTTTTTATACACGATGGGGCTCCGCCTCATTTCTAGAAATAAGGATAAGACGTGGTGGGCCAGTGCATTGGCCACCACGTTCCCCAGATTTAAATACTCTCGATTACTTTCTGTGGGGATACTTGAAGGCATTGGTCTATGCTTTCCCGATTGGCACTGTAGAGGAATTGCAGCAACGTGTATTTACTGCTTGTGATTATATCAAAAGTAAACCTGATATGTTCGCCAGGGTAAGATCTTCTATAAAGAAAAGTATTAGAGGGTGTGTTAAGATGAATGGAGATCATTTTCAAGCTGTGTTGTTAATAAGTGCTAAATCTTTAATAGTAGTAATCTATAATAATTCTTGTTATTATTGGCTATTAGATAAATATTTTCGTACAAGGGTTCCTACTTAATTATTAAGATGCATTCCGATATCCTTGTAATCGTGTATCGATTTAGAAAAAGTCAGTTTTCTAGAAAACGGTCTATCCAAACGAGGTGAAATAAGAGAACTTTTTTTACTTAAAAATCTTTACGATTTAATAATTTAAAAAATTAAAAACTGCTACAAATAAAAAAGTTATGGCAGCATTTACCAAGGAGACGCCCCTGACTAAAATAATTAATTATTAACACAAAAAACGTTTTCCCTTTCCAACCTAATGAAGTATATCGAATTTCACGACTTTATAATAAACCGTTTCGGAAATATTGCGAAAAAAACATCTTCAGAGTTTGTCCTTTAGAAGCAATTTTTGGGGTATGTTTATAGGAACTTTTTTTATGTTTTAAACCCTAGAGTCACCTCCCAAAATATTTCGACGATATATATATATATATATATATATATATATATATATATATATATATATATATATATATATATTACTTGATTATTCGGATATTTGCCCTCATATTCTGAATGGAAAAAATCTGAAATGTTGAAAAAATCAAAAAAAGTTTTTGTTCCCTTCAATATGTCCAGAATTGTGCTCACTAGATAGCAATTATCAATTATGAATACAAACTTATTTTGTTTCATTTTATGAAATAAATGATACAACTTTCCTGTACAATTAATACACTTGGCATATCTATGAATGCAATCAAATCTAAAAATGTATTATGAAGCTGAAGGCTTATCTACATCTAAAGTTAAAATACACGTACTCTGTTCTTCTGAAGTATTTTTTTAGAATAACAATGAAGTTCTCTTTTTGCCAGAGTGGTCGAATTCATACCCCCGGTAGAACAATTCGTAAATCAAACCCAAAGAAGATCGAAATAAAAGATAACCTTAATTAACTCCAAGTTAGAATGTCTCTAAGATATCCCGCTGGTCTCGGTATTACCATAAAATTCCTCTTATATACGATTATGTTCTGGCATCAAAGCAACCCCGCATCCGTCGAGGGAAAATATTTTAAATTTTAATGAATATAGTCTGTTTTAATTGATTCTCGCTACCTTTAAATGGGTTTTCAGTTATGAAATTTATGATTTTTCGACCGAGAAGGTGGTCTGGCTATATCACCCTACCCCGAAACATATTAAAAAATGTTATTATTGCTAAAAAAAATTGGTAAAAATCAAATATATACTAGTGACATATCGACCAAGTCAACTAAAACCTAATGTAATGTAAGAGTCTTAAAGTACAGGTGATGTAGATGAGCTAAATATAGATTTTTTCAAGAGACCACTACTGTGCAATGATTTAGTCTGATTTCAAAGTTCAGACATATCAAGTAGCGATAAACAAGCGAATTGTTTTTGTTTTTCCAAAAGTATGACTTTTTAAATAAAACAAATACTTAATTTGTGATTACTCAATACATAATCCTTGATTTTGGTAAAATTTCTTCATTAGTTGATGTGGAAGGTATATCTCGAACTGTTTCTCTACATCACTAAAGTCCTTATACCACTAACAAACATTTTCGTTTGGTATTGTTTTTGCAAATTCTTTGCTGGCTAAATTTAACCGTTTTACAAAATCGCCAAAAGTTTTCTAACCTAACAAGCGAAATGATAATAAACTTCTGTCAAATGTCAAGAACAGTAATTTCAACTTAAAAAAAACAAATGATTGAATCCACAACAAAAGTCACTGTACTTATTAATCATAGTAATAAATAATAATGGCTATAATTGAATGATGTACTTATGTAAAAGGACCATCAAGTACTAGTAATCTGACAAGTACTAATAAAAAAAAACGTTTAATTTGGCGCACAAGAAATCGATGAAAACAAGTAGTTGTCGGAAGAAGCCAAGTCTGGAGAGTACAGCAGGTGGGGTAAGAGTTCCTAGCCAAGGGCAGAAATGGTGTCTCTGAGCGCTTTCGCTGTGTGTGATGGGGCGTTGTCCTGGACCAACCCATGATTTTCTGCGTTTTGGGTTCTCGAAATATATCCATTTTTCGTATTCAGTTACGATTCGATGAAAAAAAGTTTTTGTTTCATGTCAAGAAAGCAAAATTTCGCACACCTTTTTTCGCTTTTCCATCTATCTGTCGCCTGTCCCATGACATGCAGACGATCACAAATGGTTTGCCGACAAAAATTTAACCTCTCTGCGATTTGTTGTTGAGCTTGCATATCGTCTTTTTCCAACAACGTTTGCAATTCGACAACTTCAATTTTTTTCGGTTGAACTGGGTATTATAGTGTCTTTCAAGTCGAAATGACCACTTTTAAACCATCTAACCCAATGCCCTCAAACGCTTTGCGTTGGGACATTATCACCGTAAGTTTTCACAAATATATAACGGGTTTCACTCGCGTTTTTCTTTTGCTCTTTACTCGGCTCGAAACTCGGCATGTTTACTTCACGAAAAAAATTTGACTCTAACCTTAAATCGTTTAAACATCACTGGCATTTTGAATGGTATTGTCAAATCACAAAATGGCATTAGAGTAGATTAAACTGTGCAGCGACCCGTGTTCCAGTGCCATCTCTTAAAAAAATTAAACATTATTAACAGCCACACCTGATATGCTGTAAAACCATTGAAAAAAGCACTATTCAAACTCGAAATTATAGTTCTTCCACACTCAACATATTCTCCAAGCTTGGCCCCATCCGATCACTATTTTTTCCACTTTTAATCTTGGACAGAGTTTTATCAAATTACCAATGGACTGCGAAAGACAAGTAATAAGTCATCTTTCATAGTGGGATTCAAAAACTGCAAAATAGAAAGCGATGTAAAATATATCATAATTAATATCTTGAATATACTCCTAGTTGAAATTAATGAATTTTTCATGCAAAAAAGTAGCAGAAATTTAATTTAACCCATAATGTATTACGTAATGTTATTATTTAAACAAATTGCATCAACATTTGTTGGAAATATAATTGGTATGCATTTTTTTATATACAATTAACCTTGTTACCTTATTTATCAAACGAAATGCTTGCAATCTCTCAGCGTGTGTTTTTATCACAATGTTGATATCATCAAGAGATTAGCAAAAAATATGTAATATTTAAATATTATGATAACAAAGAATGTTTCTGTTATTTCTTCAGTAAAGTTAAAATTTAATTCATACACAGGGGGTCTTGTTTCGTAATCCTCGTCAGAAATTCGTAATGAATTACTGTGCTAATATTGATTTGTTACATTCTGGGTGAACTAACCAAAGAAAAATTCTTATCGAAAGTTAATTTAAAAAACCCTAGAAGTGACTAAGAGGAAGCATTCCTAGTTTATTCCAAAGGGCTAGAATATGTTCGAACTGGGCTACTTTGCAACCTCTTGTAAGGAAAATTTTGTCTTCACATTACTATATTCCCAAATCCTAAAATTGTAACCTAAGAAATTTGTTTAAAGGATATTCTCGAGGACCTCCAAGTATTTTAGAAGCACTAAGAAATGTGTCTTAGATATTGCTAGATAAATATATTTTTTGAATTGGCTTATTTATTTGGCAAGCATAGGAAATCCGAGCTTTAAATTTAATTCAAAAGAAAACCATAATTTCAATTTTTTTTATTTTCTTGACCGTAAGTGATTTTAAACATTGACATTGATTTCTAATACAAAATTCACATGGTGATTATTTGCTGACTAATATATTACGAGGTTTGCTATTTATGTATCCAGAATAACAAATAAAAACAAATATTTATTATTCAAAATTGTTTTATTGTTTTTCAAAATATTCTCTACGATGATCGATACACATTTGCATACGATTGAACCAATTTTCATTACACTTTTTCCATTCCGATTAAGGTATCTCCAAAACATGCATTTTGAACGCATCAACCACTTTTCTGGCGTCGGATATCCGCGAAAAAAAAACACGTGGTTTATTCTTCTTGGACGGGAACAAAATGAAATCATTGGGTGCCAAGTCAGGACTATACAGTGGATGACTTATCAGTTCGATGTTTTGACAGGTTAAATATTGAGTTGTCCGGTCCGATGTGTGGGAGCTCGCGTTGTCATGACGACGAATGATCCTACGTTGCTGGTTGTTTTTTTTTTATTTCTTCAAAGACTGCTGGCAAACAAATTGTTGTGTACTATTCAGAATTAATCGTTCTATGATTCTCTAATGGCACTGTAGCCACATGCCCATTCATCCCAAAAAAACGGCCTTCGAAATGCTTCTTGCGCGCACAAGAAGTTGTTTTCTTGAGTTTGGGTCATTTTGAAAGACCCATACAATCAACTACTGTTTACTTGCTGGCTGTTACGCATAGATCCAAGATCCGTTACCTGTGTAGATGTTGTACACGGTTTTTGACGTACCACAATTATATTTTATGAGCCACCGACACGAGCCAGCAATCGACATGAGCCTTTTTTGAGCGATTGTTAATTTATACGCAATTCAACGCGCACAAATCTTTTTCACGCCTAAATGTTCATGTAAAATTTTGATTATGCTTGTCATACTAATGCCCAGGGATGACGCAATCTCACAGTATGTCACATGACGATCTTGCTTTATCAGTTCACAACCACAGTATCAACAACCAATTTTGGACAACCTTCTTTAATTTCACCCGTGAGCGAACGACGGCCACGATTGAATTCACTAAACCAATGATGTACGGTGGTTTTAGATGATATTTCATCGTCAAACGTCGAAAGTCGTAGTAAATCATCGAATGAAAATGCTCACGAGTTAATTCCATTTTTTGATTTTTGAAATTGTCAAGTCACTAAACAACACAAAAAGCGTCGATATGACAAAACGTTCTGAGTACGTATACAGTCAACAATGTAAAATTTTACGATGTATATGTTAGATGGCGCTTAGCGACACTATTGTTGTCCATTCCGTATTTGTGTATATATAATTTGGAGACATGAACTTTGAACAAAGCAACATTAAGAAATTAAAGGCCTTTGAGATGCGGACATATAGGATTCCATGGGTAGATAAAATAACTAAGATGGAAGTCATAAGAAGAATGAATAAAGACCCAGAAATTCTAATGACCATCAAACAATGGAAGACTGAGTATTTGGGAAACTTTTCAGATCGATTGCCTCAAGAATACCCATAACAGTGATGATTACCAAACTCCGAAATGGAAAGGATACTTGAAGAAGAATTTGTTTCTAAATAAGGATTGAATTATGCAAACACAGGCTCAGAACTTTGTTCGCACCCTGATATGAAAAATCTTTTTTTTTTTGTAAAGAGTATTTCTAGAGAGTCTGTTATTTCTTCTATAACGAAATATATAATAGAAATCATTTATCTAATCTCAAAACCCACGACATCTTTAAATGTGGATACAATAGGCGATTCGGTTAATAATGTCGATTTTGCTAAGAGATAGCGTTATTGATACATTTGTTGGTACATACTAATGATGTCTATGGCGTTTTGGATGGCAAACATACACTATCAAAAGCCAGTTTGTTATTAATTGTCATTGTGCAAAAAAAAAAGTTTTTCATAGCTTTGAATATGTGGAATTATGACCAGAAAAAAACATTTTGCGTGGAATTTTAATAACCGTCTTTCATTCGAAGGAAACGGCTACTGAAAGTTATTGATTGTTGGTTGAAGCTTATGGTGAATATGCTTTAACGCAAAAAAAAGCCTGTAAACGGTGGTTGAAACACTTTAAAAGTGGTGATTTTGATATAAAAGACAAGGAGCGTCCAGAACAGCCGAAAAAAATTCAAGATGCAAATTTGCAAGCATTACTGAATGAAGACTCAACTCATACGTTGAAACAATTGGCAGAAGCATTGAATGATGCACAATCTACCATTTCCGAATATCTACACGCATTGGGAAAAATCCGGAAGAATGGAAAATGTAGTATGAATTGAAGGAAAGAGCCATTATATGGCGAAAAATCACTTTTGTATTTTGCTTGCCCGGCCGAAAAAAAAAGTTTTTTTTGGATCTATTTTAACAACTCAAAGTGCAAAAAATCATGGATATACCCAGGCCAGCCTTCAACATAACAAACAGTACGCAATATACATGGAAAGAAGACTTAGCTGTGTATTTAGTGGGATAGTAGGGGATCTGTGTATTATTAACTGCTGAAACCTGATGAAACGATTACTGGAGATCGATATCGACAACAATTGATAAGATTAAATCAAGCATTGAAGGAAAAACGACCAGTATACGCCCAGAGACACGATAAAATAATTTTTTAACATGACAATCGGCCCCATGTTAAAACGTAAAATGGGACGTTTTACCTCTCTGGCTATATTCCCCGGAATTAGCACCTGTGGACTACCACTTATTTCGATCGATGAAGCACGGACTTTCAGAACAATACTTACATTCTTATGAAGAATGTGAAAATTTGGCTTGATAAATTGTTGGCTCCAAAAATCCAATTATTTAACAGAAAGATGGAAAAAACTCATAGCTAATGATGGAAAATACTTTGATTATTAAGGTAATTTATTTTGTTAAGGAAATCAAGGCTCAAATTTTGCGAAAAAATCGACTTTATTAACCGAAACACCTATTATGTCTCTTTTTCAGTTTTTATATAAATAATGTTTTTCTTTCAATTATATACACAGTTTAGCATTAATAACGAAAATAAATATAAGATTTAGTAAAGTAAAAAAAAATAAAGTAACTCCATCGGACCAGATGACATGGAAGGAAATTTTTTTTGCAAATGCAATTTTTTCTTTTAAATAATCAGATGTGTTTAAGAGGTGCTTTAAAAAAGTTGTTGTTGCTCAGTAAATATAGAAACGAATAAAATAAACAGCCAACAAATCTCAATGACAGATCTAAGGGAAATTTAAATAATATTTTTGGTGACAAATGATCTATTTATAAATAATTCAACATAAAAAAATCAAAGTTCCCAAGTTTAAATGAATCGCTCGTCGTCACGTGTGTTACAGGATTAAATGAAGGCTCTGTATAATCAGTGAATATTAATATTATAAAGCAAGCACTGAATAAACATATGGTTGAATGTAAAGGAACATATTAAAAATACTTCACAATATGTGATGAATGGAAAATCAATTAAAGAAAGAGTATTTTGGCGCCAAACAACACAAGTTTTCACCATTTTAACGTCGGGTTAAAGGCATTTATTCGTGCGCTAACTAGAAATCTCATACATTTTTTGACATAAATTATGCAGGGCTTTGAAACATTCGGTATTTCCCACTCAATAGTTGATTTTATGGTTTTAATAGTGATTTTTCGGCATTTAAATGGAGAATTTATTGATAATCAAAAAAACACATTGAGGTTTTTATGATAAGACCGTACGGTAATTAGTTGAAATTTAATTTTATAATAATTATTCTTATGATGTGGTCAGAAGAGATATTTTAACGAGAAAATTTGAATAGTCCTGAAGATATCTGCTCAAATTATTCAAAAACCAATTAAACCGGTAAAGTAGTCAAACAGCTGTTGATAGATATAAAAGAGTATTTTCCTATTCAGATCATGTTTATGTTAGTTCCTCAACTCAATTCTCGCCCTTTGACCTTTATTTATGAAGAAAGTAATACAAATTTAATAATCTTAGTAATCTCCCTCACTTTCACCACATTTCAGGCAACTGTAGCATCGTAAATCGAACAAAAATTGGTGGTTTTGATGTGAAAAGCCATTGAGACCTTTTTTCAAGGAAATCGACTATTAGCCAGGTGATATTGTATGGATGGAAAGAGATATAAATCCGAAGGAACCAAGTTTAGAAAATACGCCGTCGTCATTTCCATGGTTCCTATTGCTCTATGTGACTGTGAAATATCACTTATTAACATTCCAAATTCATTATTTTCTTAAAAAACTTAATTTTCTCACTATTTATTTTTTTTATAAAACTAATTTTTTCAATTTTTTGGTTCATAAAAACAATTTTATTTAAAACTAACGGTACATTATATTTCAATTAGTATTTCCACCTAAATTCCTATTTCCACCATTCAATAAGTATTTTCCACCTAAAAGTATGACCTTTTTTCATTTTTCGGGCAATAAATCGATTCCATGTTTGAAGAATTCAATATTTTTAAAAGCTATCCACGAATTCTCCCAATTTTTCGCTTTTTCGTAATTTTTGAAGTGCTGTTCCAATAATCCGCTTTGCACCGATGAAAACATAAATGGTATTCGGAAGGGGTAATATCTGGTGAATAAGGCGGATGAGGCAAAACTTCCCAGCCAAGCAACTGTAACATTTCTTTCACAATATTTGCAGTATGAGGTCGAGCGTCGAACCAAAATCAAGTTCGTGTATTTTTCAGCCCATTCTAGTTTTTCTTACAACGCTCGATTCAAATTGATCATTTGTTGTCGATAAAACGTTCAGCAGCGATAGTATCATTCGGTTTCAGTAGTTCACAGTACACAACACCTCTCTGAGCCCACCAGATACACAGCATAAGCTTCTTTCCATGAATATCTCGTTTCTGCGTTGATGTTGATGGTTCACCTGGCTTAACTATTACTTTTCTTCGCTTAGGATGAAATGAATCAATTTTTTATCATCAGCAACAATTCAATACAAAATTGATTTCTTTTTATGTCTTTCAAACAATATTTCACATGTGGTTAAACGCTTTTCTTATTGTTTTTCAGTCAATTCATGCGGTATCCAATTTCCTTCTTTCTGGATGAATACAATTTTGTGTACATGTTTTCCAACAGATGCTTCTGACAATTCTTCAATCGATTGATGGATCTGCGTCGAGTAATAGTTTCAATTCTGCATCTTTTCTTTTTTAGTTGGCCTGGATGTTCTTTGTCTTTCACGCCAAGATCACTACTTCTGAAACGCTTAAACCAATTTTCACAAGTTCCTTCACTAGAAGCATGTTCTCCATAAACTTCTATAAACAAATGATGACTTTCAGCAACAGTTTTCTTCAGATGAAAGAATAAAATTAAAACATTTTGCAAATGATGTTTATTTGGTATACAATTGAACATTTTCAATGAAATAAAAACATATGATATTTACAAGTGAACTCACTGTCATATACTAAATTTTATAGGTTATGGTCAATACCTTAACACACAAAAGTTTCAGTATTACCATATATGCAAAAACAAATATTTACGCCATCTCATGTAAAATCATGAAAAAATATATTGATGTAAATATTCGTTAAAGAAATGTGATCACTCCAATATAAAATTAACGGACGCTAAATTATAAGATTGGCTAGATCACGTCGGGAAATATTTCAACAAGAAAGAATGCTGTTAATTTCCGAACAGCTCAATAATTGAAGAAAAAAACATTGTTACATAACAAATGTGGTAAAGGTATATAAACACCATTATTAAGCAGTGAACATTGCAGAAGTTTTTTCGTAATTGAAATGGAACGCCGAAACTTTATCCATCAACAACAACCCGTTGTGGTTTTCTATTTCACAGTGTAATATTTCTATGAATTTACATAAAAAATTGTACTGCGACATCAACATTATTAAACAAATAAGAGCCTACAGGCACAGATATTTAAATGCAATTAATATTACGATCTTAAGATTAAAATTCAAAAAGCTTTTGTTATATATTTTGATCGCTTGTCTTAAATTTGGCAATATTATCAAAAATAAAATTATGTCAATGTATTTTAGAAGAATTTTAAGTATAATTACCAGCTGTGACGGTTAATGAAAAAAAAACATGTTTAATTTGGGAGAAAGATAAAAATGGTTTATTCAAAGCGCCATCGTTAGCTGCACATTTGTCCTGTGGCAATTATGTGGCAATTTAATGTTGAACTGTTTCATGGAAAGTACGTGAGACATCAATGAAAACAAGTGGTAGGCGGAAGGGTGCAAGTCTGGTGAGTACGGCTCTACCCATCTTCTCGCGGCTTTGACTTAACCCATTTTCACAGAAAAACTTCGTTAGGTATAGGTCAATCAGCTCAGTGATCCAACCCGGGAAGGTCATCTCGATCATCTTGTGGATAAGCCCGTCGTGCCATACCCTGACGAAAGCCTTTTTGACATTGAGTAGGACGATTGCCGTGTCTTCTGTTATGGTGGTTTTTTCTAAACCCGAATTGTTCGGGCGGAACGATACTGTTTCCTTCGAGTACCTTCTCTTATCTCTTTAAGGCCATCACTCTACGACATTACTTATTGATAGCAATCAGCTAATCGCTCTGTAGTTTTGCGGGGAACTTTTGACCCTTTCCTGGCTTCGGTATCATTCGCACCATTGCGTATTGCCATCTATCTGCAGTGCGGTGACAGCAGCAATTCCTTTTCTAGGCAGCCTTTTCTTTCAGCTTGCAATTGGTAACACCATCACATCCTGGAGCTTTCTTGAGCCTAATCTTCTGGATGATACCCTTGACTTCCTTCCGAGTTGCAAATTCAGTTCAGAGTTCCCAGCCAAGTACAGAAATGGTGTCTCTGACAGCTTTCGCTGTACGTTATAGGACGTTGTCGCGATGCAAAATCACTTTTCTGCGTCTTGTATCCTATTCTGGTCGCTTTTCGATCAATGCATGGTTCAAATTGATTATTTGTTGACGGTAGCGAACACTCCGATGCAAAAAAATATTTTCTGTATTCTCAATTTTTTTTCGATTGACCTGGGCGTTCTTTGTCAAGTCTAAACCAACGCTCACAAGCATCTTGCGTTGGGACATTGCCATCGTAAGTATCCGCAAGTATACGATGACTTTCACACATATTTAATTTCGAATATTTCCAATAGTGGTATCAATATTTGCGTTGAAAAAGTTAATATTATTTATTTTTCTAACATCGTGCAACGAATATTTCATAGTTCTAGTTCTTTTATTTCTTCTAGTTCTTCGCTAGTATTTTTGTCGCGGATATTAAAATTAAAAATTCTATAACATTTTATAATAAATTTAATCTCTCAAAATTATTTTTTATTAGTTTAAATTGTCAAAAATAAAATACGTGTTTTGTTATTATTTGCAAAATGATTATTTATAAACTTATATCATTCAATTTCACCATTAGAACTTTACAAAAAAGTATTGTAATATAATTAGTTTTTCTAAATGTCCGTTTTCTATATTTGTTTAGATCCTCGATACCACGTTACAAAAAATTATACATTTAAAGAATGGTTATTTTAAAAATTAAAAAAAAAAACATAGTTATTCCAAAGTTTCAAGTTTTTTCTTCTGTCGGCCGTCCCCATGACTGCCTATCTTTTTTTTCTTGAATGAAAACTGAGAAAAACTGGTTTTTCAAATACCCTTTTCTCCTAGTGTAGTGTAGATTACTTGATAAATTTGGCTTCGATACTTCGTATACTATACGAAAGTTTATTAGTGTGTGAAATATTCGGACCCAAAAAAACGTTTATATAACCCCCTTGATATATTCGTCGATAAGTTTGTGTTTGAACGATGTTCAAAGCTGGGTATTAATCCATCATTATAATATTACATATACCAGAGTGCGCATTTGAGGTACATAGTTATTATCTATTTAAGAAATGTATACTAGATGTTATTCCTCCAAATATAAGCCGTTGTTTTCAATAATGTCAACCCATATTTGAGTTTCCTAGTGTTTATTACAGGACCTACTGCCGCAGCTGCTCTTAAAATGTCGGCACAGAGAGACTTTGGACGACCTGATCTTCTCCTACCTTTAAAACTCACGTCTTCATTCTGGAGCTTTCTGAACCAGAGCTGAGAGGTACCAATTCATTTGGAATCCTTTTTTAAAATAATGTCTTACATCTGCCGTAATTTCGCGACTTACTGGGTTTGTCATTCGAAGTGTTACCAATTAAAAACGCTGTAGTTTTGTCAATTATGAATATTTTTGTGTATTACTTTTATGCAATGTTGAAAATACATTAAATTTCATGGAAACTTCTTAGTGTTCAATATGGCCACCTTTGGCGTAGATGATGGCATCGTCTTCTTATGAATGCATTCAAAGGTGCACGAATGTGAGTCTGTGGAATTCGTTGCCATTCCCGACAAAGTGCTGACTGCAATGTGTTCAAACTCTCATATTTTTGTTGACACCTTCAAAATGGATTATATGGATTCAAATCTGGTGAGTATGGAGGCCATTGTTGCGAAGAAATGAACTGTGGAACATGATTTTGTAAAAATTGTTGCGCCAAATTATCTTTATGGGATGGTGCTGAGTCCTGTTCCTGATCCAACGGTTGGAACCAAATTATTTGTGTGTCCAAGGGATCAACGCATCGTTTAGCACCTTTTGTTGGTACACTTGCTGATTCACTTTAACGCCCTAATCGATGAAAACGAGCGGAAAGTGACCATTTGCTGTTGCAGCAGCCCAAACCATCAGAGAAGCAGGCATTTGTTTACGCATAACAATTCGGCTATGCAAATTGTCGCTGCCCTTCAATTACACACGATCGTTTCGTTTGTTTACGCATTGCTGAACAGTAAAAATTTTCTCATCAGAAAACACGAAATTTTCTTAAAGTCTTGTTGCGTCAGTGTTAAATCTTGCACTATTTGTATCTTGTAAAGCTTCAGCTTAAGTTTATATTCCAGTGTGCGGTCAACGCTTGAGTCGGACACGTTCAGCTGTTTAGCCAATTTTACTGCACTCCAACGTGGATTCCTTTCAGTTCGTGCCCTTACCTTTCGAACCATTTCTGGTGATGTTGCGATTTTTTTATGATCATCTCTGTAAATGCTGTAACTCATGAATAATAGCAGTTTGAGAATTTCCTGCCAAATACAAATCTATCACACTATTACGTATTAGAAATATTTCTTTTCAATGATAGTGTAGAACGATATGCCTTCGTACACTTGAAACGATAGTATAAACTAAAGTCTGTCAAATTTTGAGAGCACCGTAATCAGCTGTTCGGCAGCTACAGCAGCGTGAAGTTGGTAACACTTCGCGTGTTATATTTCACGCATTTTAGAGCCCTGTATTTCACGCATTTTAACATTTTTGTTAAAAACATGTCCATTAAATATATCGAAGTGGAGTCTCTTTAATACAGAAAAAGAAATATTTATTTATCGGAGGAAAAAGTTGTAAACGGATTAAACCTGGGACGAGTGAAATATAATATTTTTTTATAAACAAAGAAAATCACGTAAATACATTTGTTACATCCCAGTACAGAATTTATTTTATTCAATCAAACAGTAATATAAAAATTATAATTTTTATTTCGTTACAAATGTGCGTGAAAGTCAAATCGATCGTACAAAAATAAACTAAGTAGAACATATCATATCTTCTTAACTTTCGAACATCTTAAATAAAAACATCTCGATATTTCTTTTTCTATTTATCAAAATTGTTACGATAAAACGATCAGACTAAAATTAATTGTAACATACACAAAATACTTGTGAATTCAACGTAGTATCTAGCCATTTAATCCTCCATATTTTTTTCTCGTACAATATACGAAACAACCTTTTCATTTTATTTAAACAAAGGTCCTCCAATTTCTTCTCGATTGTTTGGTTAATATTTTAGTATTAGATTAATTATCAAAACCTTGTGTATGTGCTTATCTGATAGATTAATATTGCCGTATGTGACGAATATTATTTATATTTTTATTTTAACTCGAAGCTATCTATTATAAAACATTCAGAACCGAGAAAAATATTATGTTGGAGTTTTTTTTTAAACACAACTATTATAATTAGATTTTTTAATACAAATTACATGGCATCAATTGTTATTGTTATTATTATATGGGCCCTGGTGGACCACGCGAAGTACAATTAGAGGCATTTGTTGTTGTTAGCCTTCCTTTGCGCCCATACTAATATCATTCTTCCATTTTTCTCTCTGGACAACCTTCCAAACGTTAACCTTGTGTCTGAAACAGCCTCTATCCTGAATTTCTATCCTCTTTTCAAAAAAATTTGACTATTTGTCTAGTTAGCCTACTCGGATTCATCCGTTTTATGTGTCCGTAAAACTTAAGTCTTCTTTTTCTCATATCGATATGTATATCTGTGTATTGTTTGATTTCTTGGTTTTCTCGAAGTCGGTATGTTGTGCTATTTATTTGTTTGGGGCCTAGGATGTTTCTTATGATTTTTCTTTCCTTCTTTTGAATTTCTTCGATGTCCCTCTTTCTATTCAAAATGAGCGTTTCTGCAGCATATAGACATTCTGGCTTAATAACTGAGTTGTAATGTCTCAGTTTGGTGTTTTTAGATAGGCATTTTTTGTTGTAAATATTTTGTGTAAGTCTCAATGCCGTTTCCATTTTTTGACATCTACCCTCCTTATTGGCCACTTTTTCAAACCCATTTGATTATTTCACCCAAATATTTGAATTGAGAGACTAGTCTGATGTTACCATATTTTGTTTTTAGAAATGGTGTTCTTAGTCTGTTGCAGGTCATGTATTGTGTCTTTTCAAAGGAAATTTGGAGTCCTACCTTTTCTGCTGTTTCTTTTAGGAATTTTGAATCTGTTTTTGTGCCGTTAATAATTCTTGAGCTAAAATTGCTAGATCATCAGCAAATGCCAAACAATAAATTTTGATGTTTGGTTCTCCCCAGTTTAATGGGCTGGTCAATATTCAGGGCCGACTTTTTTTCACGCCACTCCTATATTACTTTTTCTAGAACACAGTTAAGTAAGAGTGGCGAGAGTCCATACCCTTGTCTCACTCCAGTTTTAATTTCGAAGGGCTCTGAGAATTTAACTTTTGACCTTGTGTTAGTTAATGTTGCTTTAAGAATTGCCAGCGTTTTCAGATCTACTCCTTGTTCTCTCAAGATTCGGAATAAAGAAGCGCGGTTAATAGAATCATATGCTTTTTTGAAATCCACAAATGTACAGATGAGATTTTTATTGTACAGTTTTTGATGTCTTAGGATCAACTTTAGATTCAGGATCTGTTCAGGGCAGGATCTGCCCGGTCGAAAACCTGCTTGATATTCACCAATATTAGGTTCTAACTGTCCGTGTGCTCTGTCTAGTAGATATTGAGATAGAATCTTGTTACAAACTGGGAGAAGAGATATCCCTCTATAGTTGTTTATATCCATTCTATCTCCTTTCTTATATAGTGGATGGATTAGAGCATTTTTCCAATCTTCCGAAATCCGTTCGGTTCGCCAAACTTCTTGTAGAATTTTGGTTATTTCCTTGATTGTACCTGACCAGCGGATTTCAAAAGTTCAGCAGTGATTCCATCTTTACCAGAAGCTTTGTTATTTTTAAGCCGCTTGATTTGCCTAATTATTTCATCTTCATTTGTTTTAATAATTTGTTATTTCAATTCTTGCCATTTCTGTGCTGGTTGTTTATCAAGCTCTTCTGTTAGGGCTGGTTTTATTTTCGTTGGGTCAAACTTTGGTATTAACAGTCTCTTTTGAATAAGTTTTCGAGGTTTTAAGCTAAGTTTTTAAGGTTTTAAGCTAGTCAAGTAGTGATCCGTGTCTATATTTGCTCCTTTCCTAACTTGAACATTCAAAATCTCTTTATAATTAGGGTACGAAATGGCAACATGGTCAATTTGAAATTCACCCATGTACGTGTTTAGGCACCTCTAGGTCTTTTATTTTGTTATTTTCTTCTTAAAATGTGATGACATTATTTTTAGATTAAACTGCGAACATAGTTCAACGAATCTTCTACCATTATGGTTAGTCCATTTATGAGCGGGAAAACTGCCGACTGTTTTCCTGTACTTTTTTTCTTTCCCTAGTTGGACGTTGAAATCATCCAATAGGAATTTTACATGGTTAGAGGGAATTTTAGAGATAGTCTTTTCCAGAATTTCCCAGGACTTATTTACTTCTTCAGGATTAGATTTATTTTCTTCGTTAACTGGGCGGTGTGCATTAATTAATGTATAGTTTTTGATAACACACCTGAGGGATAGTGTCATAAGTCGATTATTTACTGACTGGACATTTGTTATAGAACCAAGAATGTTTCTTGAGATAGCGAAAGCAACACCGAGATGTGGTGTATTTTTGAGTATTCTTTTGTCCGTGTTACTTTGAAAAAGTCTGTAGTTGCCGAATTCCAAGGTGTTATCATCTGTCAATCTGGTTTCTTGCAAAGCTAAAATTTGGATTTTTTGCCGATTTAATGTTCGCCCCAATTCGTGTAGTTTTCCTGGACGTAGGAGAGAATTGATATTTACCGTTCCAAAGAAAGTTTTTGTTTTCGGTTTCAGACTTTGGCCAGAGGTCTCCAACTCCCTCTGAAAGAGTTTGCGTTTAAGCACGGACGTCCCAGAATCCGAAAATCCTGTTGTACCAACAAAGCTGGCAGAGGATAGGCTACCTCCTGGGGTAATTTTGTAATTACTAGAACGCTTCAATTGTATCATTTGCATCAATTGTATTATAAAATAATTTTGAAGCGCACTTCTGGCTTAATTGGTTTGTAAACAAACAAACAAACAGAACTGAAAAAATTGCTCCGATAAAAATGCTCAACTTATTCAGGAGTTACCTCTTCATTCTCAGAAAGTGCGGTTTTAAAATAGGTCGACATGATTTATGTA
This sequence comes from Cosmopolites sordidus, assembly GCA_031761425.1. Classification (NCBI taxonomy): domain Eukaryota; kingdom Metazoa; phylum Arthropoda; class Insecta; order Coleoptera; family Curculionidae; genus Cosmopolites; species Cosmopolites sordidus. Next base: position 1,422,011 of record JARFXV010000041.1, on the reverse strand, counting down.
ACATTGATGAGAATGCTCTTTTGCGTTTCATTTAGGTAGTTATTAAAACACCTTTTCACAGAAATGATCTAGCACATCACATTTTCAAAAATCTGCGTCTACTCTATATCATGGAGTTATTGAAATTATTTGTACCTGAATTTGGACTGGACGATATAGGAATTACCACAAGACGGTAGAGGCGGTATTTCCCCAGTATTGTACGAACCTTTAAGGGCAGTTTTATTGTTTTCTGTAGTTTAGTTTGTTTAATGTCTCGTTTATAGTACAATCAATTGTTTAAGTCGATTTTACTGTGTGAGTTAATTTCAGTTACTGTCACGTAAATTTAGTGCAGAGGGTGCATCGCAAGAAAAATTCTATGTCGTTTGCTATGGTGTGGAGAGAACCCACCTAAAAGAAATATTTCCTCAATTAAGTGACGCAAAACAAAAAGAGAATTAAAGGTTGAAACACATGGGTACTACTAACCTGGCTTAATCGACAGCTAAAAATTATTCAAAATTTTGTGCTAAATATAAAAACAAAGTTTTTTTATTTTTTATTACTTGGACTATTAAATTTTAGATATAAAAAAAAAACATCCGGCATATCTGCTGTCAAGTATTTTTCAAAAAGATTATACTTTTTTTCATGTTATCCGTGGCAGAGCATAGTGTTAATTATAGTATAGTGTTAAATTAAGTAAATATCTTCATTTCTATAACACAATTATCTATTGTTTCTAATTTGTATTTTTAACGCATGGTATGATAATATTTGTCAGTCTTATCAAATAATGAATAATTGAAAAAGTGTATTTGAAGAAAATTATTTTTTCTATCTAATCTATAGTGAAATTATGAGTTGCATTTTTCTTTCCTACTACTTGAGACAAAACAATTTTTTTTACCGTTTGATCGATGTGAAGTGGCAATGAAATCTCGAGTATTCAAAATGTCCAACATTAATTAGAATATTTTGAACGATAGTGTATAATATCCTGTTGATTTCTTTTGGTACCTAACATTAAAAAAAACCATTATGTATTATATGATTTTTAAGAATAATTAATAGTTATGCAAAAAAATTCAATTACTACTTAAATATGTTGTAACATATATTAATTTTTATATATAAATTATTAATATTTTAGGAGGGAGGGTACGTAAATTAATTTTGTTTACAGTTTTTCTTATCTTTGATTTATCTTTCTCAAATTTTAAATTAATACTATTATTTTCATTGTGATATAGTTGTGGAAATTCTGAGTATTATTATATCATTATCAAATTATAAATAATAAGGATTTTTTCGGTTTTAAATAAAATATATTTGGTATCTAATCTTGTATCCAAACTTTTTCTCCATCAACTGAGAACATACACAATTTTTCTCAATCATTGAATGTATTGGATTTTTTTTTAATATAATAATTATTTCTGAATGTTTTTTTTTGATTTTCTTTCCCTTTTACTAACGATATTCTCAGCACTTGCATTTCATTGACTGTAGACTGTCCCGCCGTATAAATATTTTATATCTCTCAGCTTCTAAGCGAAGTATAATATAAAAGAGTACTGTGAATATAATCAATTGTAGATGCGAGGTCGTTCAAAAATTAACATTTGAGGCACTGCCTTTTCAAGCAATTTTGAGTTATATGATGCAGAACGTTCGGGATAGCTAAAATAAAATAGGTTTAAAAAATGGAAGCACTGTCTGATGAAAATCCTTTTCTTACACCTCCAGAGCACGAAGTGGAATCTGGAGTAGTACCGCAAATTGTTTCTAAACATTTACACAAGCTAGGGAAAATTAAAAAGGACAGTTTTGGGGTCTCCTATGAACTTGCAGATACGTATAAGAGTAGGCACCAAGTTTTCCTCGATCGGGAAATCGACAGTTGGCTGAAAAATGACGAAAGTGTATAGATTGTATGGGACATTGCTTCGAAGGTTAAGTTTGTGTTACTTTTTTATAAATAAGTGTTAAAGATAGCCAAAACGGCCAAGAATTCAGTTGAGGATCTAATATGAAGGCCATTCAAACAATATTCAACAATTTAATTTGTTTTTGTAGCTTAGTTATATTCGTATTTTTATAAATGAAGGAAATATTTTTGTGTTTGAAAAGAAGAAAAGTTTTTTTAGTTGAATTTTGCTTTCCTTTTATTTCAGACATATTATATAAAATTATTTACCAACATTAATGCGAAGAACACTTCACACGTTATTCTAAACAAGTTTATATTGTCGTATGTATATTCTTTAAAATTATGGATAGAAAATAATTTCCAAAGAAATGTTAAATAATGATTTCTGTGTTTGACAAAAATAATTATGAAGGTAATTTTTCTTTTTCATTACTTCGGAGAATCAAAAACAGAAAATAGTTAATTACAGCTTATTGGGGTTATTTTATAAATGTTATTGCATAAAGAATAGATGGAAATATTTCGGGGTTTAAGGAAATAAAAGTCTTTATAATTATTTTTTTATTTCTTTTTACTTAAAACAAATATTATTCTTCATCGTTATGATTGTTGAGAATATATTTGATCTATCGAAAATTATTTAAATTATACTTTAGAGATTATTCAAGAAATTATTTAAGATGAACATTATCTGTGAGGATGATTGTTCTTTCTCATTACTTGAGAAAAATATATTATTTTTAAGAGAATATTTTTGTTTCAGCTTATTAGTTGTTTTATTATAAACAATGAATAGTTGGCAAATATTTCAGAGTTTCAAGAAAATTATCACTTTTTATAATGGCGCTTTTCTTTCCTGTTAATTCAGACAAATAATATAATATTCCTTAACAATATCACTGTGAAAAATATATTTTATCAGTTTAACAGTTTAATATATTTTAATAAGATTTTAGTTTAGAATAGTGGCATATTATTTTGTTAATAGCTAATCCAAATTATAATTTGGAAATAAGTTTCAAAGATGTGTGGAATAATGAGAAGTTTAAACATTTTTATGCACTTAAACGACAAATATATGCGAGTTTAATTTTTTCTTTGTCATTATTTCAGAAAATAATATATTATTTTTAAGAGCATTATTAAATGAAGAAAATATTTTGTTTTTACAGTTTATTTGTGTTTTTTTTTTAATAAAAGTTTTTGAACTAGGAGTTTGAAGTTTTTATATTTGCTTTTTTATTTCTTTAGAATAAAACATTATTTTCATGGGAATTAAAAGAAGAAAAATGTATTGATTTTACAGCTCATGCCACTTCGAGTGTTTTTTTTATTTTGTTGAAACAGAAATGAATGGAAACTATTTCGAGGTTTGAAAAAAAGGGAAAAATTTATAATATATACATTTTTATGTTCTCTTACTTGACACAAATTGTAATATTCTTCTCTGACGTGAATGGAAACTGTAAGTGCGGGTGTAACAATTTTTTTTTTAATTATATCTAGAGTTCGTCCTAAATTATTTGGCAAAGTCAGTATTGTTTATTGCTGAACAAAAATATAAAATTAATGTTAAGAGAGTTGATATATTTATTGCAGATTTATCAAATTATGTACAGCTGGGTTTCAAAAATTCTCTCCGATGTAATTGTGAAGTCTTGAAAAAATAAAAAAAAATATTTTATTGTCTCTATGAAATTGAATATAATATATTTTTTTCAAAGTAAGTAATTTTTTACATAGTTAAAACATGTCTTCATTACTAAATATAATTTTGATGTTTTCTAACTTGAAATATTTTTAGCGATATGAGAATTTTTGTGGGATTAGAGAGAAAAATATTTGTGAATTAAAATCATCTTTCCAATTTATTTTTTTTTTATTAAAGCGTGTACGTTTAATTGTGAAGTGGTGCTAAAAATGGAAATCTCGAGTATATTAGGTTTTTTTATACGGATTTCAACATTTTTTCGATAAGGCAAATTGTCAGTGTTATGTTTTTCTAAGAAAAAAAGGAAATTACATTACTTACTTACACATCAGTCGGGAGCATGCAGAGAATTAAATCTGAGCAATGCCTGGTGTAGCATCACTCACAAGATAACACATCCTAAACGAACACTGAACACTATCCATAAACGGCACTGATGCACGCACTGCGTTCAAACTTCGGCGAAGAACACTTCGGAACGACAAAACAATCTACGAAATCGGCCGGTAAACATTACTCGTTGGGATCCAACTCCTGGACGACGTACTCCCAATCCTTGGCGGCGTTGTAGGCGAATACGAACACGATCAGGTAACAACAACACGGAGGTGTCCTAGTCGTCGTCTGCTGCTGCTCGACGTAGTCGGATGGTGGAGAATGATAGGCGAACAAACGTGCGCCTGGTTGTGCGATGTGCTCAGAGTCCCCCACCGGCGTATGCGGCGGTAACACCAGCCGTCGATTATCCTTTGCGATGTAAAATAATTTTTCTAATTCGAAAGCTCTGGCGCAAAATCAGGATGGAGGACGATTATCGTCCTGGAATATAAGTTCGCGGAAATACCGATTGGCGGACTTTGATCTTGTCAAGCGTCGTATTGTGTACTTGATTACAGAGAATTTTTCACATTCGCCAACTTTTTGGAATTTAATTGTTATATTGTGTAAAAATGTTAAACCGTACATATTTTACACTTTTCGAAGTAGTAATAGAAGTAATTACAAAAATAATTAAACAGAAAAAACGAAAACAAAGTGTAAATATTTACTTCAAATATTTTTTTAAATATTCTACAATGATCAAAAAATAATGAGACTTTTGTGATAAAAATTCGCGGGTTTTACGTATCGATACAAACATATGTTTTTAGGTTGATATGACTGTTATTGTCATAGAAGTTGCATATTATTTCGCTTGTTAAGTAAAAAATTATTGCGTTTTTTAGCATTTGTTAAAAATGTTTGTCGGCGATTTCATTAAATGTACGAGTGTTGCTATTTATGTATCCGAAATAATAAATAAAAACAAATATTTATGATTGAAAATGGTTTTATTGCTGTTCAAAATATTTTCCGCGATGATCAATACACTCTTGCATATGTTTAAATTCAAATTACATTTTCATAGCACTACTTCCATTCCAATTGAAGTATCTTTAAAACTTGCATTTTGAACGCATCGCCGCTTCTTCTGGTGTCAAAAATCGTTGACCACGTAGTTTATGTTTCACGGACGGGGACAAAAAGAAATCATTGGATGCCAAATCAGGACTGTACGATGAATGACTCACCAATTTGATGTTTTGAACGGTCAAATATTGAGTTGTTCGGTCCGATGTGTGAGAGCTCGCATTGTCATGGTGAAGAATGATCCTGTTTCGCAGTCAGTGGTCGGTATACGTTAGTAGCACTCCGACCACTAGGTGGCGTTACCTTATAACATTCACCTATATTGTCCGATTTTTGAATTAAAGATGACTGGACTGGTTTCTAAGTCGTCCGAGTTCCCAGTATTCTTGATTTTTCCATTCCCTTATGAGTTTATCCGGGACTAGGTTGAAAAGGAGTGGGGATAACGCGTCTCCTTGGCGTACTCCGGTTTTAATTAGGAATAGTTCGCAAATTTCTTCCATTAATTTCTCTTTAGAGGCTATTTTGGTCAGTGTCTGCTTGATCAATCGTGGTGTTTTGGGGTCGAGTCCTTGTTCTTCTAGAATGTTCAACAGATATTTTTAGTTAATGAAGTCGTATGCCTTCTTGAAGTTCACTAAGCCAAATGAGATTGGACTCTTCACAGAACGAACGGATTGACACACGAGATGATTTAGGAACATACATCGAACACTATTTACGGTTACAGCTGCACCAACAGCATTCTGAAAGAAATAAAGCCCAATTACACCTCCTGACCATAATGTACATCAAACAGTGACTCGTTTAGGATGTAAAGGTTTCTCATGAATCAATCGTGGATTTTCCTTACCCCAAATGCGGTAATTCTGTTTATTAATAAAAGTTTATTAAAGATGATTTTTTGAGAAAAATCACCTGTTCGTTCTTTAACCCAATTGACAAATGTACGTCGTTTTGAATGATCTAGTGGGTTTAATTCCTATATTATTTGAACGTTATATGCCTTTAGAACAAAATCCTTATGTAAAATACGTCATATTGTGGATTTACTTAGTCCAAATTGTTGTGAACATCGACTAATGGAAATTTCTGGGTCTTCAGCAACACGTTCACGTACCAAATGAATATGTCGTGTAAACGACCACTACGACTATATATTAATCTTGTTTTATATTCCACCGAACCAGTTTTTTTAAATTTTTCTTTAATTGGATTGATAGTGCTTTCAGATGGACGATTGTGTAAATGGTAAATATCACGTAATTTTCTAAAAACAGTTTTTACTAAACGCCCATTTTCATAAAACTCCATTTTTATAAATGTCATACATTACACTTCTGAAATGACATTAGACCTAGGCAAATTCACAACGTCATCTGTGTTTTATTCAAGAATTTAAAAAACCGCTCAATTTGAAAGACCCGTAATCACTCAAATACTAATGTTTATGATTAGCAATTACCTCCATAAGCGGTTTTAAGCAGTTGAAGCGTTGCCAGTAATTTTTTTGCCGATTTTAGCGCGAAACCTAATGTTGATTCTTTCTTCTATATTATTTTTTTTTGTCCTAGATATTCAAAATTACTCCCACCTAATATTGACTTTTAGTGAATAAAATTCCTTCAATTAGGGAAGATTGACTCTTTAGAATTGAATTTCCTACCAATAGAGGGCATCACTATTTTCGTCAAAATGGAGCCATTCCATTCCTTGGGAGAGAAGGTGCGAACTTGTTTTTCTACAATGGAAGCGTGCATTTTAACGAGCTCTTAAAGCTGATCATTCTGATGAAATGTTGTGTTTGGACAATCCGGAAACAACACAAAATATTCCCCTGGGTGGGCGGTCGGATTGAGAGATGCGAAGGGAAATATAGGAAATATATACGCAGCCTTTCTCCTAGAGTCACTTGGTTCTCCGTTGAAATACTTTTCGAGGACTGAATTTTTCTAGTTCCTTCTGAAAATCAGGTGGTTGAAAACGTTCTCAGAAGGTCGAGATTCGATTGAAGATTAATCTCAACTCTTCCCCGATCATTCATACTAATAACCGATGATCAGAATGCACAAGATCCCCGATTCTATGGACATGTCCATCACTTCTTGCAGTTTCATGCCTTCAGTTGCGAGTTTCATGGGCGAGAGTAGGTGAAAATGCGCCAAAGAAAATGATTCTATATGCAGGAAAAATGACAATGGTTTTCTGAGATTCTTGTGGTGTAGTGCTCATAAAATACCCGGACTCACAAATAACTGTATCAGTTGAAGGTTGCTGTTCAGGCTAAAACTCGACATCAAACCAATAAGAAATAATAGAAATAATAGAAACAATAGAGATTTCATCTTCTTCTGAAACTTAAAAAAGTCGCCCACCGGTTGAAGATTCGCTCAAAATAATGATAACACAGTTGAAACAGTCACTTCTTTGTCAGAGTTGGGCAAATGGCATTATACTGAGAGTATTAAAAAGTAAATTGGAACTTTGTTGGTATAAATTCATTGAATTGCAAGCAATAACACGCTTACGTTATTAACGTATTAATTAAGTTATTAACGTATATTATTAAGTATTAACACGCTTGCGTTGTCGACTCTTTAAATCGTAAATAGTCTAATGCAGTAATGGTATTATTTTAAGCATGCTATGCCAGAATTATTGACTAAAAATTAAATCGATGAGAATGTTGTATCCAAGTAAAGTTTATATATCCAACTAAAAATAATTTTTATAAATCTATTCGTTGAAAGGTGAGAATAAAAATTAATGTAGAATTAGGGAATTTCGAGATTCTTGATATGGATCTTTCATAATTTCCTCGTATCGATTGCTCGTCAAACGTCGGTTGTTTTTTATTTAATTCCGAAAACAAACGCCATAAAAATTCTATTAGCTTTATCGAAAAACTATTTATTGTCCTTCTGTTTGACGTCGTTTTACGACTTCGCGTTCGTTATTTGGAGTTTATTCGAATTTACTAGGGGAATTGTCATCAAGCTTCCATTTCTTCATAAATATGATTTCCTTCTAAAACATATTGTTATGTCAAATCGTCGTATTAAAGTTTCTTTAGGGACTGAAGACAAAAATTCTCCTTTAGTAGCTACACTAGTCAAATGCCGATGAAATTTTATAATTTATTGAATCTATTTTGTTCATTTTCTTCCAGTTTAATCAGTGATGCATCTCAGTGGTTTAAGTCTATTTGAACATTTTGCTCCAACATATCCAACACCTCCAATATACATTCCTTCTTCAGATTTCAAGTGGTTTTTAACCAAAATGGCAAAATCAGTGAAATCAATTTCGCATAATCTTTGATAGCCGCCATAGACCTTGGATTTCAGATAACCGCACAAAAATTACTCGTCCATCAAATTATTAGTGCAATAAACCAATTGTTGCTCCGGTTGTGTAGCAGGCGACACGTTCTACTAATTAACGTCCATATTAACTAGTTGGTGCATAAAAAAATCCGCTATTGTGTTACGGCATTTGGTGCACTTTGCCAACCAAGAATTATATACAGTTTTCGCACGTTTTAAATACACATTGAATTTGAATTGAATTGAATTTTTATCGCCAATAGCCTAGTCCTAGAGATCACCTCAATTAGTCAATACGACGTTGCCACATTAATTTTTGGCTGATGTATGGCTGATTCTTTATAAAAAATTCTTTTATCAATGTTAATTAGTTTATTCTCTAAATAATAACCCTAAGTAATAATCTTTAAATAATAACCAATAATTGTTTGCGATTTAATAACTTTGCAATTTTTTCCGGATTTCAATTAGTCAATACGACGTTGTCACATACATTTTTTAGCTGATGTATGGCTGATTCTTCATTAAAAACTCTTCTAACAATGTTAATTAGTTCATTTATAGTTTATTCATTAAATAATAACCAATAATTGTTTGCAATTTAATAACTTTGCATTTTTTTTTTTAGGTCCAACTAGTGCTACTACCTAGTGGTAAAACTTAAATACCTAATATCTTCCAAGCAAGGAGGCACTGCATGATAACAGCAAGATGGTGGAAAATGGACCAACCTCTTGCTTCGAGTTTTCGCGAATCTTCAAATAAGTCTTCTTGAATAAATGTTTTAACTATTATTTATTAGCTTTTGATGGATAATTAATTGAATAAATAATCAGATTAAATATTCAGACTGTTTTTATTAGAATAATTAATCTTTATGTTAGAAAATTCTTTTGTTGATAAAATATGTACACATATACATATATGCACATACGTGTACGACTTGAGCCTCTTATCACTCTTATCGATTGTCCACAAATGAGTACGTTAGGTTACAAAATTACATCTTCTATTTTTTTTAATGATTTTAACTTTTTAATTTTAGGACCAAGAAGGCGCTTATTCAAGCTAAATGATGAAACTGATATTAACGAAATCTTCTGTATTTTGAATCAGAGTGACATCGATGTTAGTAGCGATGATTCTGATGGAGCCTACATCCTCGATCCTCAAGAAATTTCTTCAAACATTGATGATGAATGCAATTCTGATGGGAGTGCTGAAGTACCTAGTTTGATAGGAAGTGGACCAGATGAAGCTTCTGTTTCAACTTCATATGATTCACCACGTAGTGATGAAATGTTTATTGAATTTACAAACTTAGTTATGCAACCCTCAAAAAGGGGGGAAAGGAAAGTGCACAGAGAGGGAGCGCACAGAGAGGGAGAGCTCAGGGTGGATGACGTCAGTCAAATATAGAGCGTAAAATTTCGCCAGATTGGACAAATTCTGAAGAACTAGATGCACTTTTTCCTAACGTTGAGCAGAGCTCAGTGGAACCTCTTTTCATGGAAAAGTCACCAATTAAATACTTTTGCGAATATTTTTCTGATATGTTTTTTACTAAAATTGCTGAATCACATATCCTGAATATCAGGGTATACTGGGAGGGTGATTTTAAAGTTTCACTTATTGCGACAGCCATGACCAGAGACCGGTTTTTTGCATCCGCAATGCTATACATGTGGTCAACAACTTGGCAGTGACCAATGAAGGAAAACAAAATGATTTTTTATGGAAAATCAGGCCGTCAATATCAACTTTTAGGGAAAAAGTTCTTTCTCTGGCAAGATTTCAAAATGGATATATTGACGAACATATTATACGTTTACAGGACGGAAGTCGCTGTAACGCAATTTGTTCCTCGAAACCCTATTCTACTGGACTGAAGGTGTATGTGTTGCGCTCGCCCAACGGTCTAATTCTTGATTTAGAAGTGTATCAAGGAAACAATACCGACCTACACCCAGAAGTAGACGGAAGATTCAAGTTGGACAATGGAGGAAGGGCAGTTATGCAGTTGGTTCGAGATTGTTCTCCTGGAACGAACGTTTATTTTGATAGATATTTTACCAGTACTGTTCTTCTTGAAACGTTATTATATAAGGGTGTTTCTGGAACTGGGATTATTATGTCCAACAGACTCTCAGACTTTGGATTTAAAACCGACAACAATATATTGAAAGGTGAGAGAGGTTCTTATGAGACTCGAGTAAGACTTATGAGACTCGAGAAGTCAAGTGGTGTGACAAAAAGGCTGTGACAAGGCTTCATCCAAACACATGGTTCATGCCTTAAAATCTGGAAAAAGATATTCTAAGGCTCATAAGGGTTACCTTTTTATTCCCCAACAACACATTGTATCTAGTTACAATGAAAATATGGGAGATATCGATCTCATTAATCGAATGATTTCATTGTACCGATCATATCACAAGACAAAAAATGGACTGAACGCTGTATAGAACACTTCATGGATATGGCTGTGGCGAATGCGCGGGTTATGTATAAAAGTGAATCATCATCTACAAAAAAAAAAATAGAATCATGGGCTCATAGATTTACAGTTAGAGTTGCCCAAGCTCTGATTATTGACAATAATTCTCAAAGAAAGGGGCAATATGTGGACGATGAAGAGACTCACGTGCCAAAAAAAGATGTGTTAGCCGTCCGGGGTCCGTTGCAGTTCCTCACAAAGAAATTCGACAGATCGGCACGCATTTACCAGAGGCCATGAATCTCCAAGACGCTAAAAGATGCAGGAATACAAAATGCTCAGGCAGAACACGAATAAGATGTACATCTTACAATGTATTTTTGTGTATTATAAAGGAAAGAAACAGTTTTTTAAACTTTAACAAATAGATAAGTTTTAAAAATCATTGATTGATCTGTCCGTTACTTTGTGATAGTTCATTTTTTAAAAAGGAATAAAACAATTTTTTAATTTGTTATCTATCACTTTTATTTTTAAACAACATTTTTTTGTGACTATAGTTTCGTAAACGATTTTACATTCTCAAACACTACTTTAAAACTAAACTTTTTTAGATAAGTTTTATTTGTTTTTATTTATTTTATTCAAATAAGTTAAAGAATACCTCAATTTAATTTCCAGCAAATATAAGTTTTTAATACTTTTTAATATTATATACATTATTATATACACAACCTGTTGGGCGAATTATTCACAAATGAGAATCCCAATTAGTCTATAAAATACAGACCTAACTAACACAAGTGTAGACAAATTATATTTTCGAATGTTGATTTTCGAAAAAAAAACAAAGGCACAATTAGTTTCTATTGGCTTCAATAAGCATGCGTAATACGATTTATTAAAAAAAAGCCTTTGTAGTGTCGGGGTTGACGAAGATAAAATGACATTACAAATTAATCCGCCGAAGTGTTAACAAAATATTTTTCATAGCGTTAAACAAGTCGAATTGCATGTCAAAGAAAGAGTATTAGCGGGAAATTTGAAAAAAAATGGGGAATGTGGGAAATTTGAAATTTGAAAATAAAAAAATCCTACAATGGCCAAAAACCCAAGGGTTCTCGCGGAAAAAAATTGCAAAGTTATTAAATCGCAAACAATTATAGGTTATTATTTAATGAATAAACTATAAATAAACTAATCAACATTAATTTTTTTATTGAAGAATCGGCCATACATGACCAATCATTAGCGATACAAATTATTTCAGTGTGTACACTTAAAATATGCAAAAACTGTATGTAAATTTTCGTTAAAAAAGTGCACCAAATACTGTAACACGACAGGGGATTTTTTTATGCACCAATTAGACAAAATCGACATTGAACAAGCGTTGTTTTGGTAGAACGGTGTCACCTGCAACCCATCTAGAGCAACAATTGATTTACTGCACTATCAAATTTTTGGTCGCGTAATTCTTGCGCGGTTATCTGAAATCCAAGGTCTATAGCGGCTATCAAAGATTGTACGAAATTGTAATCGAAAATTTTGTGAAAAGAACCCATATATGCAACCGAAGCCGAGACTTGGTGGCCATTTGTCCGATGTAATGTTTCATATGTACTATTGATATTATCTAAATTCCTATTTCCCTATTGTGAAGACTTTCATTCAATTTATAATACCGGAAAACATTAACAAAGCTGCTGGCAAATGAGCAAATAATTATGATACATTACACTAAATGGCCACATATCCATATTGGTGGTCGCTACCCTACGAAACACCTAAAAATGGCCAAAAATTCCTTTTGTGTAGCCACACAAAAGTCATCTCAATAGTGGACACGTGCTTCGCCATTTTCCCGAACATAATAGAAAACCATAAATTCTATTACAATATGCGATCGGAGTTTCAGAGGGTTAGAAAGAAAAATATAGGCGGGTGTTAAAAACATTATAACCGTATAACCGTGGGTTTCATCATCCCCAGTCAGTTCTAGAAGGTTTGCTCTTAAATTGTATGCAGCATTTTACTTTATTATTTGACGTTTTGATGTTACGTATTGTGTATTACGTGTGACGTATTGATGTTTTTAATAACGTGCAGAGGTAGTATTCTTTTTTGTGCTAATCATCTTTTTTTAAATATCATGTATTTTCATTTCAGAGAATGAATGACCAATTGTTGTGACACATCACTCATACAGACTATATACTAACAATCGCGAAGGTCTGGGAAGGGACCGTGATTGGTAATTTTAAAAAGAGTGAAACTGTAGAATATTTCTTATACTGGTAGTCTTCAATCCGCAGTAAATATTGGTGATGTACTAGGCTGATTGAAGAGCTCTCGGAACGGAAATGATAAAACAAGTTTATAGTTAAAAAAATGACTTTATTTTTCCGTATATTCTCCCTTAAGCTTAGTACATTTTTTCCAGCGGTTCTCCAATTAATTTATTTCATCTCTGAAGTGATTCTCTCAGTCCTTCAGAATACTCATCTACGGCTATTAAAACTTCTTCATTTGATGAAAAATCAAATTATTCTCTCGAAAAAGATCACAATATTGGTTAAAAAGTTTTACCCAAGTCAAGCCCAATTTATTTTTCAAAATATGAAACACTCCTTCAGTTGTACGATCACCTTAAAACTCACCTGCCCACTTACAAACCATTGTTTTTGAAGAAGCAGACTCCTCTAATACATTTACCATTTTACTATGAATTTTCATTGAATTTATACCTTATTTTACAAATAATTTAATAACTGGACTAGTTTCAATATTTTCCATTTTAAAAAATAATAGTGATACGTTTACTTTAACCTGCTGTTTTTATACGAATAAATTGACAAATCGACTTAAAGCTTCACATATGTTCATATGATGGATAAAACTTCAAAATGTAGTAGACTTATAGTTATTTTACTCCTCTAGAGGTGTCGTTCCGTGGGCTTTTCAATTAGTCTAGTATAGATGGGGTGTTTACCTTTACAAATAAAAACTTTCTATCAACTAAACATCTGTTGTCGATCACATCCGCAAAAACTGTGTATGCTTGATTATTATATTTCTTAAAAACCCAAAAGCCCTACTGATACTTATTTGTGAATGACTTTCAAAACATCTCCACCTTCGTTCATGTTCGCCCTCCTTTCAACGTCAGTTTAAGTTTTGAGATTAGCTTGGAAAAATGCCCGAGAAATATTTGAAGCTCATGCGAAATCGGGACACCACAAGCGAAATTCAGAACTGGCAGATAACATTCTAAAAGTAATGTCTTCGGTGGCTTTTTCGGTCACTGAACAGCTGTCTTCTGAAAGAAAGAGACAACAAGAGGAGAATCGAAAGAAACTAATCCCTATCGTAAAAGCAATAATTTTTTGCGGCAAACAAGGCATCTCCTTGAGAGGTAAAATCAATTCGGGGCGCATACAAATTTCACCAGAATCACCAGAACCTGAACAATCACTACAGAATAATGGTAATTTTAGAGCCCTGTTGCGGTTTGCGGCTGAGTCTGGAGATAAAGATCTGGCTGAGCATTTGAATACTTCACAGAAGAATGCCCTGTACACAAGCCCTCAGATCCAAAATGAAATAATTGACATTTTTGGTGAATTAATTCAACATAAAATAATTGAAGAAGTAAAGAAAGCCAAACTATTTGCTATTCTGGCTGAAATGAAACCACCGTCATCGGACGTGTAGAACAAGTCTCGTTATGTCTTCGATATGTTGATTTTACAGATAATAAACGCCATATACTTAAAGAGATGTTCCTTGAGTACATTCCAACGGTCGATGTTTCAGGATCCGGTCTCGCAAATCTTATTATTACAGCTCTGAAAAAGCATGGACTTGAATGTTCTCATGTGGTTGGTCAAGGTTACGATGGGGCTGCAGCTATGAGTGGGTATTTGCACGGTGCCCAAGCTTATGTTCGCCAAGAATGTCCTCTTGCTCTTCATGTACACTATAGGGCACACTCTCTCAACCTTGCTATTGCTGATTCATGTTCATTAGCAATTGTCCGAAATTGCATTATGATTGTGCAGTCTGTTGGTTCCTACTTTCGACATTCTGCTCAACGCACTGCTTTGTTGAAAGAAAAAATTCAAGAACTACTACCCGTCGGTAACCAAAAAAGCTTGCTCTCAATGTATAAAATACGGTGGGTCCACAAACATGAAGCTATTATAAGATTCAGGGAAATTTATTCAGCGATTGTGAATGCTCTCGAAGAACTCCAATTTAATCACAATAAGGAAACATCGCAACAAACCGCCCAATTGCTAAGTACGCTTCGATCTTCGGATTTTGTGATGTGTTTAGTGATTTTTTAAAAAGTTATGAGCTATACATTGTTGCTATCAAAACAATTACAGACAATTGACATCGATCTTATCACGGCATTCAAACATGTAAATGATGTTATTAATGTCTTACAACTCCTGAGAAACAATACTGACGTCGAATATCTTCATCTCTATGAAGACGCAAAGGTTTTACTGGAAGAAAATGGTGGTATATTGCGAATGCCACACGTCGTTGGAAAACAATTAAATAGACCGAACATTCCTGCATTGGATGTATGCACGTATTACAAAATTAATTTGTTCATTCCATTTCTTGATCATACAATTCAACAATTGGTTGAAAGGTTTACCAAACATCGTAAAGTAGTATCAGCATTATCTGGTGTGCTACGTTCAAATTTTACTGCCAGTTCTGAAATTGAAGAAGCAATTTCCATGTACTCGTCACTGCTTCCCGAAAGCAACATATCAGTGGTTAAAGCAGAACTTGAAGTATGGAAAACAGTGATGACAAGTATCTCGCCTACCCCGAAATCTAGTTTGGAATGCCTAGATATGTGCGATAAAAACCTTTATCCTAATATTTACACATTACTACAAATCTTGGCTACCATTCCTGTATCCACTGCTGCCCCAGAAAAGTCTTTCTCGAGCCTAAGGAGACTGAAAAACTATTTACGAAACACTACAAGTGAAAACAGACTTAATGGTTTGGCTCTCATGAACATTCAGTATGGAACAGAAATTCATGCAGATGAAGTAGCGGATATATTTAAAAGAAAAAACCGAAGATTTCTTCTTTAACGGTTTTAGATTTAGCGCAGAGAAACGAAATTAATTTAACCATTTCATTGAAAGTTAAGAACTTTATAAATATATAGATATTAAATTTCATGTAAGTATATTTTTGTTGTTTTATTTACTTCGAACTAACCCCCCCCCCCCCCCCCAAAACTAAATCCTGGCTACCCCCATATATATATATATATATATATATATATATATATATATATATATATATATATATATATATATATATGTATATATATATATATATATATATATATATATATATATATATATATATATATATATATGTGGGCGGAACAACTCACTATAGTAAAAAATCTAGGTCTGGGTGGTTATTTGTGCTTTCTTCTTATATTTGCGCATTATATGAAGATTTCTATATGTCTTCTAGCCAAGAATATAAAATCCCACAAGTATTTGCCCCTGAATTGCTCCAGTACTCATTGTGTTCTGAGAAGTCCGCTTCGTCGATCACTTGCCACTCTGTAGGTTCTTCGAGAAACTCAAGCAGAAATTAAGCATTGAGAACTTGTGGAGATTATCCACTAGCTAATAAGCTGTAGACCTAATATCGTCCTTAACTAAACGAAACAAAAAAGGCAACTGATTAACAAGCAATAAATCCACGACATAATTAAACCGACATCCAAACCCGGATAAAAAATGTATGGTTTTTAACACCGGCATCCTTATGTTGTGGGGTTCCGGGAAGATGTTTCAATTTTGAAAGATTAAAGGTCTGTCATTATATTTAATGACCAATTAAATGCGAATAGGGGACGATTCCTCCCTCTCACCGTTGATCTATCGATAATCATGTTGTTTTCACGTGATTTTTCAAAGCCGTAATATTTTTTATCGTTCTAATCATGAAAACCTCCTATTAAAATGTCATAATCGTTGTAAATTGTTAGTTAAATATTTGGAAATATTAGATTTTGGGCGATGTCTAACCAGTCATACTGATTCGGCAGTTTTTTTTTTGTTTCGGATAGTTTACAGCTGTTATATTCGAAAAAAAGTTTCGCTTTTTCGATTAACAATAAAAACCACTTTTCGTGAGATGTTTTTTGTTTAGTCAAGTACTGGGTTGATGCAAAAGTTCGTCCCGTTATTGATGCTAAATGGCATTGCATCGCAACACCGAAGTGTTATCTATCTAATTGACACGTGTAAAGTTTTATGTTGTTTTTGTGCTGTTTACGTGGAGTACGATAAAAAAATTCCCTTGGTTTTTGAATATTTTTAATATTTCTCCACAAGCCCCCCGAACAATTTTTCAAGCATAACGAAATCGTTCCATTTTTTACATGGTTAGAGGTGATGAAAAATTGATTGTTGATTTTGTTGAACTCTTAATTTTTTTTAAGAGATGGAGCTGAAAACAAGGGTCGGTTTACAGTTTAATCCCTTATGTCATTTGGTTGCTTCGACAGTACCTTTCAACTGTCATTGGTGTCTAAACGATTTCGAGTTAAAGTCATACTTTTTTCGTGTAGTAAACATGTCGAGTTTCGAGCCAAATAAACAGCTTTTGCACGTACTGCTTTTCTTGAAAGCCGTTGTATACTTGGTAAAATGTCCCAGCGCAAGGCGCTTGTGGGTGTTGGTTTAGACTATTCAAAAGTGGTGATTTCGACTTGAAACGCCAACCGAAAAATCTTGAAAATACTGAATTGCAAACATTGTTAGAAAAAGACAATATGTAAACTCAACAACAAATTGCAGATATGTTAAATGTTGGTCACCGAAACTTCTACATTCTTCTACATTCAGAGATTTTAATTTTTAATAATATCTTAAAATGAGTTAAAGGAAAGAAACTGTACGGAAATAAAATATGGTGTTTTGCTCTGAAAAATTGTTTGCTGTGTTAAATGTTGGAGGGGCGGCGCCCCAACGCCTTCCCTCACGAGCCGCCACTGCTTTAAAATCATCCCTAACTTTGTTATTTTTCACTGTTTCCATGGCAGACTAAACTTAACGTAATAAAGAATATGAATATTTAAAATGTTTTGAAATTTCCATGAATCGGGCAATTTAACTGGCTGGATCAATAATACTATTAGAATGATTAAATATTTACGAAGTAAATATTGTCATGCACCATACCAGCACACTTGAAATACCAAATAAATTATATATAATAAGTTATAAATATTAGGTAATATTTAATTATTCTTTACTATTATTAAGTAAAGACTATTCGATTCGAAAATTATCGGGAACGAATATTTAAAACGAAAATTATATTTTAAGTATAAACTAATTAGTTTTATATTCAAAGGTAAAATGTTTCATCAGCAGGAAAAATCATGGTTACGATTTATTTAGGGTTATTTTGATGTAGGGCGCATAGATTACTTGACAAAAGTCAGGACCATGACTGAGGCGCACGACATTTCAGTGCTGGACTAATTGGAGGGTATTGTTCAGGTCCATATATGGTCAATAAAATGTATTCTGTCATCACGATATTTACCGGAAAACTCCAGGAATTCTACTTTAAAATATTTCCATATATATTGTATTCGCCGGATTTGGCTATTAGCAATAACTTTCTCTCTCTAAACTTATAAAATGAGCTCTCTAAGCCAAAATTCATTTTAAATGATGAGGTCAAAGCTGAAACAAGCGCTTATTTTGTAAAGGTAAGACAAATAGCATTTAACTGAAGATTCTAACGAAGAGCATACTAAAGAAAATACTATTTCAGATTTATCAAGTGTGGCGGTTAAATTCTAAATTTCTTCTTAAAAAAAAACACTTTATAGTATGCATGATTGTATGCAAGTATGCATCATCACTAGCTGCACATTTTTCTCGCCTCTCTGGCAATTTGTAGATACCTTCACATAAAAACCGTGGTCCAGTTATTTTCGATATCTTCATAATTGTTGAAGTACTTCATGGAAAGAGCATAAGACATCGATGAAAACAAGTGGGAGCGGAAGGGACCAATAATGCTGAATACGGCGTGGGGGGGGGGGGGGGGCAAGAGTTGAAAAAAGAATTACTAAGCGCCATAACTGGCATTTACGAAGAAACTACCATTTTCCAATTCATTTCTATAAAATTTTTGAGTTCCTCATATTTATTATTTTTTCCGAAAAACTCAAAAAATGTATAGAAGATGAATTCAATTTTTTTTTTTAATTTTTTTGAAAAAGTCATTCCAAAACGAATAATTCCAAACGAAAAAAAAACTTTTGAGTAAAAAAAATTACAGAAAAGTATTTAGTGGGACATTACACATATCAAAATTTCAGCCAAATTAAAGGCTGTAAATCGCATGCTCCATATACATACATTCTCACTCAAATATATATATATATATATATATATATATATATATATATATATATATATATATATATATATATATATATATACACCCAACCGTTGGGTGTGTGATATATATAAAACATTCATACATATAAAAATTTCAGCCAAATCAAAGGGGGGTCAGGTTAAAAACTAGTCGATTTGACATCGCATGCTCCATATACATACATACACACTCATATATATATATATATATATATATATATATATATATATATATATATATATATATATATATATGTAGTGTTAGATTTTCTTGAACTGCGTCCAATGAGACAGTAGTAGCTGAGTGTCATCACACACCCAACCGTTGGGTTCCACATTCTCATGTGGAACACACAATAACCTGCGTCTCCTCGTGAAGGGATAGGGGGGTTTCCTTCCCGGTCAAGCAACCAACAAAAGTGTTCATTTAGGCAGAGACGCAAGTTGTTGTGTGTTCCACATGAGATTGTGGAACCCAACGGTTGGGTGTGTGATGACATTCAGCTTCTGCTGTCTCATTGGACGCAGTCCAAGAAAATCTAACACTACATATATATGCCATCCGACGGGAAGTCGGCGACAACATGAGTTGTAGGCTGTGGATAGGGTCTCCCTATTCTTGATGGTATGGTATATGTCGGCGCCCTGATGAGTCTGAACCCGAGAGACGAAACATATGTCATCCATCCAGTTGAAGGGATAGGTGGGGCTCCTTCCCGGTCAAGCAACCGACAAAACTGTTCATATATATATAATATATATATATATATATATATATATATATATATATATATATATATATATATATATATATATATATATATATATATATACGCTTTCAATGATACTTACATTGACAATTCATTAAAAAATTGTCAATGTAAGTATCACTGACATACACAAAAAAATATATTTACTTCCTATCTTTTCAGAATTTATAGAAATGAATATAATTTATTTTTAGATTTGTTTTGAAAACGGGAGGAGAATACTTCCCGACACGTTAACGTTAAAAGTTTGTATATTTTTTTAGTATATTTTTATATTTTTAAAATTTTATTTGTTAGACAAATTTATTACAAAAAAGAATCACTGAGAAATTTGTCTCCGTTTGGTTTTTTGTTTTTACCCAGTGATTCTTTATTTACATAAGAACAGATATTTTTGATATTTTTTGAGTTTTAGATCGTGGCGAAAAACCCAAATAAAGAAAAATATATCTCCTAATGATACCAGCATGGCGAGCGAAATGCGATTCCAATAGCATAATTGAGATATGTACTTACATATCGTGAAGTTAATCTATTTCATTAGCATTATTATTGCAAGCAGCTAATCCACTTGATTAACTTACGAGTTCGGTCAAAACAACTTGTCTAATAAGCATTAAATGGTTTCCAAGAATTGGTCACATTCAGATTCGTTAAAAATATTTAAGAGTTGATCTCTTTAAAACCTGTAGAGGATTGCTAAGCTAACTTGATTAAAGGTTGATGAGCTTTAAACCTTCCAAGTAAAATGTTCTACTAAGAAAAAAAGAATAAAATTATCTGTATATCTTATTTAATAACAGGAATTACATATTTACAAGGAATCGTGAACGGATGTCGCATAACATCGTACACCTGGCAGGAACGTATTCCTGAAACGCTTGTTTCAGCGGATTATTGCTTAATCTCCTTAAAAAAAACTATACTCACATCAACAATTTAAATAATTCACCTGCGACATCTCACTATCTGAAAGTTTTTTTTTTGTTTTATTAATAATCATTGTTTTAATGTAGGTTATTTCAACATGGATTCCTTCAAAGAGAACAGTTCTTTTAATTTGTTATACAGTGTGTTCGCTCATTAATGGTACACAGCAAAACTGCGGATTTTTTGAGCGAAAATATCTCAATTTAACACAACTTACCTTGTTATTAATTTCTTATTTTAAAAAGGAATAAAACAATTTTTTACTTTGTTATCTATCACTTTTATTTTTAAACAAAATGTGTGTGACTGTAGTTTCGTAAAACGATTCTACATTCTCAAACACTACTTTAAAACTAATTGTTTTATTCCTTTTTAAAAAATTAACTATCACAAAGTAATGAACAAATTAATCAATAATTTTTATTTTAATTTTTTAAAAAGTATCTTTCTTGAACGAAATTTGGTAGTGGGGGGGTTTTTTAAGATAAGAAATTTAAATGTACCTTAAATACCGTAACTGTAAAAGTGTACCGTAAATGTAAAAGAAAATGAAAAGGTATATCTTGTAAATGTGGTTCTGAATTACCATTTTGTAGATATTTGCGTTTAAATTGTTCATTGCACCCTTTTAAATTACGCTTTTGAATGTAACACTTTTCTTAAAGTAGGTAGGCTATGAAAACAAATACATCAAGAAGCTCTAAAAATGTAGTTACTGTCAAACTTTTGCATTCATTGTCAATATTTAATATTGTGGGTATTGGCATAGTTAAAATAGTTTTATATAATAATAATAATAATAGGTTGTAATAATAGGTAATAATAATAGGTAATAATAAAAAAAAACGGTTGAAACATTCAGTAGGGATATCAGAATGTCATTCGGACTGGACAAATGCTCTACCATTAGTATACAGAAGGGAAAGGTTCAGAGTCAACATTCAACACTTTGTAACATACAACTAGTACCAGAAGAATCCTACAAATATTTAGGAATACCCCAAAAGCATAAACTTGATCATAACCAGTTAAAGAAGGACTTTTCCACTCTATACCAAAAGAAACTTACAAAACTTTTAAACACCAAACTGAACGGAGGAAACCTCATTAGAGCGATCAACGGTTGGGCGGTGCCAACTCTGACATATTCTTTTGGCATAGTTAAATGGTCAGAAACTGACCTTGATGAACTCGATAGGTTGACGCGCCGAACATTGACAAAGTTCCGATGCCTGCATCCAAACTCATCTACGAAAAGACTATACATCCCAAGAAAGTTGGGGGGTAGAGGCCTTGTAAACGTAAAAAATCTCTGTCTCAATCAAGAAAATAGAATGAGGAAACACTTCCTTGATTCAAACAGTACGTTAATGAAATTGGTTGCAAATGAGGATCGGGGTTTCATCCCACTGAACCTAAATAAACAAAATCGTATTGATAGCAGAACAACACTCACGGACTGTGTTCGAGAATGGAAAGGACAAACATTGCACGGAAGGTTTCCTAAGTCACTCGAAGATTACAGCATTGACGAACAATTGTCTCTGAAGTGGCTGACCGATGGACTCTTGTACCCAGAAACAGAAGGTTTCGCGATATCTATTCAAGATAGGGTAACAAGAACAAAAAACTATGAAAAGCACATACTGCATTTGGACGTAGTCGATAAGTGCAGGAAATGCGGTACTTTGGGGGAAACAATTGAGCACCTTATTGGCGGTTGCCCGGCCCTTGCTCCTAATGCTTCTTTAGGACGGCATAATCAGCTGGCAAAAATTATACATCAACAAATTGCAAAAAAATACTCGCTATTAGAAAATGCACCTCCTCCATATTATAAGTACTCGCCTTCTCCTGTACTTGAATCATCCGATACCATTCTTTACTGGGACAGACCAATCACTACTGATCGAACGGTTGATTATAACAGGCCGGATATTGTTCTAATCAACAAAAAGGACAAGAGGGCTTTTATAATTGACATCGCAGTGCCACTATCTCACAATATTAGAAAAACTGAGATAGAAAAATCCACAAAGTATGAAAATCTGGCATACGACTTGAACAACCAGTGGAAACTGAGTAAGGTAGATGTAGTGCCCTTCGTTATATCCGCCGAAGGCCTGATAAGTAAGAGATTTTCAAAGAACCTCGAGAGCCTCGGGATCTCGAGATCGATTGCCATAGTGGGACAGCGTGCCGTGCTCTTGCAGACGTGTCACATTGTTCGTAAGATATTATGCTTTTTGCTTTTTCATCTTGGCATTGGAATACCGGCCAGCATGAGCTGAGATTCTACAGTAAGGATGAGCAGAGTAATAATAATAATTTGAATTCATTATAGTAAAATCGTTTGTGAAAAATTTTCACTTAAGTCAAGGACAAAATGTCCAGGCACAAATTGTTTTCTAATGAAGAGATGCAAGCAGGAAAATTTTAATGGATACCGGCCTCATCGAAGATATTTGGAAACATATCCACGACGAAAACAGCCGGAATTTAAGATTTTCAAAAATCTTTACGACAGGAACACAATGACTGTGTGAAACAGGTTCTTTCCGTCCGAAACGAGATTCCGCAGGTCGACCGAAGACTAACCACCGACCACGAAGAAGAAATTGTGGTTCGCGTAACCGAAAACCCTGAAGTAAGCACAAGATGCATTGCTCTGGGAGTTGGGGTAGGCAAGTCCACTGTTTGAAAAATTTTTCTCGAGGAGGGACTGTATCCGTTTCATTTCACGCCTGTGCATAATTACCGGAAGCTGATTTGCCAGCCAAACTGGAATTTGCCAGTTTCTGTCGTACCCATCAAAATGCCGACCCCATGTTTTATTAAAAAGAAATTGTTTACAGACGAAGCAGCGTTTACACGTATAGGTGTATTCAATTTTAGAAATAAACATGCTTCCTCTAGAACTAAAACCAAATATATTGTTCTAGACCTGTCGAAAGACTACCTGAATACCTGTTTTCCTAATTTTTGGATAGGCCGTGGGACACATAGGCCGAGTCCCAACTTCAATCCACTTGATTTTTGTGTGTGGGGATATGTGAAATCATTAGTGTATGAGGAAGTAGCGAATACTCGAGAAGAACTATGGCATAAAATTGAGAATGCTGTGGAATCGTTTCGAAATGAATAATTATTATTTAAAATCAGACGGTTGTTCAGCAAACAACAAATGTATTGAGGGGAATGGAAATCACTTCGAATATTTATTGTCGAAAAGAGATATCTTTCTTTATTAATTCTTCTGAAATTATTTTAAAATTTTCAACATTTCTAAAGACATTTCCTTTGTACTCTCTTTTAAAACGTTTATAATCGTTATTTGTTTGTAATACTTTTATATTAATATATTAATTTAAAATTATAATTTGTAAATTTATTTTTGGGATATGTCAATGATATTTATATTGAAATTCATTTTCATTGTCAATATAAATATCATTGACATATCCCAAAAATTAGTGTGTAATATTATGGTTCCAATTGTGTTCCTGTTTTCACGTTGTTATTGCAGCCCGTTAGCTCTTAAACACACTTGTTAGTTTTTGCTTTTAATAGTAGAAATTGAATCCATTCCAATGTTTCAAAAGCGCAATGTAAAACGGTGCAATGAGCAATTTAAACGCCTATATCTAGAAAACGGTAATTTGGAGCGACATTTGCAAAGTATATCTTTTTTACGTACAAAAGGTGGACAAAACAATATTTTCATTAAAAATGCGAATACACTAAGGCGCAAAAAATTTGTGACCTTTTAAATGCAGAAAAATTGTCGTAGACAGCGCTCTTTACAATCGACATAAAAATTTCAACAAATTTAAATTTCTTATTTCAACAAAGCTCCCACTAACAAATTTCGTACAAGAAAGATATTATTTAAGAAATTTATTGACGAAAATTGAAAATAAAATCATAACTTTAACACCCTGTATCTTGGTTACTATTAACTTTTGGACTAAGGTAAGTTGGGTTAAATCTCAATATTTTTACTTAAAAAATCTGCAGTTTTGCTGTGTACCATTAATTAGCGGACACTCTGTATTTAAATAATTTAAGTATAGAAGTTACAACAGTCTACTAGATCCTAACAAATATCATGGTTTAGTGACGTAGAAATAATGTTTTGTTGCTTATTTAATTTTTATTTCCAAATTAATAATTTTCTACATAAACTTATTGTGTCTTTATTTTTGATTATAAAAAGTTTTGCAATAAGACCGTCAGAACGTAGAAACATAATAGCGGCAGCACTATTTGAAATGTAAATGTGTCACCCACAGATTGGTTTGTTTAGCACATTGTATCTGCATCTGCATCTGCATCGGACATTCGCAAATTGAGTTCTAGAGCAATTGGAAAACGACGCCCATTTTTTAGTGTAAAAATAATATTTCTCGACGAAGCAGGATTTGGACCGATGAAACTCCTCTAATGATTCAGGAATTGTATTGATTCATTTTCGAATAGCGGTCACCATTAACAATTACCCAATTTCCACTATCGTATAATAATTATTATTTCTACGCGCTATTGAATCGTTTATTTCTCCATGGTGAATTGACACAATATAGTGAGCATGCCCATTATGTAACAGGTCTTTCAAATCGAGCGGCTTTTTATAAATTCTTGAATAAAACACAGATGGCGTTGTGAATTTGCTTGGGTCTAGTCTCATTTTAGAAGTGTAATATATGGCATTTATAAAAATAGAATCGCACTCAATACAACAACGCGTTAAAAACAAGGTGTCCGGAAATAACATTGAAATATTTTGGGAGGTGACTTTAGAGATTAAAATATTAAAAAAAGTTCCTATAAACATACCCCAAAAATTGCTTCTGAAAGGATCTAGAGCCCCTTAAAGGGGAAACTCTGAAGATTGTTTTTTCGCAATATTTTCGAAACGGTTTATGCTAAAGTCGTGAAATTCGGTATACTTCAATAAGTTGGAATGGAAAAAAATAATTCAATATTTTAGTCAGGAGCGTCACATACAGGGGCGTCTCCCTGGTAAATGCTGTCATAACTTTTTTTGTTTGCAATATTTTGTAATTTTTTAAATCAGATTATTGAATCGTAAAGATTTTTAAGTAAAAAAGGTCCTCTTATTTCATCTCGTTAGGATAGACCGTTTTACAGAAAACTGGCTTTTTCTAAATGACGCACGATTACATGGATATCGAAATGCGTCTTAATAATTAAGTAGGCGGCTGGCACTGTTAATATTTGTCTTTGATGTTTCGTAAAATTTGACCCTTTACGCAATAAAGTTTAGATTTCGATGAAATACCGAATATGCATTTTATGTACGGGAAGACGAATGGAAACGAATGTGAAGCTAGAAGATTGTATGCAGAAGCTTTTCCCGGAAGAGTGCTTCCTTGAACAGAAACATTTACAAACCTGCCTAGAAGATTATGCGAAAGGGGTTGTTTCATGCCTTCCAAATCTGACTGTGGAAGTGTAGGAGCACCACTGTGTAGGATCACCAGAACTGTAGAAAATGAAGAGTTTTAAAAAATGTAGCAGAAAACCCACGAATAAGTGTCGGACGAATTGCTGTTTAAGAAGGCATTCCTAAAAGTACCGTGTGGGAAATTGAGGAATCGTTTGCAGAAAGTTTAAACCTTAAAGCCTGATGACCTGCCACAAAGAATCCAGTTTTGCCAATGTAAAATTTTGTACAGAACATTCTCTTTACAGACGAAGTTATATTCATAAGCAATGGAATTTTTAATTCTCATAATACTCATGTGTGGGCGGAAGAAAATCTATATGAATTCTTCGAATCGGGACATCAAGACAAGTTTTCTATCAATATCTGGGCAAGGATGCTAGGGAATTTTTTGACTGGACCGTTTGTGCTTCCCAACCATTTAAATAGACAACAGAATTTGAACTTCTTGGAAAACTATTTGCTGGATCTAATGGAAGATGTACCATATCAATTCAGATATAGCATGTTTTTTATGTATGACGGCGCTCCGCTTCATTTATAGGATGGATAGGACGTGGATAGGACGTGGATAGGATGTGGAGGACCAGTGCATTGGCTACCACGTTCCCCAGATTTAAATCCTCTCGATTACCTTCTGTGGGGATACTTCAAGGCACTGGTCTATGCTATCTCGATTGGCACTGTAGAGGAGTTGCAGCAACGTGTATTTACTGCTTGTGATTATATCAAAAATAAGCCTGGTATTGTCGGCAAGGTAAGATCTTCCATGAAGAAAATAATTAGAAGGTGCATTGAGATGAATAGAGGTCATTTTCAACATCTGTTGTGAATAAGTGCTAAATCCTTAATAATAATTTGTCTTGTTGTTGTTGGCTACTAAATAAAAATTTTCTTACAAGTGTGCCTACTTAATTATTAAGATGCATTTCGATATCCATGTAATCGTATATCGATTTAAAAAAAGTCAGTTTCCTGGAAAACGGTCTATTCTAACGAGTAGGAATAAATGGACCATTTTTTACCTAAAAATCTTTGCGATTCAATAATTTGATTTAAAAAAATATTACAAACAAAAAAGTTTTTACAAAGTATTTACCCAGTAAGTGTTACCCAGTATTTACCAAGGAGACGCCCCTGACTAAAATATTCAATTATTTATACAAAAAACGTTTTTTGATTCCAACTTATTGATATATACCGAATTTCACGATTTTAAGCTGCTCTAGCCCCATTAAGAAGCAATTTTGGGAGTATGTTTATAAGAACTTCTTTTATGTTTTAATCCGTAGAGTCATCTCCCAAAATATTTCGGCGTTATTTCCGGACACCCTGTATAGTAGAAGTCCTCGTTCACGAGAGCATATTGATTTGGTAAATGAAAGTGTTGCTGAAGACCAAGAAATTTCCATTAGTTGACGATTACAACAATTTGGATTCAGTGAATACACAACATGGCGTATTTTACGAAAGGATTTATCTCTGAAGGCATAAAGGTTCAAATAATATAGGAACTAAAACCACTGGATTATTCAAAACGTAGTGCATTTTTCAATTGGATCAAAGAACAAACAGATGATTTTTATAAAAAATCATCTTTTCAGATGAAGCACATTTTGAAATTGGTGGCTATGTTAATAAACAAAATTGCTGCATTTGGGGTGAGGAAAATCCACGAGTGATTCATGAGAACTCTTTACATCCTAAACTAGTCACTGTTTGGTGTTCATTATGATCAGGAGGTGTAATGGGGCCGTATTTCGTTCAGAATGCCGCTGATGAAGCTGTAACTGTAAGTGGTGTTCGATATAATGAGATGATAACTGGATTTTTCTTTGACAAACTGAATAAATATTGATCTGGAGGATCTGGTTCCAACAAGATGACGCTATACTTCACTCTGCTAGTGAAACAATTGATTTATTGAGAGGAAAATTTCCTGTACGAGCAACAAACGGTGATGTTAATTGAACACCAAGATCACGTGATTTGACATCGTTAGACTATTTTCTTTGGGGTTACGTGAAAAGCCAAGTCTACAAGGATAATCCACAATCGATTCCTGAACTAAAGGATGAAATTATTTAAGTCATTAGTGAGATAGAGCCAGGGTTATGCCAAAATGTCATCCAAAATTTTGACAAAAGAGTGGACGTCTGTGTAGCTGCAAGAAGTAGGGAAAGTCCGGATAAAGCGAACACCTTAAGCTTTGACGACCTCCGACAAGAAAATTAATACACACGCACACACAGAAATAAAATAATAGCTGAGTATGAATCAGTGTTTATTAAAGTTTTTGATATAATCAACAAAAATTAAATAACATCAACATTTTACTTAAAATTATTAATAGTATTGTAATTGGTACCATGATCCGTTTTGCCCAACCCACCGGGTAAAGTGGATAAGACCATAGTGCAAAGTGAATACACGGTTAATTAAAGAACAACTACTGAAATCAACATAAAAAGAATAAAATTAATGATGAATATAATTACTCAGTTATCGGTGCAGCTGTCACAAAGAAATATGCCTTCCCCTTGTTAGCCGTGCATTTTTTGTAACTCCACTGCTTACAGTGCACTGGATCCAATCATCAACCTGATGCCTATTGATTTCTATGTAACATTCTCCACAAAAATAGCATGTATAGTTTTCAACATTTTCTTTGATTTTAGATTTCTTAGCTTTAGTATTTTTGGACCTATTATTTTTGACATTTTTGGTCCTGTTAATATTTTTCATTAGCGCAGTGTTTACTTTTGTTTTTAAATCTTTGTCAATGTTTTTCAGAACTTTGGTGCTTGCTTTAATATATTTAGCTTTCTGTTCTTCCATTATAGGAGTGCAATTAGCACTCCGAAGACTTCCGAATTTTTCTTTTGCCAGTCCCCATTTCTTTTGCCAGAACATGAGGAGTTGGGAACATTCGGTTATTCAACAACTCGTAGAGTCTTTTCACTTGCGGACGGTTGAAGCTTTAAGTCCAGCAATCGACGTTGCTTATAGCACTCTTAGTCAGCCATAGCTGTCATCCAGTTAAGCCATCAAGCCAGTCATCACAATGCTTTAAAATATTCTCGGGTTAAGCCATAAAAAATGTCCATCTCGTGCAAATACTTTTCAAGATCGCCCTCCTGTTGATCTTTGAAAACTTTACGAAAATGTCCAAGCTGAGCAGTCGAACTACCTTTTTTCCAATGCCTATACAAAGTAGCATAAGGTAGGTTATATTTTCTTGCCGTCGTTTTTACAGGAATACCAGGATTGCAGTCTGCTATTGCAAGCATCATAACATTCTTACTACATTCGGATTGATTTGTTTTTCTTTTATATTTGTAAGCCATCTATAACAATATCGAATACTACTGGGCAAAGTGGATACCGTATCCACTTTACCCGTATTCGCTTTGCCAAATATTGGGTTGATGCATAATTAAGTTCGCTGTTTATTTTTACTTTTAACTTGTTGGAATTTGCATTTTTTATTATTTTTTTTTATAAAATTATCTTTCAGCTTTAGTATTGCTAGAATGCGTGTTGAAAATCATGAACATTTACGCCATATTATGCTCTACCACTTCGAGAAAGGATGGAAAGCAATAGAGTCCGCGCGCGGTGTAAATGAACTGTTTGGTGAAAGAACAATTGGTGAGAGAATGGTCCAAAAATGGTTTAAGCGTTTCAAGGATGGTGATACATCGCTTAAAGATGAAGAAGGAAGAGGTCGACCATCGGATTTCGACGATCAGGTACTTCTGGCAGCGGTGGAAGAGGACGAAAGCATGACAACACGAATGCTGGCAGACGATTTCGATGTCAACCAGTCAACGATTGTCCATCGTCTCAAAAAGCTCGGAAAGGTGTGGAAACTGGCTGGATGGGTCCCTCACGAGCTCTCCGACGACAACAAAGCCGATCGCGTTCGAATTTTTACCGATTTGCTGCAGCGAAACGAACAAACACCATTTCTGAAGAACCTCGTCACTGGAGACGAATCTTGACTCCTCTTCAAAAACATCAAAAGAAAGAAGGTTTGCGTATCGCCAGGTATTTCGCCCAAAGGCATACCGAAAGATGTCCACTGTAAGAAGGCAATGTGGTGCGTTTGGTGGGACAGAAGCAGAATCATCCACTGGGAGATCATCTCAAATGGCATTTGCTATTGGCTATTGGCTATTGGAATGAGAATGGTTAGTGGGTTTTTCAATTTTTTTCAGTTGAGCGTCGTGTCGTCGAATCCATCGCCAATAAGGGATGGGATCTGCTCCCACATCCGCTATATTCACCGAATGAAGCACCTACGGACTACCACGTCAACAGGTCGCTGAAAAATTAGCAAAGGAACAAAGTCTACGACGATTTGGATGACTTGGTTACCGATGTTAAGGCGTGGATCGCCTCCAAGAATCGTGACTTCTTCGCCCGAGGAATCGACCAACTGCCAAGCAAATGGGAAGCAGTTCTTGAAGTCGATGGTGAATATGCTCCAGAATAATCATTTAAACATGTTTTGGTTAAATATTTTTATTGTTTTTGTTGAATAAAATTTGTTGAAAAAAAAACGAACTTAATTATGCATCAACCTATTAGTTACTTGTTGAACTTAACCTAACCTACAATGAAATTCAGAAACAACATCTCAATAAAACTTACAGTATTTCAAATTATTGATTGATTTGTCCGTTACTTTGTGATAGTTCATTTTTTAAAAAAGGAACAAAACAATTTTTTACTTTGTTATCTATCAATTTTATTTTTAAACAAAATTTGTGTGACTATAGTTTCGTAAAACGACTTTTTTAGAATGTAAAGTCGTTTTACGAAACTATAGTCACAAAAATTTTGTTTAAAAATAAAAGTGATAGATAAGAAAGTAAAAAATTTGTTTGCAGTATTTCAACAAGAAAGCATGCACTTTAGGGATACAAACGAGCCAAAACAGTAACACCACATGTACATGAGTAATTATGAAAATACGTACTTTGAAATATTGTAACAAACTATAACTTTTTTGTTTTTATTATTTTTTTCTCAAACGACACGTGACCTTGTGCCAGCTCTGTTTGTTTACGACTGAGGGGTGGGGGACGGACCTCGTGACATGCGACAGGCGTGCTTGCACGCGCCATTTTCAAATAGTGAAGGGTATTCGCTTTGCCCGGACTTCCTCTAGTTATTTGGCAGATATTGACTTTCGTGTTTAAATATCATACACTACACTTCAATTATCAATGAAAAGTTTTAAATTAAAAAAACCACTCAATTTGAAAGACCCTTTATGACATTTACATTTCAAACAGTGTTGCCGCTATTTCATTACAAAGTTCTGACACTCTTATTGGAAAAATATTTATCCTTTATCGTTTATCGTTGAATTAGATACTTAAAAAATCATATATCCAAACGTCTTTTAAATTGCTGTAATTTCATTTCAAAACGGAAATGGTACAGTAGCAACAAGGAAATATTGTCACATAAATGCACATAAACAAAATTACATGAAAAAAAATGCATCAAAGATACTTTTTTTGATTGAATCTAAAAATGTTTAGTAAATTGTAAAAAAATAAAAAGGTTCATTGATAAAAATTATTATATTTTATTCAATTCATCACCATTAGGTTTGACGTGATCACAGTCAGACAAACCTGAATGAATTACTGTTTTGTTTAACTTGTACTAGTTTTTTTTTTACTATCAAGAACGTTTTCGTGTGTTAGTAACGGAAAAAATGCGCTTGTCTAGCGAAAGTTCGCCGTTTTCTCGTTAATGATACTACGCAGTATTGTTTGTTTATGTCCAGGTGGTGCTTTCAGAATGATGACAATGGTAATGTTTTATAAACACGAGGAAGTTGACATATAATATCTTCGACTTAGTGGAAATAAATGGATAAGGTAATGTTGCAATCGTTTTGCGAGGATATTGACATACATATAGTTTAAAGGGAGATGTTTCAAGGAAAAGTTCATGATAACATTACAAATCATAGCTTTCACAATAAGATAGCTAGATTCAACTTTATGGTAGATAGATTTTTTTTCTCTAAATAAGGAGAGTTATAACTAAGAAAAAAAATTGATAAGTGAGGTAGCCGAAGTTATAATAGGTATATTGTAGATAACACATCGTCCAATAAATCTCCGGTCTGACATACATATGAGCCACTTCAAAGAAAAATCGATTATCGATAAGTCAATTATGTCAGTCTTCAAACGTCATGTGTCAAAATTTCATAACAATATGTCTATTAGTTTCTGAGATGTCGTGCTTTAACCCTTTGCCCTCTAGTGGTTTTAGTAAGAAACTACAAATTTGAAAATGTTTAGCTAAGTTCGTGGTAGCTTGAGTTTAAAACCACCTATTACAGTGACTGTCTATATACTTAATCTACTTAATAATGTTGCATTATTTTATTTTGGACGTAGATGTCAGTCGGTGGCACGCATGCTATTGATCTCAGCTTGTCTGTTTGGAGGTTATAAGTTATACAAGGCGACACAAAAAACGAGAACTTTTTAACAATCCAATAAAACCAAGAGTGATGGAAGAAAAACATTTTATTCATAGTAATTGAAATCTTTAAATTTGCCATTTAAGAAATATTAATAGAATTTATCATTTTTTAAAAAATTACGTGAATTACTGTGAATTTCATCCTGAATGATCTGTTTTAACTCATCCAGAGTTCTTAGTCGAGTCGTGCACACTTTACTTTTGAGCTAGCCCCACAAAAAAATATCACAAACGGACAAATCTGGCGATCTAGAGGACTAGGAACGTTACCGAATATTGAGATCACACGGTTACCAAACAATTCTTGCCCAGCTTCCATTAATTGCCGTGCGGTGTATGATGTTGCTCCATCCTGTTGAAACCAGGTTTCTTGAATGTGTGAAAGTTTTTTTTTAATTCAGGTCTAACGAAAGATTGTAACATATCCACGTAACATATCCACGTAACGATTCGCATATTGTCATCTTACTAGCGTGCAAAGGGCGTTCGTGAACTTCATTAGGATTTAAGTCTGTCCAATAACGGTAGTTCTGCTTATTCATGTAACCTGCGAAATGAAAATGGACCTCATCTGACATCCACAACTTGCTTAGAAATTCATCATCATTGTTTATGTTTGTTATCATTTATTGACAGAATTCTAATCGCAACTGGTAATCGTTTTCCTTCAGTTGTTACACTATCTGCACCTTGTATGGATGAAAAGAATTCTCCGGGACATTTCAACCGCAGCTGATTGTTTACGAATTAAACGCCGTGGGCTCCGGTTATGTGAAGACTGAAAGTCTGACTGACTGAAACTTTCAGTCTTCAGACAAGCGTTGAGAATGCCAAATGTGACCTTGGCGAAACGTCTGCACGTTCCCAACAAACGGGACACAAACGATCGGATGTACGATCGGATAAATATATATATATATATATATATATATATATATATATATATATATATATATATATATATATTGATATTTTTTCAATTCTGTACAGTTACAAAAATCGCTTCAGAAAGAATATATTTACGCTTGTGATACTGTAAGGGCAATTGAAAAGACCTTCCAAATAATATAAAAACTGACAAATTAGAGCATACAAGGGGCCAACCTGACTGGAGAGTCAGCAAAGATGGACTTGCGTTTACAAAATGGAGAGATCACAAATTAGGTTTTTTTTTGGTGTCAGTTTTGGTGTCAGTTTTGGTTTTGATATCATATGAATGTTAGTGAAAATTCTGGAAAAAAGACATTAGCGCACATTAACGCAGTCTACAAACTATGTAATAAGTCAAGTGAAGTCCCGGCTAATCCAAACGACAAAGTAAACTGACATAAAAAGCCGAGGCTTTATGAAATTTGTTGTCAAGACTGCGATCGCAATTATGTTGGGTAAACTTTGGAAGTAAAAGATCTATATAAACTATATGTTAATAACGTATTACCTATATTAAATATGTAAATAGCATATAGTAGAAGTAGTGAATTATGCACTGTTTAAAATATTTATACTTGGAGGTTATTTCCGGAAATATAGACCGTTGTTTTCGGTCTTCGATACCACTATGAGTCTTTGAAGGCGAAAAACCTGATGCAACTAGCTTTTACCATGATTTTTTTTCTTACAAAAAGTGTGCCATGAACTGGAACAAGTGGTAATCTGACGGAGCGAGGTCAAGGCTGTATGCGATGAAAAAGTTCAAAGTCAAATTCGTTAATATTTGAGGTGGTCGGATGTGAAATATGTGGTCTTCCGTTGTCTTGTTGCAGGAGGACTTTTTTTCGGAATGTATAGTCGTAACGTCTAACAAACTCAGAGTGATTTATTCCTTCAAAATTCCCTCAAAATGCAGTATGACCTTTTCGACAAACCTTTCTCGCATTGGTACCAGAAGAGCTGGTTGCCTGAGCATAACCCACTTTACTTCGTTAGGATTCTTGAAATAAACCTATTTTTCATCGCAGCAACAATTCGTTTAATGAATCGAAGATCAGTGGGGGTTTTGAGGAGAGTTTTACACAATTCGACCTGACGCGTGGCTTACTGATACGACAATTTATGAGGGATACTTCTATAGCTACTGCACCATTCCTATGCCTCGCAAATACCGTTTAATCTTAATATGAGATACAGCTAATTCCCCTGAAATTTTTCTAGAGCGTCCTTCAAGGATCTGCTACCGCAGCTGCTCTTAAAACGCCAGCATCGAAAGACCATGGTCTTATCTTCAAGGCTCATGTCTCGCCCCGGGCAGTTTCTGCACCAGAGCTGAGCTGTGCAAATTGATACATTCCCTCTACTTCGCAAATCTCACGAGCGAGGCTAGTCGATTTGAAAACTTTTTTAAAAATAATTACCCTAATCTAGGGACTTCTTTCACTCATTTTAACGTTTTTGTTAAATAGAATGTGCTACTCTATTAAAATAATATTCTACTATTCTTCTTCTTATCGTGCGGTCTTAAAACGAACGTTGGCCACCATGATGAGAACCTTCATCCTGTCCACAACGGGCCTAAATAAATGGTTCATTGTACAGTTGAATGATTCTCTCAAATTTTGCATCCATGACATTCTTAGTTTTCCCACGCTTTTTTTCCTCTCTATCTTTCCTTGCATAATCAATCTCAATAGTTCGTTGAGTTGTCCTCTACTTACATGTCCGAAGTATTCCAATTTGCGTGTCTTTATGGTTGTTATTAGACTTGTTTCAGTGAATATTCTACGTAGAACCTCTTTATTTGTAACTTTCTCTGCCCAAGATATTCCTACGAATATAAATTCCTACGGTATATAAACTTCCACTCTTAATAAATAGATGACCAAAAGGTTCCAGTCTTTTGATCATCTATTTATGAAGAGTGAAAGTTTATATACTTTAAAGGAGAATCGAGTATATGTAACATTCATTCGAGTGTATGAGTCATTCGGATTTTCAATTTTTTTTTTTTATTTTCCTGCAGCAGAAAAAATATTTCATGTTGTAGAATGTATTGCGAACTATTTCTATCCTTTTATTTCATCGGTGTTGACATACTTTGAATTAACCCAAGTTTCCAAATACTTGTGTCAGTCCAGTCGCTCAATATTAGTGTTTATTCTTAACTGTCAATTTTGGTTTTGATATCATATGAGTGTTAATGAAAATTCTGGAAAAAAGTAATTAGCTTACATTAATGCAGTCTACAAATTATGTAATAAGTCAAAAGAAGTCCAGGGTAATCCAAAGGACAAAGTAGACCAACATAAAAAGTCGGTGTTTTATGAAATTTGTTGTCAAGACTGTCATCGAAATTACGTTGGGCAAACTTTGGAACCAAATTTTGCACCCCTTAATTTTGAACACCAAAGTCAGGTATGAGTAATTTCAATGAGCCCATGATATAAAGGAAAAGCAGATTCTTGAAATTGGGGAAAAAGGTATTTTAATAACTACTTAAATGAAACGACCTATGTTATTAACAGGAACTCCATCCATTTTGAAAGCCGTCAGCTGAATATTTCGCAGTGAAGTCACTTTAATTCCGAAGGAGGAATGTTTATTTGTATATTTTTTTTTTACGCGAGTAATTCCATTTCAGATCCCAGTCATTGCTCGGCATTGCCTAAGCGAACCATCTTATGGTGCCCTTCAAAAGGAAAAATTTAATTAGGGCCAAAGGGATGTATCCCCATCGAAAGTAAAACTACATTAACTGTATATCCTACCTATAGTTGCAACAAATGCATGTCCGAATATAAAATTTTGATATTCAAACCAGCTTATCCATGTCGTTATAACAGTAGAAACGAAATCTCCCGTAAACTTAACACATTTCTTTCATGCTAATAGGTTGTTCCTATGACGTGGTGCACGAACTAATGGAATTTTAGCATTTTTAACTGAACTACAATAAAACGGCTTAGCGTAGTAACATATAAAATATTAAGCTAATTAAAAAGTTCGCGGAGCGACACCTATAGAGCAGTAAAAGAACTATATAATCTACTAAATTTCGAAGTTTCATCCTTGATATGAACACATGTGAAGTTTCAAGTCGATCTGTCGATTCATTCGTACAAAAACAGAAGCTTAAAATAGACATATCAGTGTTATTTTTAAAAATGGAAAACATTGAAAATCGTTCAGAAGTTAAATTAAAAAAAAAAGATTTAAAGCCAATGGAAATTAATTCATAGTGAAATGGTATTAGAGGAGTCTGCTCCTTCAAACTCAATGGTTTGTAAGTGGGCAGGTGACTTTCAACGTGGTTCTGGACGTCCAATAAGTGCAACTATTGAGCAAATAATTAATTCGATACATGCTATGGTTATGGATGATAGATAATTGACGTTGAGTGAAATTGCTAGGGTCATGGACATCTTAACTGAACGTTGTTCAGTTTTTTATGCATTGTTTCATATTTTGAAAAAGGAATTAAGCTTGAGAAACCTATGTGCAAGATGGGTGTCGAATTTGTTAAATTCTAATCAACAACGACTTCGAGTAAATCTTTCTAATTAACATTTGGTTCTTTTTCTAAAGAATAAAATATATTTTAAATCTCGTTTTGTAACTATGAATGAGACTTGAATTTATTACTATGATCTTGAACTGCGACAACAAACCGTAGAGTGGACTGAGCCCGGACCAAAAAGGTTATGGCATCATATTTTTTGTGCAAAAGGCATTTTGTTAATTGATTGCCTTCAAACCGGTAAAACCAGAACAGGAGAGTATTACTCAAACCTTTTGGATCAACTGGATGGAAAAATTAGTGAGAAAAGACTAGGTTTAGCGAAGAAAAATCATTTTTAATCACGACAATGCACCAGCCCCAGAGGTGTTCTTGCAATGGCCAAATTGAAGGATTTACACTACGAATTATTGGAGCATCTACCATATTTACGAGATCTGGTCCTCTTTGACTTTTATCTGTTTCCAAACCTCAAAAAATTCCTACTTGACAAGTATTTTTTATCAAATGAAGAAGTTACTGCAGCCATAGAGGAGTATCTTGAAGGACTTAGAGGAGTTTCTTGAAGGAAAATCACTTATGATACATCAGATATGAAATAAATTAATTAGAGGACCGCTGGAAATGTATTGGGCTTCAAAGTCATTTTATCAACTATAAACTTCATTTCCCCATTTTCATCATTTCCGCCCCGCAAATTTTTCAATAAGCCTAGTGCATGTCTTGTATAGTATATAACAAATATATACATATGGTCACAAGTTACATTTATATTTTTATTGCTATTAATTTTTCTTTTACTCGTTTGTGTAATCATTATTTTATTACAACTCTTACTGGTGCCAAATAAAACTCGATATCAAATGATCAATGTGTATAAAATTGACATATTAAATTGGAGTCAAAAAATTACAATGTACCAATTGCCCTCAGAAGTGATTTAAAAATTCAATCACTGTCAATAAAACTAATAAGCAGTAGTTCCTCCATGGGTCTGTATGCATGTCTGAGGGCGATTTGACATGATGTCGATTAAATGATCAATTTGGGCTTATGGGATTCTCCCCAATTCTTCACGAGCAGCACTTTTTAGTTCTCGTAGTGTAAGAGGAGGATTGTTTCGTTTCTTGATGCGTGTTTTCAAAATGTCCCAAGCATGTTCAACGATATTTATGTCAGGGGAATATGCTGACCGCCCTATCTTGGTTATTTCCTCCTCTTCAAGAAAATTTTGCATTGCTGCTGCTCGATGCGAAGGTGCGTTGTCATCATCACCAGTGACTCTTCTCTGCAGGACCAGTAGAGGTGTCCGTGTACCCTTTATAATACTACCCCAAAACATCACTTCTAACATAAAACATCATCATTTCTAGTCGAGCTTGTCGACCTGAGGCTCTCCAAACTAATGTTCTTCGTGAATCAAAAACCAAGTCTATTCTCGTCTCATCGGAGAACATCACATTATTCCATTTAGGACTATGATCCACAATTTCTCGAGCCCATTGCAATCTTACATGTTTTTGTTGAAGGGTTGGTTTGAAAATACGTCCAAGTCTCCTGCGATGCAAATTTACCGCTTTCAGTCTGCGTGCTATCGTTTGTCATGAAACATTTACCCCTTCAAGCCTAACAAGCTCCATTGATATACCACTTGTAGAATCCAAACGATTTCTTCGAGCTATCAATAATATCTGCCGGTCTTATGCAGCTGTTGTATGCTGTTTTCTATCACTTATGAGGAGATCCTTTACGTCATTTATCTCTTGGAATTTTTTATGAACTTTCGATACAGTACTTGGAAAACATCTACAATTTCCGCGATATTACTTTGATTTATGCCCTGTTGTAACAAAGCAATTACTCTTGATCTGTTAAAATGAAATATGTTTCTGGGCATTTTTAAACTAATTGATTGAATATTGAAAAAGAATTGAAATAATGTGTAAATACCAATATCAACGGAATGGACAAAAATCCAAAAACCTGTGTTATTAGAAAAACAATGCTATTGTTATTTTCGGTAAAAAAAACGGCCTAAAATAAATATCCATCACAATTTTTAGAGCATTATAGGCGAAGATATCCTATTTGATAATAATTAAAACACTTGGTATTTATTTCACAATATATTCAAGATATTCTCTAACATGTTTCGGCCTCGCGACCATTCTCAAAGAGAGTTATGTATAAACTTTTTTTAGAGTTTAGAGTTTTTTAGAGTTTATACATAACTCTCTTTGAGAATGGTCGCGAGGCCGAAACATGTTAGAGAATATCTTGAATATATTGTGAAACAAATACCAAGTGTTTTAATTATTATCATTGTTACTATGTTTCACCAAGAGCCAACCGCGCAATCAATCAAAAATATCCTATTTGTAAATATTCCAAGCTTTTGGACATATGGGTACTTTCAGTTGCACTTTTTCATTATTTAGTATGTATGATTAAAAAATAAGTTCTCTTAAAGTTGTCTCGGCCTTATATTGTACTTTAGCCTAGTAGAAGCAGAATTGCCATCAGTTACCTCTCGAGTGCATCATACAAAATATTATTCAAAGCTCCATGGTATAATTGTATAACTATTCTGGCACTGTGTTTCGGGATATTCTGAAACTGGTGAAACCGTTTTTCTCACTTCTAATTTTCCTGGCCAACTAAATTCGCAAAACATAATGGAATTTTATTACAAGCTAAATAAAACTGATAAGATAGGAATCAGTCGAGGTAAGTTTTTTTTTTGTGGAGGTATATACATCTTTGTTCGCTTTTATATATATTATTTTTAGAACAGCGATAGCTAAATTATTTAGGCGCCGGAGCGTATTACTAAAACACGATTTTTTATTAGATAATTGAAGGAATAATAGATACTTTAGATTTTTAAGAATCATTTTTGTTCGAATAATTATATTTCCTAAGATCGATAAAATAAATTTATTATTGGTTTTGACTAATTCTTAATTAAATAAAGCCTTTAGTCATACAAATGATTTTTAATAATATACGGAACATATCGGCGCCATTGTGGAGACAGAATTATATAGATGACAAAAATACAACTAAAAAAAATTCATTGTAAATGTATCGTCAGATACCCTTTAAGATGACATGTTTATTTTTCAACGTTATCCACTTTTAGCTCCATACATTTTCTCCAATGTTTTTCCAGCTTTTTTGATGATGAGCTCGTCATTTGACGTGAATTTCTTTACAGCCATCTATATCTTCATGTTCGGAAAGAGACTGAGGTCGGAGGCGACCAAATCTGGAGAATACTGGGCACAAATTGCCCAATTTCACAACTGCGAAATTGGCGCAACGCCGGACAAATGAGTGAACTTTTTTTCTTCGCCGAATGAAGGCTTTTTTTATTAACTCTTCGTGAAACTTGACCAATGATTTAGCATAATATTCCTGTGATCGCCTTTCTCTTTCTCAAATAATCGATAAAAATAGTGTCTTGCAAATCCAAATACAAAATGGCGATGACTTTACCGGCCGATGGAAGTGTCTTCCCTTTTTTCGGAATACGATCACCGAGTAAAATCAATTCGTTTGACTGTTTCTTCATTTTTGGTATGTAGTAATGAATCTAACTTTCATCATTAATCACGAATCGTGGCAGCCAATAGATGTTTTAGATTTTTAAGAATCTAATTCTCTCTTCTCTCTCTTTCTCTCTTTTAATAATCTAATTCTAATTCTGTGGAGACAGAATTATATGGATGACAAAAATATAACCAAGAAAAATTCATTGTAAATGTATCGTCAGATACTCTTTAATTGGCATGTTTATTTTTCAACATTATCTCCTTTTAGCTCGATACACTTCGATCAATGTTTTTCCTTTTTTTTGGGCCCTCCAAAAAGTACGACTTTTCGAATTCTGAAAAATATACCTCTGTTTTGATGATGACCTTTTCATTTGACTTGAATTTTTTTTCAGCCATGTATATATTCCTGTTCGGTAAGAGACTGATGTCGGAAGCAACCAAGTCCGGAGAATGTGGCCGATAGGGCATCAATTTATAACGCAAATTGACCAATTTTTTTTCTTCGTGAAATTTGACCAGTGATTTAGCATAATATTTCCGTGATCGTATTTTTCTTTTCCAATTAATCGATGAAAATAGTGGCTTTACATTTTTCGGGACACGATCGCCGTGTAAAATCCATTGATCAGACTGTTTTGAGTATGTAGTAATGAATATAAGTTTCATCGATAATCACGAATCGCGCCAACGATAAGATGGATAAAATAAATTTATTTTTATTCCCTCCTGTGCCCTCCCTTAACTTTTTGGCCCTCTCCAAAAAGTATGACTTTTCGAACTCTTTAAAATATTCCACTGTTTCGATGATAACCTCTTCATTTGACGTGACTTTTTTTCCAGCAATCTATATATTCCTGTTCGGAAAGAGACTGATGTCGGAGGTGACCATTGGCCAGTTTCGCCGTTTCAATTTAACGCCCGACAAATGGGCGAACTCTTTGTGAAATTTGTTCAATGATTTAGCATAATAATCCTGTGATCGTCTTTCCCTTTTCGAAATAGTCGATGAAAATAGTGCCTTGCAAATCCCAAAAACAAATTGGCCATGACCTTACCGACAGATAAGGAAGCGTCTTCGTCTTTTTCGGAGCATGATCGCCGAATAAAATCCATAGATTTGACTGTTCCTTCATTTTTGGTGTGTAATGATGAATATAGTTTATATGGTTTGTACACAACCTTAATATCTACTTTTTCAAAATTTCCGTTCACTTCGGCTACCTTCCAAATTAATTTTAATTCTTTATTATAATTATCTTTGTTTAAAGGAAAATTGATTAATATATTTACCATAAAATGTAAACTAGCCATCTTATTTTGGAAACTATAATTCAAATCGTTAGAAATTTATCTCCTAGTGGTAGTGTTTTTTCTAAAAATAACAAAATTTAATCTATTTTTATTGTTTCTACTGACAAAACATCTAGAAATGGTAAACTATCGTTGTTTTCGAGTTCATGAGTGAATACTACGTTTTGAGATTTACTATTTAAGTTTAATTATAAATTAAATTAAATCTTGATCTTAATAAAATCATCTAAGTTTTCATTTTTTGAAACGAAATTTTTTTTTTTGATCTTAACCATACCTTCGGAAAGTAACTGAATTAGTTGACTGAGAAATTGTGACAGAGGATTGCCCATTGCCGTTCCTTCTTGTTGTTCGTAAAAACTGTTATTAAGCTAAAAATAATTTTGCT
Source organism: Cosmopolites sordidus (assembly GCA_031761425.1). NCBI lineage: Eukaryota > Metazoa > Arthropoda > Insecta > Coleoptera > Curculionidae > Cosmopolites > Cosmopolites sordidus. The sequence continues at coordinate 1,379,358 of JARFXV010000041.1, read as the reverse complement.
TCATACCTAATCTTATAAAGGAGATGTACTCAGAAACAATCTTGTTATTAAAACCGTTTTACTCAAATAACTCCCTCACGTATTTCAAGGTATGTGGAATCGGGACACTCGGAAACAACGATGCTCAAAGGAATGCTCATGCTGAACGATGCTCAACAACGTCAAAGGAAATTAAGATCTCACCTTCCTGTAGATGTGTGTTTTTGACTTTTTCTATAAATTTTGTTGAGTTTATCACAGAACAGGAAGGTAGTTGGTTTGATAGATTTTCAAATTCCTTTGTTAACCATTTTGCCAAGTTGTATGTTGCAGAATCTATGGCTGATACAATTGGTCTCATTAATTTTCTAGCTTTCTGAATTTTTGGTAGAACATACGATCTACCAAAAATTTTTGGTAAATCCAAAAACCACTTTTGGATTATAAATATGCAGTTTGTTTTTCAGGGAAAGAGAAATAAGGCTGTTATAAGATTTCAATGTATCTCCGACTTCGTTAATGGATTCCTAGGTAATCGTTTATATGGACCGTCTTGAATTAATTTTTCAACGCGTACAAAGTAATCAAATTTGTCCGTTACTACCACCTTATTTCCCATATCAACTTTTAAATAAAAACAATCCTTCTCTCGCAGACGCTTAACAATCTTAGGAATTGGCATATTTTGACTTTTATTTGAAATATTTTTTGTAATTTTTCCTTTACATAACACTCTGACGAAAGCTTTGGAAGTTTCCAATAGGAAACTCCAACTTGTCACGCAACCCTTCGAATGCTTCTGGTAGAATCCACTTCAACAAGATGTAAATTTGGACTTCGAATTAAGGACTGATTTCTCGTTTCCGGCCACATTCTTGAAATTTTGAAACCACTGTAACCGTATCCAAAAGTTTTTGAGAATATGCATATCGTGATAATCACGTGCAGATTACATTTTTGGTTTTAAGTGCAAACACTTAATAATGTTTGTCCCAAAGTTGATATGCATTATTTACCGTTGGTTTACGATAATGTGGCATCAATATTGACTGATGTAGGACGTGATTGTTAATTTTTAAAAACTGTGTTTAAATTTTTCATTAGTTTATTCGTTAAGTAATAATTAGCTTTTTGTAGCTTTTCAATTGTTAATTTAGTAATTTTACCATTTTCTTTTTCGGGAACCCTTAGGCTTTTGACCCTTGTAAGAAATATTTTCTTTAAAATAAGGTGAGAAATGCTTGGCTAGATTTACGAGTACTCTCCCTTACACCTTGTTTATATTAGCAGATCAATTTCGATACTTTTTCATCTAACTATTATAAAACACCAACGTACATCATGATAGATCACTGATAAAATTTTGTATATTGAAATAAAATAATAGAATCTATTTAATCCGTACACAATTCTGATGTCCCATCATAAATTGTAAACTTTTCCACATTCCTGATAGTTATGTTTTCTATTACGGTATTTAGATAAGATGGCTGTATTTACTGTTGTAATTATCTGAAATTATTTAAATTCCGAAAAATTTAAATTAGAAATAAAAAGTGAGTAAGTCCGTCAAATATAATGTGAATTTTCTTGAATAATAAACCTAAAACGGAAGCCTTTACAAATAACGAAAAAATCATAATTAAAAATAGAGTGTTACTGATAGCATTAACGTCAAGTTTATCCCGATCTAAATCCAATTAATAATTATGAATTATGTTTTTTATTATTGATCTCTGTAGGTACTATCATACAAATATCATCAGTACATACTATGTATATATATATATATATATATATATATATATATATATATATATATATATATATATATATATATATATATATATATAGAGAGAGAGAGAGAGAGAGAGTGATATTTGAGAGATGAATCGCGTAGTTCCCACTGCTGCAAACATTCACCGTAGGATGGCGCGAGTTGCCTTGAGATTGCAAACCGCTATCAAGACTTGGTCTTGCTCTGTTCGTTTCTATTAAGCTGTCTCCTTGCATTAGAGGCCAGCTGACGACAGCTTTTCTGTTCTGTGGAATTCGTGTTCGTGTCCACATGAGATTGTGGAGTGGATGTTGAGTGTATGATAACACTCAACTTCTATTGTCTCATTGGACGCAGTCCAAGAAAGTCAAACACTGCATATACATATTTTCGCTTTTCAGAAGCGATTGCCATACTTTTAGAATGTTGCGAGCGTTTTTTCGCGAATTTAGCTCACCCCTTTCTTCTATTTCACAGGCTCCATTCAATTCTTTACCGTTGCTTTACGATAATGTGGAATCAATGTTGACTGATGTAGGACGTGATTGTTAATTTTTAAAAAATGTGTTTTTCATAAGTTTATTCGTAAGTAATAACGAGCTTTTTGTAGCTTTTCAATTGTTAATTTAGTATTTTTACCATTTTCTTTTTCGGGAACCCTTAGGCTTTTGACCCTTGTAAGAAATATTTTCTTTAAAATAATGTGAGAAATACTTGGCTAGATTTACGAGTACTCTCCCTTACACCTTGTTTATATTAGCAGATCAATTTCGATACTTTTTCATCTAACTATTATAAAACACCAACGTACACCATGATAGATCACTGATAAAATTTTGAATATTGAAAGAAAATAATATAATCTATTTAATCCGTACACAATTCTAATGTCCCACCATAAATTGTAAACTTTTCCATATTCCTGAGTTGCATTGAGATTGTGACCCGCTATCAAGACTTGGTCTTGCTCTGTTCGTTTCTATTAAGCTGTCTCCTTGCATTAGAGGCCAGCTGACGACGGCTTTTCTGTTATGTGGAATTCATGTTCGTGTCGGTTCCACATAAGATTGCGGAACCCAACAGTTGAGTGTATGATAACACTCAACTACTATTGTCTCATTGGACGCAGTCCAAGAAAGTCAAACACTGCATATAAATATTTTCTTTTTTCAGAAGCGATTGCCATACTTTTGGAATGTTGCGAGCGTTTTTTCGCGTATTTAGCTCACCCCTTTCTTCTATTTCACAGGCTTCTGATCTGAAAGGCTTCTTATTGTTAGGACCTTGTAGTTGTTAATATTGGCTATTTTTTTTTTGGCTCCTTCAAAATTGATTTTATGACCTGGTTGCGACAGTTTTGTGCGGTTTCTTGGTATTCTGCCTATCCTAATAGCGATTTCTTTTACGTATGGTAGCAGGACCTTTGGTACATTTGGTCCTTGAGCCTCTATTGTTCTTCGTGTTTGGGTTTTTTGACGGTGAATGGCCTTCCTGATGCAATATTCTGAATATCCATTTTGTCTAAGGGCTATGGAAATTTTTGGTAGTTCCTCACTTCGTGTATCTGGTAGTGTCAGTCGGAAGGATCTAGAAATCAAGGTGTTCGCTACTACTTGGATTTGAAAAGGATGATGATGGGATTTGGTGTTCAGGTATCGATCGGTGTCAGTTGACTTTCTAAACACCATGTGTTCGAGGGTTCCAGAAAGTTGTCTTGTGATGAGGAGATTCAAAAACGGTAGTTTTACTATCCTGTTCGATTTCCATGGTGAACGGTATTCTGGGGTGGATATCCTTCAATTTTTTTAAGAAGTATATTATAAAGATATCATCTACGTAGCGTTTCCAAAGTTTAGGTTTTAAATGAGCGTTGGCTTTTGTTTCGAAGTATGTCATGAACAGGTTGGCTATAACGGATGATAGTGATGATCCAAGTGGAGCACCGTCGGTTTGTCTGTAGATCTGCTGGGTGAAGGAAAAACATGTGTTCTTCAGGTAGTGTTCGATGATTCTCCACGTATGGTGGAAAATTTTCTTTCGTCGAAATTAAGTCCAGAGCTTCGTCTATAAGTATACTTAGAGACAGTAAGACAATTTCCAGGCTTGCTAGTATCTCTCAATCCTCTAGTTGGAAATCCTTAATTATCCTTGTCAAATGTTCTGAGTTTTGAACATAGGACTCGGCAAGTTTAACGCTTGGTTGCATGATACTTGCTACATATTTTTCCAAATTTTGTGTTGGAAAGCCGATGGCACTTACTATGGGCCTTAATGGGATTTCTAGTTTGTGTATTTTGGGCAAACCGTAAAGATTAGAACATCTGCTTGATTTTATCCAAGGAATTATTTTTCGTTCGATGTCCGATTCTAGTTTCCATGCTTTGATTTTGCTTTTGGTTGTTTTTTCTAGGTATGTTGTCGGAGCTTTATTCACTGGTTTTTATGTTTTTTCTTGTAAAATGTTCGTCATCTTTCCCATGTAGTTCTTGATGTTCATTATGACTGTTGTGTTTCTTTTTGCTCCCGGTAATATAGTGATATGCCCGTTTCTTTTTAAACTTTCAAACGCTCTGATTTCAGCCTTATTGACATTTGGTTTTAGTATTTTATTAGATTTTGGTATTTGCGCTACATCTTGTCTGATTATTTTTACATCATCATCTGACTTGTCATGTAGGATTGATTATTTCTATTGTTGGCATATGTTTCGGAGTAATGGCAAAATTAAAGCCTTTGCTCAGAATGGATTCTTTATCCGTGGATAAGTGGTGGTTTGGTTCATAACCAATTTGTTATTGTCTCGAATTTCTTTTGGACATTCAGTATTTGTTTGCTTTAAAATGGCGAACTCCTTATTTTGTTTTTCCGTTTTGAGATTGTTGCCTGTGTCATTCCACAAAATACGATGGATCTTTTTGCTTAGCATCAACTATAATATAATATATTTATTTATATTTATATTGGTTTGGTCTATATAATTACCAATGCTTAATACTTAGCATGGCTTTTATTCTTAATTACTGATTCAAATCTTCTTGGGGAAGAATCAATTAGATGCCGACATGCTTCTACAGGTATTGAAATCCAAGCTGTTTAAATGTCTTCAATAACTTCTTGTTAGCTGTTTTTTTTTACCAGCAGGGCGTCGTTTTAATTATTTCCAAAAGTTTTCGATCGGATTTAGATCCAGGGACTGTGAAGGCCTATCTAACACTTTAATATATTTCCTCTCGAACCACTGCTTCACCACATGAGCCGTATGTTTGGGATCATTGCCTTGTTGGTAAATCCACTGTAAAGGCATATTATCTTCAGCGTAAGGTGGCATAATTATCTCTAAGATTCCGAAATAAATTTTATTTGTGATTTTTTTTTTAACCAAAATATTCGACCTTCTACGTCACTTCTACTTCACTTTACACAAAATATTAGTGGATTGAATTGTTCATTAATACGTCTTTTCACATACAATTTGCCATCAGAAGCAAATAAATTAATTTTGGTTTCATCGCTAAAAAGAATGTTTTTCAGTTACGTGGGATATATTCACTACATTTTCTTTTTGCAAATTTTATCTGCTACTTTATATTCTGTTTTTATTTTTTAACGAAATTTCCTGGTGGCTTTACCGTATACGTTTTTCTGCTGTTCTTTTCTGTTTCTTCTTCTTTCTACTGCAGTAGCATAATTTAGCGTAAAGTAGTAGCGTAATTAATTGGCGTATTTTTTTGACCACTGAAATACGAACCACTAGAAGAAAATCAATTATTTAAGAAGACAAGAAGCAATCAAATGCTCGTTCTATTATTAACAAAATGTTTAAAGGTCAATTAATATTAGCATATTATATTATTTATTATCGTAAATAGATTAGAAGAGAAAGCTTGGCTTTTAAATTTGTTTTCTACCACAATTATTTCATTGGCCATCACTGTATGTATACCAAGAATGAATAAAATTTTATAACTAAATCATGCATATTTAACACAAACCACATAGTTACAAAATAAATATTTATTTAGTTTTGTCGAGCAGTGTATTATTATACCTAGAAACAGCGTTACTATAATTTAAAGATTAAATACAATTATTTTACGCAGTAACAGATAAAAATACTATCAAAGGGAATTATCGTCATCTTATTGTATTTTTCGAGAAAAATACAGGTAACACAAAGTGATGGCTATTTTTACAGTGCAATGACGTAAGATGTCACCTGTCAAGATTTGGAGTGTTTTGTCATCGATTAGACCTTAAAATGTCAAAGATGAAGGAGGAAAAATAGACTGCATACATGTGATTGTGCGGGAAAATTCGGTTTGATGTGTTTGTTTTGATGTCCAAAGCATTTTTTTGATATAAGTCATGTCAGTTTCATCAAATCCTCGAAACAAGTGTGATAAGTAATCCTATTCAATAACAATGCAGTCGTTTTAGAAAGATTTATCTTGTTACTATTCAAACAGGTTCCTAGATAACTAAAAATGCATAGACATAATTGAAATGATAAAATTCATAAAAGAGAGAAGAAAATTATTACTATTGCATAATACAGAAAGAATGAGAAACAAACAAAAAAAAAAGAGGCAATAACATACGAAATTACAAAGGTGTGGGCGATATGTAACCGACTGATATGTAACATCCAGAATTGTACACCTTGGAACAGGGGGTCTTCAACCTTTTGTTAGCCAAGGGCCAGATTTGTGTATCCTTGTCGACCGACAGGCCGCAAAATAATGTTATTTCTTTGGACTGCGTCCTATGGGACAACAGTAGTTGGGAGTTATGCTCTCCCGGACAAATAACTAACAGAATGTCCATTTTGGTCGAGACGCAGGTTGTTGCGCGTTCCACACGAGATAGTGGAACTCAGCGGTTGGGAGTATACAAACTACCCAACTTGGGGGTGGACCCAACTACTGTTGTCTCATTGTACGCAAGCCAAAGAAATCAATATATATATATATATATATATATATATATATATATATATATATATATGAACATTTTTGTTGGTTGCTTGAACCAACAAAGTTGCTTGTTGTGGAACCCAGCGGTTGGGAGTATACAAATGACCCAACTTAGGGGTGGACCCAACTATTGTTGTCTCATTGTATGCAAGCCAAATGTATATATATATATATATATATATATATATATATATATATATATATATATATATATATATATATATATATATATATATATATACATTTTTGTTGGTTGCTTGACCGGGAAGAAGCCCCACCAATCCCTTCAACTGGATGACATATGTTTCGTCTCTCGAGGAGACTCAGGAGGAGAGTTCAGACTCATCAGGGCGCGCCGACATGTACCATAATATCAAGAATAGGGAGACCCTATCCACAACCAACAACCCTTGTTTTCACCGACTTCCCGTCTGATGGCGTATGTATGTAGTGTTCGATTTTCTTGGACTGCGTCCAATGAGACAGCAGTAGCTGAGTGTCATCACACACCCAACCGTTGGGTTCCACAATCTCATGTGGAACGCTTTTCCAACTCATTTTAAAAAAAGAAACTCTTTATATTGCAAACTTTCTGTAAAATTACCACTACCACTAATATAGTTGTTCAAAAAAAATAGGATGTTCAAAAAAAAATGTATACACACATCGACTGGTTTTAAAATCATTATTTATTTTCATTCAGTTTACTTTAGAACTTCAAAAAAAAAGCTAAAGGGACAGCCAACTGACACAACAGCAAATTGCCCACCGTCGTGGTCCAGGCATTGCTGGTAAGAAGAAGCAATGGAATCGCAAACATGGAGAATAATTTCCATTGGTATTTGTCCACATTCTCTTTCAATCGCTACTCTTAATTCATTGACTGCTGCCAGTTTTGTCTTATAAAAATTGTCTTTAATGTATCCCCATAAAAATAAGTCGAGCGGTGTAAGGTCAGGTGCAGTTGCGGAGTATTCAACCCAACCTCTTCGTCCTATCCATCTGTTCGGTATAGTCTCTTCAAGATAAACCTTTACGACATGATTATAATGTGGCGCTACACCATCTGGTTGAAAATAAAAGTTCTCACCTCTCATTCAAAAACATCCCGAATGCGTGAGATCACTGCTTCCTGTAGCAAATTAAGGTAAAAAATAAAATGTGTATACATTTTTTTGGGACACCCTGTATTGTCAAAGAAAATAGTAAAGTGCGTTTCAAGATATATCTTTGACCGATTGGCGGCAATAAACTCTTAACAACCCCTACTGTAACGAAACCTGGCAAAGTTGCAAGAAACGTAAACAGGGCCGGACTTAATAAAATACAGGTAAAAAGATAAAATTAATTTTATACCTGGTTTAGTAGTTTTGAAATATTTTAGTTTAGTTCGCATTATTTTCGTAAACAGTGCAGTTCTATAATTTCGACCGTATTTTTTTATTATTCCAAACGTGTTAAAAATATGGCCTCCGGTAGTACTAAGTTTGTTGTGTATGTTTCTTTATTAAATAGGGGGCTTAATGTATATGCAGTGACAAAGCCATTTTAAAATCAAAAGTCCGTAGTGATTTTGGTAAAAGCAAATGTGTTGACGAAAGCGACAAAGATTTAATTCGAAGCAAAATGTATGCTATTTATGAAGAGCAAACTGTGCCTACATTGATGATTTCATTGGTACCGAGGATGGATGGGTTCCAAATTGTTTACGGTTGTCCTCCAAAAATATTAAACATTCATCTTTAGATTACCATGACGACACCACAGCAGAAGTTTTTGAAGATTGGTTTATAAATAGCATTTTGCCCAATGTGCCTGAGGAAAGCGTAATTGTGCTGAACAATGCTAGTTATCATAACCGCCAAAAAAATAAAGTTCCTAATGCAAATAACACTAAATTGGAAATTTATAACTATATGTTAAAAAACGATAAATATTTCGAAAATATTGTATTTTTAATCCACTTGAGCATATGTGGTATCAGGTAAAATCCAATGTTAGAGCAAAAAACATTTCTCCGGTATTAATGTCGGAATATTAATAGGTCATTAATGGTTATTAATTAGGAAGGTTGTAGATAGTATTCCCAAAGAAAGTTCGATAAATTTGATTAACCATGTTATTAAAATAGAAGATTCTTATGTATCATTTACTAATAATATAGAACCACTTATTATTAATGTAGATCAAAGTGATAGTGAGAGCGAAACCGAATTATATGTATAATTAAATTTAAGTTATAATTTTGATTGTACTAATAGAAAAATTGATTTATTTATTAATAAATAATAATAAATATTATTGTATTAATAAATTCAAAACACAAACCAATATGTTTTAGTCATACATATTAGTAATAATAATAATTTAATCATAATTTAACAATATTTTATTTTCCCAAAATTATTCAGAAGTTAACACTCCGGCTCTGGCGCCTTTTAAGAAACTAAGAATATTTTATTGAGATTTATTGGGGCAATTAACATTTTACCGAAGGGCAACGAAATATCTTGAAACGGGCTATACATCTAAGAGAATATCGAAAACCAAAAGAGCACATATTATTCATTATACGCTGAATTATACTAAAGATACACATTTATTTTTAGATACTCATTATCTAAGATAGTTAAAATAAAAACACATATATCAAAATAATATAATACAAAATAAGGAATCCTAATAACTACGTCAAATAATTTCCATTACGTATTATTTTCATTGAAAAATCAAAACCTGAAAATAACTACATTTAAAGAATTTTTTTTTCAACTCCGATTCACCTAGCAAGTGAAGATGTCAATAATAGATTTTTATAGTTATGTTGTTAATTAGAGGCCCATCGTTAATTGGCAAACAAACAGAAGGAAAAATTTTACTAGAGGTATATTCCGATATTTTGATCATAAGGACTGGTTAGACATATGCATATTGAACGTGGATCTTTGTTTGGCATTTATAAATAGTTTCGTTAAGGTTTTTATAAAATTATCCACGCCGTGTTGATTTTACTTATTTAGAAAGAGTCATGTCATCGCTTTCTTTCTAATTAATACTGGTAGATTATTGTACGAGGTATAAGCTGCATGAAATTATACGAGAGTTAGCAAAGAAGTTTTTCATTTTTATCATATGACATGCGCAGGACTTTACCGATAGTCAAAAATTAGCCACAAACGCAGAAAACTGAAGGAAAGTAGGATTAAAGATAGATTCATAAAAAATAAAATTAGACATTGATGAGAATGCTCTTTTTGCGTTTCATTTAGATAGTTATTAAAATACCCTTTCACAGAAATGGCCTAGCACGTCCAATTTTATGTATCTGCTTCTCGGTTATATCATGGGCCCATTGAAATTATTTGTACCTGCCTTTAGCATATTATTAGGACTTCAAGAGTATTGCTGTTCTTTGTGTCAATGGAATAGCAGGGCAACAAGGGAACATTATAGTAACAAAGAGTGCCCTCATAGAACTTCTTTTGAACCTGGTATTTCAAACATAAAACATGTCCCCTTGTTAACCCATAAAAGGAGCTTCTTCCTCCTCCTCTTATTAAGCTTGGCCTTAACAATGGACTTACGACTTTGCCGAAGGCATGAACAAAGAAGGTAATGGTAAAAGAAATACTTCAATCAGTGATGCAAGACTAAAAGAAGGCATATTTATTGGACCTCAAATAAGGAAGGAAGCTTATAGGAATAGGAAGGAAGAAGAAAAATTAAATGAAAATGAATTGGCAGCGGAAAATGAATTGGCAATGAACTGGAAGTCTTTTGTAAATGCAGTGAAAGGATTTCTACGCAACAAGAGAGATGAAAACTATAAAAACCATATAGATTAACTTTTGAAAGCCTATGAAAAACTAGGGTGTTGCATGTCCTTAAAAATGCATTTTTTACACTCCCATTGTTTTTTTTATGGCTCACATGGATTTGAATCAGGTACATACATTAAACTATAGCACAAAAACAGATTTAATTATAAATCACATAAAGTTAAATTATAAAATAAACTATAAAAATATAAAATATAAAATACACTATAAAAATATATAAAATATAAAAAATTTAAACAAAACAAAAGTATACAAAATATATAAAATAAAGTTCAACATCAGGTAAGATACATCACAATAAGGGCATTAAATTTTAAAATCGAGGCCATTGATCTATTCCAACACGAAGTGTGTAGCTTCAAAGAAATCATTAATTTTACCACCATATGCCGTAAGCTCAGCTACGATGTGATGAAGGGTTTGGCGGAGTTCTCCACAGTCATAAGCTGGCGATCCAGTCAGTCCCCATTTATAAAAAGAGTCACGGCATATGCCGTGGGACGTTCTAATTCTGTTAAATGGTCCACTTGTGGCGGGGAAGCTTCATTCTTGGTGTAAGGTCGATGACATGAGCCACCTGTCTCGGTCTCGAAATATTCTAGAATTCCTTCCATTTAGCATTAAGGTTGAAATTTTATCCGAAGAGTTGCTCTGCTAACAATAGTGGGGGATCTAGACTTCAGTCTCTGAAGTCCAACAACAGATAAGTCATTGTGTATTGGGAGGTGGGAATTTGATAGTATTTTGTTTTAATTCCTCGACTAGCCCTTCCTGTCTGCAGATAGCGAGAAGAGTAATATTTCTCAGTGTGGGGAGCCAAGCTAGAGGTGTGCTTCTTAAACAGCCATTAATTATTCTCATTGTCGCATTTAGTTTTTTGAGGTTAAGCATCTTTACGTGGCAGCTGTTTAGCCAGACTGAGGCGCAGTATTTAGAAACCGATTAGACCAGGCTAAAAGCTCATGTTTTAAGGATATATGAGTTTGCGCCCCACCTGGTACCACAAAGTTTCTGCATTGTTTTATTTCTGGTGTTAATTCTAGCTGTGATATTCTCCAGATATATTCTATATATAAGTGTTCGATCCATTCTTACTCCTAGGTATTTTGGATAGATATTGTAATGTAGCGGGTTGTTTGTTATTGAAGTGTACTTGGGGCTCCAGGCGTGCTTGTTTGTTATTCAGGTGGAAGCACGACACTTTAGTTTTATTGATGTTTGGAATTAGTTTCCACTTAGCGAAATATTTTCCCAATACTAACAGGTCTTCTGATAATATGTTACTAGCTTCTTTCCTAGTCTTTGCATATATTTAACACGTTCTACATGTGTATATAATATAATAAAATAATAAATAATATAATAAATAATATAATATACAATCAAGGAAATAACCAAAATTCTACAAATAGTTTGGCGAACCGAACGGATTCCGGAAGATTGGAGAGATGCTCTAATCCATCCACTACATAAGAAAGGAGATAGAACGGATGTAAACAACTATAGAGGGATATCTTTTCTCCTAGTTTGTTACAAGATTCTATCTCAATGTCTACTAGACAGAGCACAGGGACAGTTAGAACCTAACATTGGTGAATATCAAGCAGCTTTTCGACCGGGCAGATCCGGCCCTGAACAGATCCTGAATCTAAAGTTGATTCTAAGACATCAAAAACTGTACAATAAAAATCTCGTATGTATATTTGTGGATTTCAAAAAAGCATATGATTCTATTGACCACGAATCTTTATTCCGAATCTTGAAAGAACAAGGAGTAGATCTGAAAACGCTGGCTATTATTAAAGCAACGTTAACTAACATAAGGTCAAAAGTTAAATTCATGGGTGACATCTCAAAGCCCTTCGAAATTAAAACTGGAGTGAGACAAGGGGCTGGACTCTCGCCTCTCTTATTTAACTGTGTTCTAGAAAAAGTAATACAGGAGTGGCGTAAAAAAAAGTCAGCCCTGAATATTGACCAGCCCATTAAACTGGGGAGAACCTACATCAAAATTGGTTGTCTGGCTTTTGCTGACGATCTAGCAATTTTAGCTCAAGATGTATTAACGGCACAGAAAACGGCACAGAAATTCTAAAAGAAACATCAGAAAAGGTAGGACTCCAAATTTCCTTTGAAAAGACACAATACATGACCTGCAACAGACTAAGAACACCATTTCTAAAAACAAAATATGGTAACGATCAGACGAGTCTCTCAATTCAAATATTTGGGTGAAATAATCATGGAAAATGGGTTGGAAAAGGCGGCCAATAAGGATAGATGTCAAAAAATGGAAACGGCATTGAGACTTACACAAAATATTTACAACAAAAAATGCCTCTCTAAAAACACAAAACTGAGACATTACAACACAGTTATTAAGCCAGAATGTCTATATACTGCAGGAACGCTCATTTTGAATAGAAAGCGGGACATCGAGGACATTGAAAAGAAGGAAAGAAAAATCCTAGGCCCCAAACAAATAAATAGCACAACATACCGACTTTGAGGAAACCAAGAAATCAAACAATACACAGATATACATAGCGATATGAGAAAAAGAAGACTTAAGTTTTATGGATACATAAAACGGATGAATCCGAGTAGGCTAACTAGACAAATAGTCGAATTTTATGAAAATAGGAGTAGAGCTAAAGTAGAAATAATTAAATGGATTGTTGCAATTAAAGAGGACCTAAGATCAGCAAATATTACACAAAGTGGAATTCAGGATAGAGGCTGAGGGTAGAGGCTTTCAGACACAAGGTTAACGTTTGGAAGGTTGGCCAGAGAGAAAAATGTAGGAAGACTGGAACAATTTGATCTGACGAAAGGAAAAAAAGCTCATAGCCAAAGAATGAAATTAGTATGGGCGCAAAGGAAGGCTAACAACAACAAGCGCCTCTAATTGTACTTCGCGTCATCCACCAGGGCCCATACGTGAATAATAATATAATAATAATAATAAAATATGTCGTCTCCCTTTTTTTCCTCACCACCGACCCCCTGTAACAAAAAACCTATACATGTTACAGTAATTAGCTTTTCATTTTCGGATTTAGTACTACAAAATGCTTTTGGATTTAGGACTACAAATTGTTGTCAATGTAAGTATCGTTGACATACACAAAAAAATATATTTACTTTCACTCGTTACTTTATATATTACAAATTAATATAATTTATTTTTTAGTTTAGTTTTGACAACGGGGGGAGAGTACCCTCCGAAACGTTAATGTTAAAAGTTTGTAAAACATTTTTATATCTTTAAAATTTTGTTCGCTTATGGCAAATTTATTACAAAAAAGAATCACTGAGAAATTTGTCTCGGTTTGGTTTTTTGTTTTTACCCAGTGATTCTTTATTTACATAAGAACAGAAAATTTTTGAGTTTTAGACCGTGACGAAAAATAAAAAAAAAAGGAAAAAAAAGATATATCCAGTTCAGAAGATGCAGAATATTATTTGAAAAAAAACCTGCAAAGTTTGAACCATGTATGTTAAGCGGTTTATGAAATATTTATACCTAGTGTTTTTACCCAGTGATTCTTTCTTTAAATAAGAACAGGTATTTTTTATATTTTTTGAGTTTTAGATAGTGGCGAAAAACCCAAATAAAGGAAAAAAAATATATGAACACGCCACAATCATTCAGACATTACTTACAAAATGCTTCATATACAACTATTTTCATAATGTTACTTCAAAAAAGTTTATATTTGTTGACCTGTGGATGAAAAGAGTTGAACAGAGGATATCGATATAAACGTTGCTAACTATTAGTGCATGTTGCTGGTACTTGAAATAAAGATGGAAATGAAAATAAAGTTGAAAATACTGATACAGCACAGGAAATACTGTTAAACGAGTTCGTAGACACCTAACTCTTCAATGCTCATCAGTAACATCCAAATATAATCAAGACTGATTATTATGCACGTAGAGTTTCATTCCGGATCCCATTCAATTCCCAAGTGACGCGTCTTGGGATTCAATGTAAGAGAAAAAACTCGATAAGGACAATAAGCACATATCCCATCCCAAGAGAATGCCAATTAATGTCATCCTCGAAATAGTCACAGCTGAAGCTGAAATAGAAGCATCACGCGCTTTATTACATCACGCCAGATATTTTCAAATTGATATCGTATAGATCGAGTCTTAGATGCCATTCGTCACCACATTCTTATAGTTTTATCAATGTTTTCGTGTCAGTAGAAACAGCAATGTTCAATTGTTTCGCCATTTCACGAAAACTCTCTCCCACCAATAGTTGATTTCTGTTTGAAAAAGATCTCACATGATGAAAAAATTGAAAAATGTTTACATTTAATTTGCCACAATTTTTGTTATCGCACAGAGAAACACAAATGTAAACAAGCAAAAAATGTATCAGTTTATAAAGGTGATTTTTTAGTGTATCCGCATTTCCAATAGGGCTCGCAACCAAATAATCATTGTAAATGTCATCATAGCACGTCAAATGCCTGGCAAATCATCATGGAACGTTTAACATCAGAGCAACGCTTTCGAATTGTCGAAAGTTATTATCAAAATCGGTTTTCTGTGCGCCCAACTTATAGAATATTTTATGATACACTTAATCACCCAACAGAGCGATGTATTCGCCAAATTATCGACAAATTCCGAACGCATTTTACGCTACTCAATATTACAACAAAAACAAGACAAAAAATGTGCCTTCCGAAGAAAATATAGTCGCTGTTGCCGGCAATGTTGATGAAGATCCAAATTTATCAGTTCGTTAATAGGGATCGTTACAGACCGATGATCAATAATTATTTAATTCCGAATTTAAATGGTATTGATCTGGAGGAGATGTGGTTCCCACAGGACGACTCCGCATGTCATACAGCCAACGCAACAATCGATATATTAAGGTAACAATTCGGTGAGAAAATTATTTCAAGTAGCGAACCAGTTAATTGGCCACCTAGGTCATGTAATTTAACGCATTTTGATTATTTTCTTTGGGGTTATGTTAAATTTTTGGTCTATGCCGATAAACCAGCACCTTTTGATGCTTTGGAAGTCAACAAAACTCGCACAATATCGAACACAATACCCCAATTGCTTGAAAAAGTGGGCGGAAATTGTATTGACAGAATGCGCTTTGCTCCAAAGTCACCGCGGCGGACATTTGTTCGAAATTGTTTTCAAATATTAATGCCATTGAATATTATTCACATAAAATAAATAGTTTCAAGATATCCAATTTGGTTGTTGTTTATTTGAATTTAAAGTGCGGAGGTACGAGGTAAAAATGAACCTATAGCTCAACATAAATAATTATAAATTTACCCAAATAAAATTCACGCTAAAAGATATATCCATCAGTATCTGGTAATAACTCACTACTGCCCGTCAAAAATTATGTAAAATATCCAGTAATAAATCTGAAAGGGCTTTTTTAGATTGATGATTTTAATAAAATAAATACCTTACGACATATTTTGTTCCTGTTGTATACTCCTAATTATTTTATTCAGTGTCGGCCTTCAAGTTAGTACTGTGAAGGAGGTTCGAGCTATCAGAATACACTACATATTCAACTAAATATATTAGCACACAATTTGCAACAATTGGCAACAAAAAACAATATCCATTGAAGCTCACTACACCCATAACGTTGTTCAATAAAATATCTCAAGAACTATTCATTATTAGGTCCTCAATTTAATACTCGACCTGTTCCGTCTATCTTTGATATAATTTTCTGATTCCTTTTCCTCATTTTCTATACACTTTCACCACTTTTTCGGCAACAGTCAAATCCTAGATAGAAAAAAAAACATCATGGTTTTGATATATATATTACTTATTGAGACTTTTTTCGACTTCCTCAAGAAATATGAAGGGACTATCAACTAGGTGATGTTGCAGGAATTAAAAGAGATGAAAATCCAAATGGGAGCCTCTGGATAATATGGCGTGGCGGTATCAAATATAAACTGGAATTTTACAATTACTTTCCTCAGCCAATCACGAGCGGGCTGTCAGTGTAGATCGTTGCAGTGCATTGTATTAGAAGTGGGGGAAACGCTCGGTGAGCTATTTCACTCACTTCTTTTGTCAGGACAGCCATGAGTGAGCAACAGGTTCCACCCTCCGTTATAATAATTTTTTTAACCAAGGAAGTCGTTAAACCATCCGAAATATTAACGCGGTTCTAGGCTCAGTATGGAGACGATACCCTGTCTAAGACCCAAATGTTTGGTTAGGCCAAGAAGTTTAAGAGTGTACGAGAAAATATGGTAAATATGGTCATAATAGACGGCCCAGGTCAAGTGTCACTGCTAACAACATTGGTGCAGTTCGCGACCTTATCGAAGGTGACTGAAGTTGTTGACCGAAGATCAAAAAAACATCCGACTGCAAATCAGTAAGAGACTTCTGCGAGAAGGGAATTGATTTCGGCGAGAAGGGAGACTATTTGAAGCGTTTCGTGACATGTAACGAAACGTGAGTGCACAATTACACTCCAGAATCAAAAATGACCAGTAAGGAATAGCGAAGAAAAGATGAAACCTTCCCTGTAAAGGCCAAAACCCGTCTCTCTGTCGGTAAGGTTCTCGCGATCGTTTTTTTCGACTGGAAAGGAGTTTTTCTGATTGATTTTCTGGATGATCGATATACGGTTATTGCTACCTATTATTATCTGCTATTGGAAACAAAAGGTCCTAACAAAATCCGCTTACAGACGAAGGAAAAACTGGAGAATATGCATAGGGAAACCCTTGAACAGTCTCTATACTGCCCAAATTTGTCAACCCTGCAATTATTTTTGACTTAACGGATATTTTTGACTAATTGAGGGACTTCAAGAGGTTGAGGACTTCGTGCTCAATCGGCTGTTGACACAAACTCAAAGTTTCTACGAGCTAGGAATTCACAAGCTTTAAAACCTCTGGTAAAAATGTGTAGAGCATGAAGGAGACTATATCGAAAAATGAAACATTTTATTGCTCCTGATCTTCCGCTTTCCGCTTTTGATCTTATTATAGTAACAAACAAGGTATATCTATTTTGTGGCAATCCATTTCAGTCTTATTCTTATTGATGATTCGCATTTAACTGCTCTGATTATTTTGAAAATATTAGACAAGAATGTTGGGTCATTTCAAGAAAGACACGTAGCACAGCGCAAGTAGTTACTAACCAATTTGTTGGATCCAACAGATAACTGATTTGTATGAAGATACTGTAAGGCAGAGAGAAGTAAATTGAACAGTATTACCACAGTACGTCATTAAGTATTACGAATGGAGTCAGAGATATGTTTCTGTTTAAAAGTTAAGCATATTTTGATAGTGAGCATGCTCGTGCAAACTACCATCTTTTTTAATATCTCCAAGAAATATCACAATCAACATAGTCGAAGGCCTTCATTAGATCTATGAAAGATACATGAGCTCGGTTTAACTTTAATTGAATGAAATGGCATTGAATTTGAACAATTCTTTAACTTTATCTAATGAATCAAATCTGAATATCGCAAAAATTCTTGACACTATTTAACATAAAATTGCAGTTACTGATTATATTACTACATGAAGACAATATTGTCCTGTTAACTACCAAATTTATTATTCTACAAATTAGCAAGGTTTTTTTTCTCGTTGTAAAAATTACCATTTAGAATTTCTTTTCCGAACAATGATATTCGCGACCTTAGAGATCGTTAAGTTAATTGTATGTAAATTTGAATACTATGTTCCGCATGAACCGTAATTATATATATATATATATATATATATATATATATATATATATATATATATATATATATATATATATATATATATATATAATTACAGGAGCACAGGAAGATTTAAAGAACTACCGTCCAATAAGCCTCCTATCAGTGATGTACAAAGTTTTCACTAAGATAATTTCTAAAAGAATATTAAAAAAACTGAATGACGCACAACCTAGAGAACAAGCAGGATTCAGAAGTGGATTCAGTACAATGGATCACATCCAGGTTGTACAGCAGGTCATAGAAAGGCACAACGAATACACCATGCCACTGTGCTTGACTTTAATCGACTACGAAAAAGCATTTGATTCCATCTCAAAGCATGCGATAATGGATGCACTGCTTAGCCAAGGTGTAGAGAGAGCCTATGTAAACCTATTAGAATCGATATATGATGGAGCTACAGCCACAATTCACCTTGATGATCTTGAAGTGGGAATTAATATAGAACGAGGTGTACGGCAGGGTGACGCAATATCGCCTATTCTTTTCTCGGCTGGCCTTGAAGAAGTATTCCGTAAACTGGATTGGGAACAGGATGGGGTAAAGATCAATGGTGCAAACTTAAACCATCTTAGATTTGCAGATGATATTATTTTCATTTCACAAGACCCAGAGGAGCTACAAACACGCATACAAGAACTGCAAAGGGCTAGCGAACCATTTGGCTTGAAAATAAACCTGAAAAAGAGTCAGGTTATGTTCAATAACTTCGCTCAGGACAGAAGAATTTCAGTTTTAGGAAGGGATTTAGAGATTGTGGACAGCTTTGTATATCTTGGGCAGAGGATTTCCATGGAGGGGAATACCGCCCGGGAGGTGGAACGGCGTGTTAAATGTGGCTGGCAGGCATTTGGTAGGCTCAACATAGTGTTTAAGAGCAGACTCCCACTTTGCCTGAAAAGAAAAGTATTCGATCAGTGCGTTCTACCCGTTATGACATACGGAAGTGAAACCTGGACACTCACATCGCAATCAATTCAAAAACTTCGGGTGGCACAGAGGGGAATGGAAAGATGTATGCTTGGCATTACAAGACGAGACAGAAAGTCCTGCGCATGGATCAGGGAACAAACAAAAGTCTGTGACATCATTGGAAGAGTAAAACAGTTGAAATGGAGATGGGCAGGCCATATAGCGAGGCGATGGGACGACAGATGGACCAAGGCAATCCTGGAGTGGATACCGCTTGATCGCAAACGTCCGCGAAGAAGACCGAAAGCACGATGGACTGATGACATCGTTAAGTATATTGGACCCGAGTGGCAGAGGAAAGCCCAGGACCGTGAAGGTTGGAAGCATGCTGAAGAGGCCTTCATCCTGCAGTGGATCGATACGGGCTGATGATGATGATGATGATATATATATATATATATATATATATATATATATATATATATATATATATATATATATATATATATATATATATATATATATATATATATATATATATATATATATATATATATATATATATATATATATATATATATATATATATATATATATATATATATATATATATATATATATATATATATATATATATATATATATATATATATATATATATATATATATATATATATATATATATATATGTATATATATATATATATACCACCCAAAGCGCCAGCAAGTATCTCCCACGACCGGTTTCTGGCCTTAGGGCGTAATCAATTGGGTTCAAAGTGAACGCCTGGAGAGCGGATGAGAAAACGACTAAAGCCATGACCATATAAATCGGCAGAGATTTTAGGAACTTGCTTAACTTTGCGTATAATCCAGCATTCATTCATTGTACTAAATGTCTTTTGGGGTGTTCCCTTTTTTTTTAATATTCTTTCTTCATTCTTAAAACGATCTACAACACTTTGAACCGTAGTGTGAGTTCTGTTAACATTTTTTCTAATTTGTTAAGGTTAAGGTTAAAGGTTAAGGTTAAGGTTAAGGTTAAGGTAAGGTTAAGGTGCTAACGATAAGGTTTTCCCTTTTGAAAATGGTGTATAATTAGTGTTGTTTCTGTTTCAGTTGTCTGAGCACGTTGAAACTCCTTCTTATATCGACAAAAAACGTTGTTATGCAATATAACAGATGCATATAAAGCTGTGGCGGCTCGGGAGGGAGAAGGCGTTGGGGCGCCGCCCCTACAGCATTTATTACATAATTTTTCAGAGCAAAACACAATATTTTATTTTCATTCAGTTTCTTTCCTTTAATTTATTTTCCTGGTTCAACTCCTATATAGGGTTTCATTAGCACGAAAGGTAAAGAGGAGGATGGGGAAAGCAAAAAAAAAAAATTCAGCAGCACTAGTTTCTTCTACGCCCTCCCACTGTAAAAACCCACGAGTCGCCACTGATATGAAGTTAAATGACTTCTTCAAAATGATGTGTGCCATGAAGTTTAAAGAAACAATAAATTCTGCTAAAATAGTGCTTATGAACGAGTTTCATGTTTGTTAACAAAAATATACTTATCAATGTTTTTACACATCTATGCGTACAATTTATTTTTCCCTAGAAAATTTATATTGGAGCATGTCGTGAAAAAACATAAAACATAAGGATTAAAGTTGGTGATCCTAATAAATAGGGCAAAATTTTTCATTTATTTAAATGTATGCGTTGCATCATTTTTACTAACTGTGTATATATATATATATATATATATATATATATATATATATATATATATATATATATATATATATATATATATATATATATAAATGGTATTTTCAAAGTTTCAGTTCAGAGTCATTTATTTTAACAAGTTGTAGAACTCGTAAAAACTTATTTTACCAAAAAGCATTTATATAAAAGTTGCAAAATAAGTTAAGTTATTATCAGTTACAAAATTTCAAAACAGACCTGAGTTTTTAATATTCTCGAGCCTTGCGTTATAGAACTTACAAAGAGAAGTCAATTTACCAAAATCATTTACATAAAAGTAGCAAAATAAGAAGAACAAAAATGTTACATTTTACAAAAATTGTTCAAAATTGTCACCATTTGTTCGGTTAGCACAAAATCTTGCTCAACGTACCCATGCATCACTACACGCATCAAAAATAAAATGCCATTGTTCACGAATAACATCCCAAGCGTTTTCGATGCGCTGTTGATCGAAACTAACTTGTTAAAAAAAATTGCAAGGCGTTAAATCTGGAGTGCGTGCAAGCCAAGAAATGAGTCCATTGCGCCCTATCCATCTGTTAGGAAATATTTAAATGTTCGTGAATTTCTCATCTATAATGTGGCAGAGCTTCATCATGTAGAAACCACATATTTAGAAATACCGCGGATGTAAGGAATTGTGAGGTTAATTGTTTGAGAGTTATTATTATTGTTATTATTAACTTGCCTGTTTTGTCTAGTATCAAAAGTTTTAAACGATTTATCTATGAAATTTTTTTGGTAATTGTTTTTTATTAAAATATCTTTGATGTGATTTATTTCTTTTTGTAGTGTATCACTGTCGGTACGAAAAAGTTTTGCTCTGTCATTTGAACTTTAAATTACTCCTATTTCGACTGATTTTGAGTGATTGGAAAAGAAATTGAGATATCTATCTGTGTTTGTCGGTTTTATGTCAACTGTAGTTTTTAATATGTTGTTTCGTTTTAATATCAATGTCGAGGAATGGCAATTTATTCTCCTCCTGCATCTCTAAAGTAAACTTAATTGTAGGCTCTCGAGAATTTATATCTTGTAAAAAAATATTTAGATCATTAATGTTATCTTGCCATATAGCAAAAATATCATCATCATATCTAAGCCATATTATTGGCTTTTTAAGAGATTTACTTAATATGTCATTCTCGAGTTCCTTCATAAAGATATTAATCATCAAAGGAGAAAGGGAAGAACCCATTGCCACTCTGAAATTTGGTTGATTATAATCATTTTCTAATTGAAAATATATTTTTGATATTTTTTGAGTTTTAGATCGTGGCGAAAAACCTAAAAAAAAAAGATAAAAATATATCAACACCCCACAATCATTCAGACATTAATTATGTCCACTAGTTCACTGTTTTCCAAACGTCTGGCATTTTAATCGCAAAAGGTACCCAAAAATTAAACACGCACTATTAAGGAATAATTACCACCGGTCATATCGAACATCGCACTCAAAAGAAATATCGTACCAGAATATAAAAAACTAGTTATACGAAGTATCAGCAGTAAAAAAATACTTTATATGTTTACAACGCAGTGGTCGAGAATATCAAAAAGTCGGGTCTATTTTCATATTTTGTAGCTGTTAATAACTTCTTTACTTTGCAACTGTTATATAAATAATTTTTGGTAAAATTACTTATTTTTACGAGTTCTACTACAACCTGTTAAAATAAATAACTCAACTTTGAAAACACCCTGTATGTGTCCATGACAACACCATTGAAAAGGCACAGAAATATAATTATTTGAGAATAAATGTAAACAACAACAACGGTAACACCAAAGAGAGCACAGCGGGGAATGGAGAAACACGAACAGCATTTGCAAAAATGAAAAATATTTTTGGTAGCTAAGATATCAATTTGAACCTTAAAATGCAATTGGTTAGATGTTATGTTTTCTCAATGCTGCTTAACATCGGAAGGATGGACTCTGAACAAGGCCAAAATCAAGAAATTAGACATTATGAACAGAAAAAATAAAGACCGGGAAATTTTAACAATCATCAAACTACATAAGATTGAGTATTTGGGTTACTTAGTGCAGGAGAAAATCCAGGGAAGGACAAATATTTAAAGACGACGTAACTTCTGGATGCTAAACTGAGAGAATAGTTTCAGTGAACGTTTTTCCAACATTTCAGATCGGTTCCCTCAAAAATACGTATAAGAATGATGGCCAAATTCCAAAACGGAAAGAATACTTGAAGAAGAATAATATATGTCCCAGAAACAATTGAAATCAGATGCCACTAAAAAAATATCAACAACAATGTCCTAAGGTGAGCTTATGATTAATAAAAATTCAACTATCGTTCTAACTTGTTACAATGCAACAAAACTTTACTGCAAAAAAATATGGATGATAGAAAAAATAGAAGGTCATTTTTTGAAACATTAGGAGGTTAAATTTTACATAAGATACATCAGGTTTAGTTCAAGTCACGAAAAATAAACTAATTTTTGTTTACAAGCCTTAATGACGACTATAACGCTTAGGTAGCCTTAAAATCAAAACATATTAAAGCAAACAATTCTAAAACAAAATTAAGACAGTCAAAATAGGATGAATTAAACTAAAATTAAATTAAATTCTTCTAAAAAAGAATAAACAATTTTTACTTTGTTATCTATCACTTTTATTTTTAAACAAAATTTGTGTGACTATTGCTTCGTAAACGATTTTACATTCTCAAACACTACTTTAAAACTACTACACTACTAAACAATTTTATTACTTTTTAAAAAAATGAACTATCACAATTAAGGGACAAATCAATCAATAATTTAAATTCTTCTGTTGGAAGCTTCGGTATGAAATACTAAACCCGAAAAGGTTTACCACTAAACACCACATCATTTTTTAAAATATTTTGATGCGCGTTTCATTAACCATCTTAGCATCATCAGGAGATTAATCAATCTCACCAGAATGAATCATCTTGTGATGATGCTAACATGGTTAGCGAAACTTGCACCGAGAAATTTAAATAGCAATTTCATATTTAATGGTAAATCTCTTAAGTTTAGTAAAAAAAATTAATAATCTTAGTTTTTTAACAAATTAAAACGTTTAATAATGTGACCATGTAAAATGCACGAACTCCTATATGATAATATAAAACCTCATCTACTTTTCCGGTTTTTTTTTTCCTTCTTTCGCGGCGTTCTTTATCACAAGCAAGGCGCAGTTTCTTATTTGGAAATAGAAAACCAAGGTAAACATTTTCCTCATATTATGGTTTTTATTACCATAAAGATAAAAATGCAGTGCTCGTAAGAAAAAGTTAACCGAATACTTTGTGATAAAATTGGTTCATTTAATTTTCTTCTCAGAGATATTCTCTCACTCTTTGGTAGTGGATACTGAGGACGGCAAAATTAATTTATTGTTGTGGTTAGTTGTAACATAACAACGATGAACATTTCAAAGGGATTAAATATACTGGGGAACAAGAAAAACCTACACCCAATATACAGGGTCGCTATTATGTGAATATCTCGAAACAACAAAACAACAAACAACAAGTGGCAAACATCAGAAAATGTTTGCCACTTTTTGGGTAAGTTATTTTTTTCTTATCGCATATTTGAAACCCAAGGCTAACTTGATTTTGTTTAAATGAGAAAACCTTACCATTGTCTAGTACAACAATTAAAACATTCAACAAATATTCATCATCACTTTTTGCTTTTTGTCTTCCTAATTTTGGATTACTTTTAATGCTGCCTGTATCATTGGACATTTTCACTGTTTGTTGAATATGTTGATTTACTGATGTTTTTATTCAGATGTACGTCATTAAATACTCCATCAACTTCAGCATAAGTGCTTTTTCTGTCACCGTATCCAACAATTGTTAGTATTTCAATTATTTCTCTTTCAGTTAAATTCATATTAATTCCATATAAAAATTGAAAGAAATTTGAAATTCACAAATTGACGTTATCAGTTGTTAAATACAATCAAATACTTCATCTGTCGTCCACTGTTTCATAGCCTACTAAATAAAAATATATATTTATCCTAAAACAGACCGAAACACCTTTAAGCCATTTTTTAAATCTATTTTGAGAAAAAAACTATACAATATTTACCTCATTGAGTTCAGATAAACGCTCTTTTCAACCATGCTAAATTCAAGTATTGCTGTCATTTAAACAAAATCAAGTTAATCTTGGATTTCAAATATGCGACAAGAAAAAAAATATTCCCAAAAAGTGTCAAACATTTCCTGATATTTGCGTATAAAATTTCATTAAGAAATCTCAAAGCGTTCTCGAGATATTTGACCGTTTCCATACATAATAGCGACCCGTATATATTTGACTGAAACTGAATATACATACACTGTATTTTAAATCACAACATATTGAACACTGATACACTTGCTTAATGCCACAAGTTCTAGGAACAATTATTTACATTTTAAAAAGAAAAAGTGAAAGTATCAGTTTTAAATTTTACTAAAATAGCAGACGGTTTGGATATTGCTGCTTCTACCGTTATGATGACATGGATAAAGCGTTTTGAAGATCAGAGTTGTGGTGGTCCTTGAAGTATTCAAGGATATGATGGAAGGCATCTTGGTATTCTTACTGTGCGAAAGCAGTATCCGATCGGGGTAATGCTTATATTACAATTATAAATATGATTGTTTCAAAGATAATTGTTAATCTTATTGACTTATCTTATTATTCTTATCGTTCTTATTGGGTGTTTCCTCTTACAACAAACCATAAGATGAAACGTTTAGAGTTGACAGCTAGTAAGACATCTAGAATGAAAATCTGTTTCCATAAGTAATAAGTCTATATTTAATTTAAGTAATCATGATAGAAGAAGCAGACGTTTTTGTGGAGCATTATAACGAACGGACTATCGGTCCTAAAATTATAGTGTGTAGAAGTATATGCTTGAGGAATAGGTTACAAACAATGCAGTTTTTTGAAGAATCTGCAACACTCACCGGCCATCGAGTTTCACAGCTGTATTGCTAATTAAGCATATATAGAATTATATTGGTCGAAAGGTTCAGTTTAAACAAATTTGAAGCATTATATATCCAATAATAAAATTTACTTTTCATGAACAGCTAATTTTACTTTTAGATTAAACAAAATAATAACTTATTTTTTATCAAATCCGACAAGTATAGATCGATGAATGCTCCTGAGTATAAACCATAGAAAACAGTGACTTGTTGAGAATACCATGACAGTTTGATAATCTCTCTAAGATCTTCTTCATTCCATATATATTTCTATAGGACGACGATTTCTATAGTAAAGGTGAAGAAACGTACACTGTTCCATACTGTAAAACCTCATTTTTATTTATGGCAATTTATTGGTTTCATCAAATGTCCGACGAAGAAAAAATACAGATTAATTCCTTTTGAAATCCACAATAAGTTTGCCAATATTTGGTTTATTTATAACGATTATTTAAGCTGATAAATTCACTGCATTAGCACTTACTATATAACACATGGGCTGAAAAGACCCGGGCCTAACACATAGATGGCGCTAGTTTTATTGCAGTCACCTTTTTTTCAGTTAATACTAACCTTCAAAAGACAGCTGTTAAAATTCCATGATATTCTTTTCATTAGTTTGTGAGTTATTGTGCTAAGAGTGACGCTACTTTTGTTATTTTCAAAACAATGGATCAAAAATAATTTCGTGTTTTAATTTTACACTGCTTCTTGATGGGAAAAAATACCGTTCAAGCGAAGCAATGGCTTGAAAAGTGTTATGGGGACTCCGCTCCATCAGAAACAACAATAAAACGTTGGTTTGCTGACTTCAAACGTGGTCGTAGAGACACCGATGATGCAGAACGCAGTGAACGTCCAAATGAGGCGGTAACACCAGAAAACATAAAAAAAATCCACAAAATCGTTTTGAATAATCGAAAAGTGAAGTGGCGTGAGTTAGCTCACATCGTAAAGATATCAAAAGAACGTGTTGGCTTTATATTGCATCAGCATTTGACTATGAGAAAGCTCTGTTCAAAGTGAGTGCCGCGTTTGCTCACTGTTGACCAAAAACGAGAACGTGTTGATGATTCTGAGCAGTGTTTGGCCATGTTTAAACGTAACAAACCGGAATTTCTGCGTCGATATGTGACAATGGATGAAACATGGATCCATCACTTCACTCCGGAATCAAAACGATCGTCATCTGAGTGGACAGCAACTGGTGAACCTCGTCCAAAGCGCCCGAAAGCACAACAATCGGCTGGAAAGGTTATGGCCTCGGTATTGGGATGTGCGTGGTGTAATATTCATCGACTATCTTGAGAAAGGAAATACCATTAACAGTGTATATTATATAGCGTTATTGGAGCGTTTGAAGGCCGAAATTGCAAAGAAACAACCGCATATGGCAAAGAAAAAAATTTTGTTTCATCAAGACAACGCACCGTGTCACAAGTCAATCAAGACAATGGCAAAACTACATGAATTGAACTTCGAATTGCTCCCACATCCACCGTATTCGCCAGATTTGGCTCCCAGCGACTACTGGCTGTTCGCAGACCTGAAAAAAATGCTCGCCGGTAAGAAATTTCGCACGAATGAAGAGGTTATCGCTGAAACTGAGGCCTATTTTGAGGCAAAAGATAAATCATTCTACAAAAGTGGTATTGAAATGTTAGAGCGGCGCTGGAATGATTGCGTTGCTCTTGATGGAGATTACGTTGATGAATAAAGCTAATTTTGAACCAAAAAAACTGTGTTTTCTTTGTTAGGCCCGGGATTTTTCAGCCCATGTGTTATAGAGATGAACTACATATAATAACATATACTGGAGAATTTAAAAAATGGAATGTTATTATATTCATGTGATTATATTCATTATCCAATGACGATATGATGAAATTCCGGTATTCTGAAATTACGATTCCAGGATCCAATACTCTAAAACTCTGCGAGGTGTGAACAGAATTGGATCATCTAGATCTTCTAGTGACAAGAAAATATACGTAAGATTTAAAAACCAGTTAAACCATCCAAACCACCAGGTCGAGGAGCTGCCACTAGGCCAGCGAACAATCTTACGCAATGTGGAGAACATTTAACCGATTGAGAGTGGGCGTATCACCATGCAAGACCAATTTGCGGAAATGGGGACTACTACTCCTTTCCTTTTTTATCTTGTAATGGACAAAATAATCGAGTCATCAATAACTGCTGAGTACAAAATGGGAAATACTTTCTTTGACGTGGTGTGCTACAATGACAATGTACGTGGTGTACAAAGAATTTTTCACGCTTTCAATAAAACAACAAGGGCAATGAGCATGAAACTAAATATCGATAAAACGAAAACGAAGTACAAGCTCATGTAATGCAATCTACACGAATATCAGCTGTGAGCATTTTAGAGACATAGTATGGGGAAATAAACACATGAAACCAGAAGTCAAGGTCAGAGTCAACGCAACAACATTTTTTGTGGAAAGAAAAATGCCAATTGTATAATTTTGAAATCTTCGCTAAATGGTCTATCTTAAAGTTGGCTGTCAATGTGTCTCCCTCTAATTCATCGTCGAACAGTGTCACTATCTATCTCACTCTATCACATCTATCCATCGCACATTGGTAAAGTCCATTTTTGAGCACACAAAAGTATTTTTTATCATGGTATGAGTTTTTTGAAATGTGGTCCTTTTGCAAAAAAAAAATAAGCAATAATATATTTTGTAGAAAGAAAAGGTGATAATTGCTGTACCATTGAAATCTTAACCAAATGGGCCATGTTTTGAAATAACTTGCCCAGGGTAGTGTAATAGAATTTTTTTAGAGGTGAAGTTAGCTGTCATAATTTTTTTAAATGAAACTTTTTTAACTAAATTAACAACGTTCATTATTTGATTTGTGACTGCGATTAATAGCATGGTTGTTTAGGGTCACGTTATAAAAAATAACACTTAAAAATTGAGAAATTTGCGGTCACAGTACCCTATATATAAAACCTAAGGTATGCCTAACTGATAACGGATTAACGAACGTGATAACGGTATAAAACTGATAATGTTTCATTAACTGCACATTACACCAAACAGTGTGAAAATATTTCAACATACTGCCTATACCACAGATCTGGTCTCCAGAGATAATTTTTTATTCCTTAAACTGAAGGGTCATTTACCAAAAACTCATTTTTCTGACAACAAATATTTTTCAAACAGAATTATAATTTATTATAACAGGTTAGAAACAGATTTATTTTTCGAAAAGCATCGAATTAACAGTTTAGGAGATTAAGTTAACAAACTTAATTGTTTCACTCGTCAACGCTCTTGGTGAGTATCAATTTCTTCCTTTTTGCGGTATTCTTTATTTAAAGAAAATTAGTTTCTAGTAATAACATGACCGGATATAGCTCGTTCCGATTGACAAACACCGGTTGCGATGGTCCAACTGTCAGTTCAGACCATTCGGTCCGAAAGGAAAATGTTAAAAAGCAGCGGTTGGACGTCGCAAGTCGGTACTGTCTTGTATATAAACAAACACATAATCTTTTCAGGTTGTGTTTTCTTTTTCTAGGAACATTTCGTGAAGAGAAGCTTCTAATGTGAACTCTTCGGCAAACACTTTTAGCGGTCTCACATTATTTGTCCAGCCACCATGAGTGTTTGTACAATGCATACCTTTTGTATTTCTTTAACATGTTACTTTTACAGGGCGGTTTAGAAAGTTGCTGCATAGGCTATTTAAGGAAAAGACTACACAGTGCGTCTGCTAAGGTTTTGAAATGACTTTATTAACAATTTATTCATTTTTTCTATTAGCAATATTATCTTTTTGGAATCAAAAATAATCAATAGCACCAATATTTGGAAAATACTGTTGATGGTCAAGCAAAATCATTGGTCACTTGTTTTTTAAGTTGGTATGGTTATGCCTGGTGCTTCTTCGGTCTCACACAAATGACTAGTCTTTCAATTTTTTCAAGAACTTCTCGGTAAAACTGCTGTTTTAACATTTAGAATTGAGGCACAAATTCCTTGGTTCCTTTCACCATCAAGTGTCTCTAGGGTATTCAAACTCTAACTGGAAACGCATCAGATGTTGATCGTTGGAACATCTTCAAACGGGAAGGTAACAAAGTTGCCAGATTGAATACTATGCTACCAGTCTCTTTGCTTTGCACGCCTCGTACACAGCCTCAGATTAGTTTGGTTGACAGAGGCCAAAGCACACTAATGGATGAAGAAAATGACTGTTCCTGACAAGTTTGATATAATTTCGCGTATTAAGTTAGAAATGAAGGCGTCTTTTATAACAGTTAAAAAATTTTCTCAGCAATTTTTTAAAATAAATCAAGTTATCGAAAAAATAATTTTCATTAAATTGTTTCTAAAAAACGAATTTCGTTGTGTTCATGCATTAAAAATGTTAAGAGAGTGTTACATGGATGAAGCTATGTAAAACAATATTGATAAGTGGTGCAACGACTTTAGTGATGGTAGAGAAGCAGTTAAAAATAAACCCCGCTCAGGATGACCTTTCCGTCAACCAACGAATAAAATATTACCAAAATATGCGTTTTATACTGGTACTAATTAAGTATCAGACATAGTAGATATTACTGGAATATTATTTAGACCAATTACATCAATTTTGAAGAACAATTTAGGCTGGTTTCATGCGAAAATCAAAGTTATGTTAACAATATTTTTGCGATTACCCTGTTCTTATTCAATAAGATTTTTTTTTAACTCAACAGTTAATAAAAAATATTATTTAAAGTGTTATGCGTCATTTGCCGGAATCTATTCGAAAGAAAACGTTTAGGTTTATGGCAAAATAATTCATGGTTTTTGCATTACGATAACGCTCCATTACACACTACAATAATTATTCGTCAATTTCTCGCTAAAACTCAAGTACCATTCCAAAAGCACCATATTCACGAGATATAACATTGTATGACTTTCTCCTGTTTCTTCGATTGAATAAACCACTTTATAGATGCCGTTTTGAGCCCGTGAAAGCCAGTGAAGAGAATTCGCTTGCCGCTTTGATGGCAATACCAGAGTACCAGTCGAGTATAAAAACCGTTTCGAAGACTGGAAAGAACGTTGGTAAAAGTGTATTGCAATGAGGGGGTATAACTTTGGAGTTCACAAAATAAATTTGGTTAAATGAATATATATTTTATGTTATATTTAGAAAGTTACCTTACTTATTGATGATAGTAATGTTTTCATAAATAAATGTGAGAGGGGGACAAAAAAGGTCGACATTTAACGATATTTCGGAGGCAAAAGTAGTAAAAATGAATATAAACAAAACTGTGTAATTTGTAACGCGTTGTATGTATTCATATTTGTAACGCGTTTAAGGAAGTATATATATATATATATATATATATATATATATATATATATATATATATATATATATATATATATATATAGGACACTGGAAACCAATACGACTCGGACGATCCAAAAATAACATAGAAATCTCATGCCTAGCCTTCGCAGACGACGTAGCAATACTCCCAGACAATGAACCAAACAGATAGAAGTCCTCAAGAAAAGTGCAGAGAAAGTCGGTCTATAAATCTCCTTTCAAAAAACCGAATTCTTCTGCTCAAAATTAGATGTTAGATGATTGAGGACAGAAGCACATACAGAAACAAAATACATATGTGGAACGTCGCATAAGAGAGTGAAGTTTCAGGGAGATCGGGGACAAGGTGGACGGAGGAGAGAAAGAGAATCCATGTCAAAAATGAGTCGGAATGCTTTGCATGATCCGACCGGATCTATACGCTACGCATCAATAAATATATATATATATATATATATATATATATATATATATATATATATATATATATATATATATATATATATATATATACATCCACTAATTAATGGTACGCAGCAAAACTGTATATTTCTTGAGTAAATATGTTGCGATTTAACTCAACTTACCTTAATCCAAAAGTTAATATTAACCAAGATACAGGGACAAAGTTAAAATTTTATTTTCAATTTTCGTCAGTTACTTTCTTAAATAGTATCTTTCTTGAACGAAATTTTTTAGTAGGAAGTTTGTTAAGATAATAAATTTAAATTTCTCGAAATTTTTTATGTAGATTGTAGAGGACACTGTCTGCGACACTTTTCTACGTTTGAAAGGTCACAATTTTTAATGAAAATAATGAAACGAACAAAAAATACTGCAAATTTCAATTTCCCATTTAAATAACAGGATTTTTTTTTAATTTTGGAATTTTATAGCTGTTCAGCGGAACATTACTGTGGAAAGACTATTACACATATATGTAGGAAATTGAACGTTCTTCAAAAAAAATATCTCTTCTATAATTGTCTCTTATAAATTTTCGATAAATTTACTTTTTAAAAAGTTATTCGAGGATAAAGTTGAATGCATAATAAATATTTACATTTTTTCAATTTTTCGATGAATCTATCAATTTTATCGAAAAATGTTTTTCAACCTTTTATGTAGATCATTCCATTTCCTATAAATTCTCATTAATAAATTTTTCGAAACTCTGTATGGATCGAGTTATTTAAATTGAAATGTGATTTTTTTTAAATAATCGGATATATAATTGACAATAAAATTAAAATTATTCAATTTTTCAATTAAAAATTACTTATTTATTATATTTGACTAACTTTTAAAAAAGCTTGCGCTTATTCAAATTGAGAAATACAGATTTACTATATTTATTTTTTAACTAGAATATTTTTTCGACTGTTACTGAATTTTGATTTGATAATATTTTTCAATTTAAATAACTCACGGTCCGAACGGAGTTTCGAAAAATTAATTAATATTAATTTTTAGGAAATGGAATGATCTACAAAAAAGTTGAATAATATTTTTCGATAGAATTGATAGTTTCGTCGAAAAATTGAAAAAATGTAAAAATGTATTTATTATTCATTCAACTTTAGTCTCGAATAACTTTTGAAAAAGTCAATTTATCGAAAATTTATAAGAGACCTTTTTTGAAGAACGTTCAATTTCATACTCAGATATGTAAAAGTCTTTCCACAGTAATGTTCCACAGACGAGCTATAAAATTCTAAAATAAAAAATCCTACCATTGTTTATTGTGAATATGTATGAGAATTTTGACGCTACAAGTTTGGTTTAAATTTATATTCTAGACACAAATGTAAATTATGTAAGAAAAATAACTTTTTTAACCTCAAATTCAGAAATGTCATATATAGTAATCTTTTTTTTTAGCTATAACTCTATCTCTTTTTTTTAACTACTTGCGCGAGTTCAAAAATTTCAATTATTTAAATAATTACATCGGTAACCCGATATTATTCATATATAATAACTTTCTGCAAATTTTAAACTTTATCATGTGATATTCCAACGTTATAGAATAAAAATAAAGTTGGAAGATATATAGTAAAGAAAGAGAGAGAGATTGTGTATAAGAACGGTTGAACATATCATATTTCATATAATTTTTTTAAAAAACTAGACGGTGAATAATTTTGATCAGATTTGGAGCATAGTTCAATTACATATCCTTTACCACAATCATCGAATTTCAAGTCAAAAACGAGTTTCCAAGTCTTTCAAGACCTCGCAACATTTCTTCCCATGGATTCGCTTGTACTTCCTTAACAGATTCTGTTAGTAAATCTCCATAAGATCACGTATAAAATTACGATAATTTTAAATTGCAATAACTTTTGAACGGCTTAGTCAATCGATTTTTTCAGTGGTTTAAAGATTGAATAGAGAATATTCAGTGGAATTATTTAACGTTTGGTAATATTTTGAAATACGTCCAATACATCCTTAAAGTTAATAATACGTATCATTCATAATTATCAAAAATAAATAATATTTAGAGGTATTATTATTATTCACGTATGGGCCCTGGTGGACCACGCGAAGTACAATTAGAGGCGTTTGTTGTTGTTAGCCTTCCTTTGAGCCCATACTAATTTCATTCTTTCGCTATGAGCTTTTTTCCTTTCGTCAGACCAAGTTGTTCCAGTCTTCCTACATTTTTCTCTCTGGCCAACCTTTCAAACGTTAACTTTGTGTCTGAAACAGCCTCTATCCTGAATTTCACTTTGTGTAATATTTGCTGATCTTAGGTCCTCCTTAATTGCCGCAATCCATTTAATTATTTCTACTTTAGCTCTACTCCTATTTTCATAAAATTCGACTATTTGTCTAGTTAGCCTACTCGGATTCATGCGTTTGATGTGTCCGTGAAACTTAAGTCTTCTTTTTCTCATATCGCTATTTAGAAGTATTAATTAATATTTAAGTATCATTAAAAATTCCATGTTTGTAGTTCTAAAAATTCCATTTTTGTAATTCTAGATTATAGGTGAAATTTATTTACTTTTTTAATTATACATTATTTTCTAGAGATATTCACGAATTTATAAATTTCGGTACTTTTTATTCCGATACATCCTTAACCTGAGGACCTAATAAATGGCGAGTAACAGTAATCCTTGAACGTTTTTGAAAATGTTTGAAACTGTTTTGTATTTCCATTTTTTTTTTAAAGACATATAGAAAATTAAATGTAAACCAGTTGTGTTCAGGATATAGGTACATTCTGTCAAAAAGTACCGGGAATTGGTCAATAAAACACAAAATATTTATTATTTATCCAAATTTATAATATTAATCTAAAGTACACCGAAATAATACACTTATGCCAACGAATTATCCAATTGTCAAAACATTTTTTAAACCCATTTTCCGGAATCGACTTCAGTTCTCGGCGCGAATTCTCTTTTGTTTTCTATCGACTGAAAACCGGTGCCTCAAAGTGGCAATTTGAGTTTTGGAAAGAGAAAGAAGTCGGCTGGAGCCATATCAGGTGAATACGGTGGTCGTTCAATGGTGTTTGTTCAGTTTTGGCCAGAAATTAGTTAACAATGATAGCCTTTTGAGATGATGCGTTGTCGTGATGCAAAATCCAAGAATTTTCTTTCCACAAATCTGGGCTTTTTCGTCGATTTGCTCTTTCAAAAGCCGCATAATGCTCAGATAATATTCTTTATTTGCCGTCTGACCTTCTGGCAAGAATTCCGAGTGCAGAACACCGCGATAATCAAAGACAACAGTCAACATCACCTTATCTTTTGATCGACTTTGACGTGGTTTTTTCGGTTTCTGTTCAGCTGGAAGGTGCCATTCCGAAGCTTGTTGAATGGTTCGCATGTCAAACTCATATACCCATGTTTCATCACCAGTTACAATGTGTTTTATGAATGTGGGGTCGGAGTTGACTCGTTCTAGCATGTCTTCAGAGACGTTTACGTGTTTGAGTTCCTGAAAAAAATTCAGGTCTTTCGGCATTAGTCGAGCGACAACGCGTTTCATGCTAAAACAATCGTTTAAAATGGTACGAATTGATTCGTGAGACACAGAAAGCTATTTCGGCTATTTATCTCAAACTTAAATGACGATTTTCAGTCACCATTTCCTTCACTTTAACGATGTTAACTTCAGTTGTCATCACACAACTTAGTGTTAACTTCACATCTCGACCGCTTTTGAATGCATACCACACATATGCACGTCTTTTTGATAAAGTCGATTCACCGTAAGCCTTCTGCAACATTTTCAGCGACTCAGTACACGAAATTTCATTTGTTATGCAAAATTTAAAACAAATTCTTTGTTCGATGTTTTTATCCATTGTAAAAATTGGGCTGACAAAATCGAGCACTGTAAGCAAACTAAATGATAGATGATGTTCAAACTCCGCTTGTGCGAACTTAACGATTAAGAGAATTTTCACAGTTCCTTTAAGCGGACTTCAAATTATCAATACCCGGTACTTTTTTGATAGAATGTACTATTCAGTGAGTCAGTATAATTTTTCAAATGCCTATTCTGGATATTGCCAGTATATTTAATAGTTTTTTTTTTATCTCCCATATATTTGCAATCTACCCAAAGGTAATAAGCAACTGTTACAACATTAAGGGCAAGGCAAAGAATTGCCAAGCATCAGAGGTTATGGCGCTTACATTAAAAGCCTAACATATACAGAAACTTAGGTTCTTTATAACTAGAATAATGGAATATCTTAAATTCTATAGCTTATCTCTAAAGGATTATAGCGTTTCGGTCTCTGCGGGTTTTGGTTATTATCCAAGAGGCTGACAACAGGGGAGTTGGGGTGCACTTCAAGTCGCGATAGATACTTCGCACTCGCGCACTTGGCTTCTTCTAGCACAGGCTTTATTTTTAGATCACGGTGTAAAGTTTGATTTGTCACGAACCAAGGAGTATCAGTAATTATTCTCAGGGTTTTGGACTGGAATCTTTGAAGTATTTCTATGTTGGATACACTCGCGGTTCCCCACAGTTGTATGCCATAACTTCATATGAGTTTGAGGATCACTTTTTAGATGGTTAACCTATTAACCAACGATAATTTGGATTTTCTACCTATTAACCAGTAGAGTTTGGATAATTTTAAGCCAAGTTGTTTCATCTTCATAAAAATGTGTTGTTTCCAGTTTAGTCTTCGGTCAAGTCTCATTCCAAGATATTTTGCACAGTCTGCCTGGGGGGGTTGATGTCCATTAAGTATTACACTCGGGCATGACTCCTTCCTTAAGGTAAAAGTGACTTGCTGAGATTTTGCCTCATTGATTTTTAGACGCCATTTTTTTATCCATTCTTCTATCCCATCAAGAGCTTCCTGAAGCTTCTCAGATACATATCTTGGTACCCTGCTTATTGCCATAACTGTGGTATCATCTGCAAAGGTGGCTATAGACATGTTTGGCGTAGTTGGTAGGTTAGCAGTGAAGATTTGAAAAAGTATGGGACCCAAGACACTACCTTGAGGTACTCCTGATTTTATCGGATATATGTTAGTTATTTCTCCTTTATATTTGACAGCGAAGTATCTGTTCGTCAAGTATGATAACAGTACCTGATAGTA
Organism: Cosmopolites sordidus; assembly: GCA_031761425.1. Classification (NCBI taxonomy): domain Eukaryota; kingdom Metazoa; phylum Arthropoda; class Insecta; order Coleoptera; family Curculionidae; genus Cosmopolites; species Cosmopolites sordidus. Next base: position 1,342,364 of record JARFXV010000041.1, on the reverse strand, counting down.
TGGTGTAGGAAGTTTTGATTTAAGTTTGTATAGTAAGCCGGAATGCCACACTCTATCAAAGGCTTGTGAAATATCCAAGAATGCAGCCGAGCAGGACTTTTTATCTTCAAAGGCGTTATTAATAATTTTCACTAGCCTGTGCAGTTGTTCGATTGTTGCGTGTCGCGAAATCCGAATTGGTGCTCTGGAATGATATTTAGTTCGTCAAGCACTGGCTTCAGCCTATTTAGGAACAATTTCTCAAAAAGCTTTGATAAGACAGGCAAAAGTGTAATGGGTCTATATGATGATGCTTCCTCCGTCGGTTTACCAGGTTTTGGAATGAATATGACTTTCCACTGTGATGGAAAATGGCCGACTCTAAGTATTGCATTATAAATTTGTGTAAGGACAACTAATGCTTTTTCCGGTAATTGTTTAACAACTTGCCCAGTTATAAGGTCAAATCCTGGACTTTTCTTTGGGTTGAGGTTTCTTTGAATCATAGCCTTAACTTCACTAATGTTTATGGCTTTAATGGGAAGTGCCATTTGGAATGGTGTTTCATGGTATGAAGTTAATTCGTCCTCTTCTTTTCCTAAAGTTTTTATTGGAAATGCCTGAAAAACATTAGCTAGATGTATTGCAAAACTTTCAGCCTTATCAGCATCTGTTCTCGCCTAAGTTCCATTGTGTTTTATTGATTTTTACTGTAGCTTTCCACAGAGAGTAATCAGTAGCTTTAGTGGGAGTAAGACCTTCAAGGTAATTTTGAATTGCCTCATTTTGTTCATTACTGAGTAATTTTTGTACCTCTTTCACCGCTCTGTTAAATCTTGTCTTGCCTACTGGGGCTCTAGTTGTCATCCACCTTTTGCGTAGTCTTCGTTTTTTGGCAATTGTATGTTTTGCTGTTACAGAACAATTCTGGATTTGAGTACTCATTTCAAGAGTTACATCCCAGACGGCTTGTTGTATTGTCATAGTTAGATCTTCTACAGCCTTTTCTATGTTTTCAGGAGATTTTAACAGGATATCAGTATGTATTCTTTTATCAAGCAAGTGTTTAAACAAATCCCAGTTCGTTTTTTTATTAGTGAGTACGGCTGGTTTTTGTACATTGATGATGTTTGAACTGACTGTTACTATTGTGGAAAAATAATCCGAAGAAAGATCGAGGCTTTGTTGTACTAGACAATTGCTAGTAGGAATACCTTTAGTAATACAGAAGTCAATAGTGACTGGTAGTTTGTTCCTATCACTAGGCCAGTATGTGGGCCTACCAGTAGACAAAGTATTTAGATTATTTTTGTCGATATATTTTATGAGCTCTCGACTTTTAGTAGTTATTAACCTCTATCCCCATCTGAAGTGTTTGGCATTGTAATCACCACCAGCCAGGAATCTACTGCCTAATATGGAAAAGTACTCAGCATAATACCCATCTTTTAAATTGTGGCATGGAGGACAATAAAGGCCAGATAAAGTTATTGGACCTCTCTTATCTTCGATTACAACATTAGTTGTCTGAATATGTGCTGTCTGGAACTTGAGTGCTTCATGATGGTTAATTGTTTTTTTAATTATTATTGCACTACCACCATGGGTTGTACCATCCGGATGTTGAGTGTTATATATTATATAGTTTTGAATTCTTAAATAGCTTCGATTGATAGCTTCGATAGATTCGATCAACATCACGTCAATGTTAGTTCTCTAAGGAAAACTGATATTTCGTGAAACTAACGTTTCATGAACGTTAATTGAGTTTATCAAGCAATTTAAACACAACATTCATCATTCTAACCATTCGTTGCACCATTTGCTCGACTAATTTCTCTAGTCTGTTAATCTTTTCTTCCGATTGATAGGGTTTGCAGTTGCAATATCAAAGTTACTATTAGACGATTTGAGTATATTTATCAAAACATTTCCAGTATATTTATCAAAACATCGTTACATTATGAGGTAAGATTTTTTTAGTAACAGTAATTAAACGCCATCGAATAGAGTAAAATGAAATAAAAACATTGCAGTGAAATAATAAACAATATCATTTCTGAGTATTACAAATATTTCACATTACTTTAATAAGTGTTAGTTGGCCTAGGAAGCTGCTTTTTGGATATTTATACAAAAATAATACCTTTATAATATATATTCAGCTATTGACATAATTTACTTCTGAAATCATAAAAATAACTGTTCCTTTCGTTTCATTGACCACGTGACGAAAACATTGCTCACATATAAAAATAGATTAAAGCTGGGAATTTACCTAATGTGAATGGTATTCGGTCCTTATCTCGAAAGAAGATTACCTTATTTTTAAGACAATTGTTTATAATATATTATGCAGATAAATTGTTATGTCTATTTAACATTCCAAGAGTATCATGTTCATATATAATTAGTTATGTTGTAATCTTAAAATTGGGGAACCACGTCTATAAAAAAATAATTGTATCATTTCTATCTTTGTCTTTTCATGTCAGATTAAGAATCACAGGATTAATTGTTTTATTAAATTAAATGTTCAAAACAATTTGATCAATGCAAACCTGGTACCGTTTTAACCAGGTCTCCCGAACATGTTATGGAAGTGTTGGGATATTTCGAATCCGATCGGCACCATATTCTTATTAATATGAGCTTCTTCGTAAACCAGGGGCATATCATGATATTCGCGTACAGAATAGACTTTATGTTTTAAATTGGACTTAAATACTTGCACTGACACCCTGAAATAATTTTTGTCACCGTTTTAAATTCGCACGGCAATGACTGATGTATGACGTGATTGTTAATTTTTAAACATTTTATGGCTGATTTCGAAAATGTTATTTTCACTCTAAAAATCCATCAATCAATAATATATCACATTGGCACAGATAAGTGGGCGATGTTTTTTGCATTTGAAATGGTACGGAAAGAAATGTACACACGTTTTTAGGCCATTTGAATTCCATAAACAAAAATATTCAATTCACTATGGAAGTTGAACTTAATGATGAAATTAACTTCCTAGACATAAAGATAAAGAAAATATCTAATACATTACAATGTAACATTTACAAAACCACTACAACAAACATGGTTATATACTTTACTTCTCAACAGTCTTGGTAAGTCAAACTATCTCCTTTTCATAGTCTAATACATAGGTTAGTTAGTTTTCCACTAAACAAAGATAATTTAATAAAAATCTCTATACCATTAAACAGCAAGCACACAACGGCTACAAAGAAGGATTAATTGACAAATTGTAAAAAAAATAAATAAAGACAGTTGAATTTACAAGAATTCTGTAACCTAGAAACCGAAAAGACAAATCGTTGTGTGCAGTGTACGTTGTGTGCAGTGTACAAATGCAGTGTGTAAAAGATTAAATAAACTAGGTTGGACTGTTTGTGTACATAAACTTAATGTAGGTAGAATGTTAGTTAATAATGAGGATAAAACGTATACTTTAGATAAATCGGGTGTATATAAAATTAACTGTAAGGATTGTGAAGTTGTATATATCGGCCAAAGTGATAGAAGTATAGGTTGTGGAATAAAATAACACAAAAAACATATCTTAAATAATATAAAAAGCACCGGAATGTCTACATATTGAATTGAAAACAATCACTTTATAGATATAACTGATGTTAAAAAATTAGACCTACTAGAAATATTGGAAATTAAAAAATCTTTAATAAATAGTCATATAATAACCACAAATGACCAGCTAAATTTCCAAAACACCACTGTAATAGATAAGATCATATTATAATTAAATAGTCCGGTTTTTACCAGCCGATATTTAGGATAATTAGACTAGACGTTAAAAAAAAACAAGAAATAATTTCACATGTATACTATGTTTGACCATTAGTATTAGTTCAAACTACTCTTGAGAAAACCCTAGCAAGGCGAAACATATATAGAGCAAAATCTATAATAAATGTTTGAAACATTAAAAAACTATAAGTGTATCATTTAAAATTCCAGTATTTAAAAAATTATTTTAGACAAAGTTTATTAATTTATTTGTAGTTTATTCGTTAAGTAAAAACTAATAAATATTTACCAAATATGTTTTTGCGGATTGGTACATATTTGTTTAAAACGTTAATTCATGTGGTAGCTTTTCGATTGGAATTTTAATAAATTTGTATTCTTTTTTGGCAGAAATCCTTAGATTTTCGACACTTATTGTAAAGAATTGCTTTTGCTTTTACTTTTGCATTTGCTTTTACCAGAATACCTATTCAATAAAGAAACATTATCTTGCCAAGAACGCCATATTTTTAGCACATTTGGAATGATAAAATTACGATCGAAATTATAGAACTGCACTGTTTAAGAAAATAATGCGAACTAAACTAAAATATTTCAAAACTACTAAACCAGATATAAAATTAGTTTTATCTTTTTACCTGTTATTTTATTAGCCCCGGCCATGTTTACGTTTGTTGCAACTTTGGCGGGTTTCGTTACGACAGGGGTTGTTAACAGTTTATTGCAGCCATTCGGTCAACGATATATCTTGAATCGCACTATACAATTACTGTATAAATTATTCAATGATTTCAAGAATAATCGAGTGTCGAATGGACTGAAATATGTGCTAATCGAATGGAACAAGATAAGGTGAATAAGTGTGCGAAGACCTTCCAGTTTAATCCACATATAACATCCGAATGATGTAAAAGTAAAGTAAAGTTTTAGGATTAGAGGCGCATCAGCAACTGAGAAGGCTAATTAGCGTATGGACCTATGGTTTAACGTGGCTTTCGAACTACGGTCACCGGCTAAGAAATCTCCGGTCCGCATCAGCCACGGGCTATCAAGGCTTAGTTTTGTGCTTAACCATAAGTATATCGAAGAGCCGGCTTTATCCAGCCTCGAACTGGCGTGAATGAGAGGTGATTTCTGATCAGATTTTGCCCTATCACTCTAGTACGGGAATCGAATCCTCTCCACGCTAACTACCGTATCTCCAAATGTCGTGATGTTTGAAAATAATATGTCTGCTTCTGCTATCAGTTTAAAACGTCTTTTGCTCTAAATCATCGCCGAAACCGATAAGTCGTTTATTGGAAAAACTAGCCCTAGTTAAAGTAGTCTGCTTGATGAGCCAAACTGCCCTCATTTGGTGAAGAAAAAGTACTATTTCACTATAGTAAAACACCCCCCCCCCCCCGAATTGATGCCGCATCCACCTTATTCTCCATCTCCGACTGATTTGCCTTTTTAAATATAAAGAAATGACTGTACGGAAAAGAATTCACGTGAAATGTAAAAATCATGGGCGGAAACAGCGGAGAGAATTTTGCAAAGTTCGACTTTTTGAAAGAAATAAGAAAGTTGGATAATCATTGGGCGATGTGTTCAGTTATCGATGAAAAACTCATTTATTATACAACGGTAAAATTTTTGCAAATATGTGTTGATTTCAAATTAAAACTTGGAAACGGTGATAAGCAAAAAATTTATCGTGTAAAATTCTTAGAAGCGCCCGACCAGGTGTCAAGACCAAATATTACCTTTTTTCTAACAGGTAGATTTAACAATAGCACTTGCACAAAGTGATTCGTTTCGGTTAGCAACCATTTTTTCAAACCGATCCATATCGTATGTCCTTGTATTTCCTGTATTTCCGAAAGTCTCATAAGAAAGAAAAGGTTACAATCTGAGCTGAAATGGAGACTTTTTGACGAAATGAGCGGGGGTTGTTAACCTTTTTTTTATCTTTCTTTTATGGAGCCGGATATGAAGTTCCCAAAAATTAACTGAAGAAGTACCTAACGATACAGTTTGGGCTGGCATCTAAATGGGAGGTGTGAAATCTTTTGTGCAATAAATCGGTCGTTATCACAAATTTTAAAGCTTGCGAGACCTTCGATTGAGGAAAGCATTTAAGTAGTAAAATTCTTTGAAAAAAAGCAAACAGAATTTTTAAAAGCGTTTTTGTTGATGTGTATTGACGGATATTATATACAGAGTACTGAAATATATATATATATATATATATATATATATATATATATATATATATATATATATATATATATATATATATATATATATAAACTACCTGATTGATTACACAGGTCAAAAAATATAAACTTTTTTGTAGTCCTAATTAATTAAATTATATATTTTTTTACAATATATTTATTACATATTTTTACAATCTAATATTTTATTTAATATAAACATGTAAAACGTGTTAAATCTATGCAAAGACATTACATACATCAACAAAAATTTTCACTTTTTCCTCGTGTTCTTTTTAAAAACGAGCAGTAGACGACCAACATAGATGGGTTCCAGCGTCCATAGTTTCTTGCTTCAACTGATGTTCTGGGAAAACTTCCATCCTTGTTCGCCGCCTATTGCAGCCAAATTTTCCGGATAAAAAACTAAATGGGAATGTAAAAAATGCATTTTTAAGGACATGCGACACCCTAGTATTTCATGGGCTTTCAAGAGTTCATCTCTGAGTTTTTTATAGTTTGCATCTTTTTTGTTACCCAGAAATCCTTTCACTGCACTTACAAAACACTTCCAAGCTGACAATTCGTTTTCATTTAATTTTTCTTGAAAAACGAAAATCACCTAGAAGCTCCCTTATTTGAGGTTCAATAAATATTCCTTCTTTTAGTTTTGCGTCACTAAATTGGGGAAATATTTGTTTTAGGTACTTGAAACCAAACTTCTTTGTCCATGGCTTTGACAAAGTTTTTCAAAGTTTAGTTCAAGCTTAATATAGAGAGGCGGAAGAAGCACCTTTTTTGGATTAACAAGGAGGGAACATTTTATGTTTTGAAGTACCAGGTTCAAAATAAGTTCTATGGGGCAAATCTTTCTTACGGTACTGTTCTTTTTGTTGCCCTACTGTCCCCTACACACAAAAAATAGCAATATTTTTAAAACCCCCTTGAAGTTCTAGCAATATATCCATAACTTTTAAATCCCCACAAATATCCCACTAATAGTGTTCATATTTTACTCAATTTTGTATGGTTATTAAGTTGTAATTGGTTTATTTCATGATCACTGAATGGGATAAAGGAAAGATGGGTTTTTGTTTCCATTATGAAGCCAGACTGCTTTTAGGTTGTATTTCGATGAATATATGAAAATACGCCACTCGGAAAGTACAAGTTTTATATTAAACTCATTCATTAAACTATCAATATCACAACAGACACATAGCGATCCTTTCATTTTATAAAAACTTGAAACTGTTACATTCCGTTTTCGGTAAAGACTATATATATATATATATATATATATATATATATATATATATATATATATATATATATATATATATATATATATATATTAAATCACCAATTGAAAAGCTATGATAAGAATTATCATTTTAAGCAAATATATGTAGAAGACTATTTGACAATTATATATTTTTTAATACTCAAGGAATAAATTAAAAATAAACTAATGGACTTTGTTGAAACATTTTTTTAAAATTAAGAATCACGCCTTGCATCAGCCAAAGCTAAATTGGCAACGTTTGTTTGACTAATTAATATAATCCCCAGGACAAAGGGTGTTGGCGACAAAATATATTTCAGTGTGTGTATTTAAATTCCATATAAAACCAAAATTGTATTATGGACGCGAATATTAAGGTCCCGCCAACCAGAATGTAGAAATGTATGAATGAATTAGAAATGTACCAGGAGTTTTTCAACGTATTCAGAAAAATAGGTGACAATGATGTCAGGCTTATATCATAGACCTAAATGGTGGATATTTAAAATGTCCATTATTTAAATTTAATAGAACTATTAATCATGTTTCTTAATGTGACCTGAATCGTTAAAAAAGTATTATAGTGTGAAAAATTAGTAGTAATAATTTCAACTTTGACATTAAACGACAATAACGTGTAAGTTTTATATTTTGTTGTAACAAAACAAACAAATATATTGCGCTAATAATATTATATTTTATAATAATACCTTAAGAGGCCAATGAAACAAAAAACTGAATTTTGACCACGTCACCGACTGTTGAGTGTTCTGACCTGTATTCTGCAGAATGATTGGTTATATATATATATATATATATATATATATATATATATATATATATATATATATATATATATATATATATAGACACACACACACACAGTTGTAGTACTGGTTCTGTACCTCTGCTTTATCAACTTATAACTATATCAACAACGTATGTCATCCATGCTTTATAAAATCATTTGCATTCTATAAACAAGAACAGAAAATAAAAAATTCATCTTCCAAGTAAGTCAAGAAGTACGTCCAGATATATCATCATACAACCTCTATATCTTAAAGAGAGATAGCAACGGCGAGAGATAATAATCGGCTGTTAGTTAATTCGTCTATGAACACAGAATTTACTTTGACATTGAAAAACTTGACGCTCACGTTTATAGATTTGTTAAGTTTTTTAATTCTGGATTATTCCTTCTTGACAAAATCATTTTTTAAGAGCTATTAAGCCATTCATAATAGTTGTAATAATGTACTTAATTAATTTTCAATGTATTTGTCAATCATATAACCCTAACCTCAATGTAGATGTATTAATAAATAAAGCGAAATTAAGTTTTATAAGAGATTTTAACGTTAATTTACGAGTATATAGAAATTCTACAATATATAATAGTTTATATATCAATTATTCCAAAGATATTTCAAATTGCAATTAGAACTTGCAACACTAAATTTCTTTTTTAAACGTGAAATTAAATATTTTCAGTTCGCCTTTTACAGTCATATATTGCGCAATTTAAATAACTGTATTTTAATCATCAATAACCACTAATAAAAAACTGCAGTTGGAAATTGCCTGGATAGCAATAACATCTCATTAAATATAGTAAATAAATACTGTATTCTAATCCACAATATTGAATATTCAATGTTATCATTCGATATTAAACCGAACTTATACGTTTCAAGCAACACAGCAAATTATTAAACTTAAATGTAAAGCTTCCATGATGTAAACACCTTGATAAAATAGCTAATAGATATCAGCTATTAAATCTAAGTATTTGTATGACTCATGTCTCTAAATGTAGCTTAACATACTTGAGATTCTTAAAACGTATAAATTAGACTTTAGGGTAGTTTCTGTATATTTCATATATTAAATAATGATCACCGACGCTTATTTTTGACGACGTAGAGGTAAAGAACCAGCGGTAAAACTGTATATATTATATACCGTAAAATAAATATGAATTTTCAACATTGGCGTTTCTGGTATATTTGACATATTTTAAATTACCGTTTAAAAACTGGAATAATCTAAAATTGGCATTCTCGTCGTCCTATTTAGTTAATTAACGTTAAACGCTATCGACGGCCGATAAGTTAAGCCAGTAATAAACCAATCAATTGCAACAAAAAGTGTTGGCCCGCAGCCATTTCTCACTGAGACTTTCAATCAATTATTGCTGCAGTGGAAGCTGTGCGGCATCCAACAGGTTCCCATTTAGCGTAATCCCAACTATGCAGGCCTTAATCTGGTCGGTGCAAATTATTTCGCAAAGCTCGAGCCTACTATGCTACTACCGAGCCAATATATCCAGCACGAGTGTCATTTCAACGAGAGACAACATGTTATACAGGGTGATCAATAAGTATATATTATATATATATATATATATATATATATATATATATATATATATATATATATATATATATATATATATATATCATCATCATCATCATCAGCCCGCATCGATCCACTGCAGGATGAAGGCCTCTTCAGCATGCTTCCAACCTTCACGGTCCTGGGCTTTCCTCTGCCACTCAGGTCCAATATACTTAACGATGTCATCAATCCATCGTGCTTTCGGTCTTCTTCGCGGACGTTTGCGATCAAGCGGTATCCACTCCAGGATTGCCTTGGTCCATCTGTCGTCCCATCGCCTCGCTATATGGCCTGCCCATCTCCATTTCAACTGTTTTACTCTTCCAATGATGTCACAGACTTTTATTTGTTCCCTGATCCATGCGTAGGACTTTCTGTCTCGTCTTGTAGTGCCAAGCATACATCTTTCCATTCCCCTCTGTGCCACCCGAAGTTTTTGAATTGATTGCGATGTGACTGTCCAGGTTTCACTTCCGTATGTCATAACGGGTAGAACGCACTGATCGAATACTTTTCTTTTCAGGCAAAGTGGGAGTCTGCTCTTAAATACTATGTTGAGCCTACCAAATGCCTGCCAGCCACATTTAACGCGTCGTTCCACCTCCCGGGCGGTATTCCCCTCCATGGAAATCCTCTGCCCAAGATATATAATGCTGTCCACAATCTCTAAATCCCTTCCTAGAACTGAAATTCTTCTGTCCTGAGCGAAGTTATTGAACATAACCTGACTCTTTTTCAGGTTTATTTTCAAGCCAAATGGTTCGCCAGCCCTTTGCAGTTCTTGTATGCGTCTTTGCAGCTCCTCTGGGTCTTGTGAAATGAGAATAATATCATCTGCAAATCTAAGATGGTTTAAGTTTACACCATTGGTCTTTACACCATCCTGTTCCCAATCCAGTTTACGGAATACTTCTTCAAGGCCAGCCGAGAAAAGAATAGGCGATATTGCGTCACCCTGCCGTACACCTCGTTCTATATTAATTCCCACTTCAAGATCATCAAGGTGAATTGTGGCTGTAGCTCCATCATATATCGATTCTAATAGGTTTACATAGGCTCTCTCTACACCTTGGCTAAGCAGTGCATCCATTATCGCATGCTTTGAGATGGAATCAAATGCTTTTTCGTAGTCGATAAAAGCCAAACACAGTGGCATGGTGTATTCGTTGTGCCTTTCTATGACCTGCTGTACAACCTGGATGTGATCCATTGTACTGAATCCACTTCTGAATCCTGCTTGTTCTCTTGGTTGTGCGTCATTCAGTTTTTTTAATATTCTTTTAGAAATTATCTTAGTGAAAACTTTGTACATCACTGATAGGAGGCTTATTGGACGGTAGTTCTTTAAATCTTCCTGTGCTCCTTTTTTTTCTTTTTTTTTTAATTTTTTTTATATTTTTTTTATTTTTTTTAATATTTTATATATATATATATATATATATATATATATATATATATATATATATATATATATATATATTGTTTTTTTTTTCATTACAGCAATAAGTGATGACATAATAGACCAAAGGGTGTTCCACACCAAGAGATATTAACATGCAAAGCGAATATCTACGAAAATTAAAATTTACCAATGATAATATGGTATATTTGCAAAAGGCAAAGATGCTCAAACAACCATAAGAAATAGGATTAGTAATAAACCAGTACAACACAAAAACAAAATATGCGAACAAAGGTATAGTTCTTCAATTTGTTGGTCGAAAAAGTTAAACGAAGTGTGATGGAACTCTTTAGTGGCAGTTGAAGAATCTCCTTTAACGCCCTTAGGAAAGTAAGATACCATTATGCCTTCAAACCCAACACCGCACCTGACTCTGACTCAACCTGGACAGAGCGATATTTAAAAGAATATCATAATGTTTGTTTAAACTGATGTTCGTCAATCTTGTTTATTAAAAATTAGTGGGTAAGATTAGTGGGTTAATAACACCGCACCAGATGAATGGGAAAAATATTTAAATAATGAACTACGCGGAACCGAAAAGAAAATAATGAAACAGAAATTAGTCTATAAATCAAACATGAGGAGGAAAGAAATATAATCATAAAGAAATGGTTATGAACATAACGAAGCAACTTAGAGATCGTAAGACACCGGGTTCAGATGGTATTAGCAATGAGTTATTCAAATATAAAGCAATGAGGTTATAAATAAACAGGCAACGAAGGAACTTGGGTATATCTAGATATACGGTTTATAGCAGCAACTTATTAGGTAGGGACACATCCAACTAGTAAGTAACAGCAGACAAATGAAACTAATGTATAAGATGAGAATACAGACAAAGGAGAAGAGAGGGAGACTAAGATAAATATAGAATAAAGTAATGTATAACTTATTACAAATGCGGGGTAAATCTTGGGAAGAAGCTTAGAAGAAAAAAAAAATCAAGAGACATAAAAACATAGAAAAGGTTTACAAACGGGAAATAAAATGTAAATCGACATTATTATGGTATAACTAAAAACGATTATAGCAATAATCAATGATTCTAACGTCTATTCACCGAAGAAAGACAGTAGACATAAACAATGACCAATGCGTAATCAGCACGTGATATTTTAGCCAGAAACGCTGAATTGCATTCGATTTATTAATAATTGTATTTTGTTTCCATAAAATGTGTGATACTGCTGATGAAGTTGTGAAGATATTAGCTATACCCCGCCCAATAAGAGGACAGTTTATAGTGCGGTCCTGAAACTCACGTGCAAGATGCGTGAATATGTTTGGGTTTAGTTTCTTTCTACAATAAATAGCTCATAAATATATTATATAGATTGTAAGGTAAATAAAGTTCAGAAATTTAACCAACGATTCTTCCTATAATTTGAAAAAAAAGTGAAAGAAACAGGAAACAAAAACCTAAGGGTTTCCGCAAAAAAAATGCAAAATTATTAAATCACAAATCGAAAAGCTATTATAAGAATTATCATTTTAAGAAAATTGACTAAAATGGTAGACATTTTAAACATTTATTTTAATAAAAGAATTAATCATGTGTTTCTTAATGTGACGTGAATCTTTTAAAACCTGTTAAGATGTTATGTTGTTTGTGAAAAATTAGTGCTAGTAATTTCAACTTTCATATTAAACTACATTAATGGGTAAGTTTTTCGTTTTTTTGTAAAATAATCAACCAAATTTATGCTATAATGTATGGAATAAATTGCCATAAAAATATTACATTTTATTTTCAACTTTAATACCTTAAAAATACAATGAAATAAAAAAAAATAAATTTTCGTAATTGACGACGTTGCCAATTGTTGAACATATGGTTATTGTTGAACATATTTACGAAAATTATTTCCCTTGCACTCTTTATATGGAAAGTTGCTGACATTTTAAAATGACTTTCCCTTTCAAAACTAACAAAAAAAACCCTATCATCTACAGGAAGTTATTCACAATGTTATTATGAACTAGATCTGCTTGGGCCTTGTGCAAATTTACGCAAAGATAAAAGAAGAATGTTGAACTAGATTGACTATATTTGTTCAAACAAAGTAAACATATTGGAAGCCATAAATGATAAATTTGAAATAGTTGTGGTTTAATTCAGTATATGCATTCTTACTTGATATGTACACAGATTAGATGATTGCTCTCTTATGAGGATAGTCGCTAATAATTTCCACTTATCTGGGAAGTAAATATTGGAAATGGGATTTTTTAATGTATTGTAGATATATATTAAATATTATGCAGATATATTATAAAAAATAAATTATAATTCGCCTTGCAAATTAGATGTGGCGAATGGTACAATGAATGGTTGTATACAGAGTAAAAATGGTTTGATTTCAACTTATTTAACCAATAAAAAAATACTAAAGTTTATAAAGAGTTTTCCAATAAGAGTGTCCGAACTTTGAAACGTAATAATGGCACCACTGTTTGACATATAAATATCACTCATAGACTGCTGTGTTCAGTACATTGTGTCAATTCACTATGGAAAGATGCATGATTCAACAGCGCGTAGAAACTGGAAGTTGAAAGGAGACACCCCAATTTGGTCATAAAATTATTTTTTCCAACGAAGCGCACATATACTGTGTGACCAAATATGACTGCACGATTTGGGCCGAAAAAATCTTCAAGTGATTCAGGACTTACCCATTCATCACTAGAAAGTGGCGATTTTTGGAGTAAAGGAGTGAGAAGACCTAATTTTTTTGAAAACAATGATGGAAATGGTATTACTATTTATGATGAACACTGTAGGAATAAACTAATAGAATATTTTTAGCCTGAACTAATAAATGTGATACTAAATCTTTTTTTGAGAAGTTGATGAGCCTTGCCACACGTCTCGTCAAACCATTCATTTATAGTAAGTTCTTATGTTATCCTGAACGCGTTATTTTGAGAAATGGTAATGTGAGCTGGCCACCAGAACCAAGCGATCTCATGCCCCTTGATTACTTTTTTGTAGTTATGTTAAATCTCTAGTTTATAGAAATAAACCCCGAAACCCTCGATTTTAAACGAAATATTTAGACCACCATCGAAAATATAACACTCGACATGTGTGAAAGAGTAAACGAAAATTAGGTCTCCAGAATGCATTCAAACAAACGAAGCCGAGAGGGACATTTGGATGACATTATTTTTAAAACATATTAACAAACATTAAAACATATTCAAAATAAAATAAAATTTACATAATTATCCCTGGCAGTTATCAAAGTGACGCATTTTAAAGTTCGGATCTCTATTCGACAATCTTCAAAAAACTTTTTATTGCTAATTGAAGCATAGTCTATGGCATTTAAAGAAGAAAGACAATACCTGCCAAATGAAATCCTCTTGTAGCTCCACATGTGTGAAATCACATAATGGCCAATTAATATCACCTATTCTGACAATGTCCCCATCCGGGAAATGTTTCTCTCAATAAATCAAATGTTTCCTTAACAGAGTAAGGTGAAGCGTTATCCTGTTGGAACCACATAACCTCCAGATCAATATTATTCAATTCAGCCCAAAAAAATCTAGTTAACATCTCACCATATCAAACACCATTCACAGTTACTGCTTCACCAGGAGCACTCTGAAAAAAATGCGGTCTGTATAACACCTCCTCACCTCCTCACCATAATACACACCAAGCAGTGACTCGTTTAGGATGTAAAATTTTCTCATGAATCAATCGTGAATTTTCCTCAACCCAAATGCGGCAATTTTGTTTATTAACATAGCCACTAATTTCAAAATGTACTTAATTTGAAAAGAGGTTTTTTAAGAAAATTTTCTGTTTGTTCTTTGATCCAATTAACAAATTTACGACGTTTTGAATCATCCAGTGGCTTTAGTTCCTGTGTTATTTGAACCTTATATGCCTTAAGAGCTGAATCCTTTTGTAAAATCCGCCATGTTGTGGATTCACTGAGTCCAAATTGTTGTGAACGTCGACTAATAGAAAATTTGGAGTCTTTAGCAACACTTTCACGTACCAAATCAATATGCTCTTGTGAACGACCACTACGACTATATATTGCTCTTTCTTTATCTTCTACCGAACCCGTTTCCTGAACTTTTTGCACAATTTATAGTACTTTCAAATAGACGATTGTGCAAACCGTAAATATCACGTAATTTTATATAAGTGATATTTATATACATATACATTGCACTTTCGAAATGAGACTCGACCTATGCAAATTCACAACCCCATTTGTGTTTTATTTAAGAATTTAAAAAACACTAAATTTGGAAAATTTATTTCATATGATTATTTGATTTTAAAAAATACGAAATAACCGAAATAATTCACGTAGAATCTCATTGGTAAGTCAATAAGCGAAGAAGATGAAGCTGTCGATGGAATTCCGGTTTAGTAGGTCCGAGTCCCGGGTTGAATAATAATATAAATTCCTAATCGAGGCAGGCACGTGAACTATTCTAGCGCCATTCAAGTCGACCCCAGAAAAAGGTTGAAATTAAAATTTAGGTACGGTAGGTTCTATTTCGTCTCGGAAACACCGGCAAACTCCGTAATTTGTAAAAAGTAATTTGGAACGTGCGTATTTAAAAAAATGTACAATAACTACACGATATTAAATATATGTATATATATATATATATATATATATATATATATATATATATATATATATATATATATATATGTATATATATATATATATATATATATATATATATATATATATATATATATATATATATATATATATATATATATATATTATATATTATTATTTTTTTATTATTTTGTTTACGTTTCGGTTTATTTATAAACCATGTTCAGAACAATTCTACAATATATCTCGCTTTTACAAACAATACAAATTCATATTCAAAAACTTACCAACTATATCTTATTGAAAAATTAATTTTCAATTTTTTTTTTTAAATGAAATATGACATTCTATCTAATTTTCAGTTGACACATTTTTGAAATTAACATATTTTACAAATTTGTTATTTTTATATTTTTTGTTTTTTTATTATAACATAACAATGTTGAATTTTTCAATTGTAAGAGTTTTAGATGCAAAAAAAAAGTATTAAGAAAAATGTATTATTTAATAATATCATTATATACACAACTTAAATTATCTGTATTGTTTCTGAAATTAATGGTATTATTTGTTTTTTTTTATATATAAATCATTTCTTTTATATTTCTTTTTTATATTGTTTTTCAAAATCTAAAATTTGTATGTTATTAAAATTAAATTTGTGTTGAATTTAGCCTAAAGGCATTCGCACTTCCTCCTAGGACCGGTCCTGCAATACCAGACCACACCATGTTTTCGGGTCAGATGGTTGTAGTGGTGGCGATGGATGTCTTTGGTTTCTCGTTGTTATCCAGAAACTTTCGAACGGTTCGGGCTGTTCCAAGTAATACAGCCTTCTGCATGGGTCTAAAAACGTGATCGTTGAGACCCAATATTTTAGTATTCCTTACCAAGTTCTTTGGGATGATTCCAGTTGATGACAATATGATAGGTATTGTTTCGAGACACTTCACATTGCATTGCCTTTTCACCTGTCCTTGAAGCTCTTTATACTTCAGATTTTTTTCGATATGTTTTGCAATTAAATTATTATTGTTTGGAATAGCTATATCTATAAATAATGTTTTTCTTGCAATTTTATCGATTACAACAATATCGGGCCTATTGTTATATAATTTCTGCTCGGTAAGCAATGTTCGCTCCCAATACATTCTGTAACTATTGTTCTCCAGAACTGGTTGCAGATTGTAATTGTAGTATGGGATTTTTTCTGATTCCTTTAGCTGCAGTTTTATTGCCAATTCTTGATGAATGATCTTCGCCACTGCGCCGTGCCTTTCTTTATATTCTGTTGCTACCAATGCTTCACAGCTCCCTGTTATATGTTGGATTGTCTCGGAGACCCAGCACCCATATCTACATCAATCATCCACCACACTTCCGTCCCGAACTACGTACTTGAGGATATTTCTGGCAGGTATAATTTGGTCTTGAATGCCAGTAGGAAACCTTCTGTTTCCGGAAACATATGTCTGGCAGACAGTCAGTAGTTCGACGCTAATATGTCGACTTGTTCCTGGGTAACCTCATTCAAATGTCTCCCATGCAAAGGCTTTTCTCTCCACGATTATAATTTGTCAAGTTCTGTTTTTGCATAGACTTGAACTTGATCTTTGTTCAGTCGCAGTGGTGTTAATTCATCAGCCCAGCATACAGTTTTATGTACCATAGACGTTTCCGTCTGCTGCATGAAATATTTCCGCAGATTTCCTATTTGTTGGTCCAGTTGCTTACTAATATCGACCAATACCGCCTTGCTGTCGCGGCAATGTTGTGCATTCCACTGCACTTCTAGGGTGGTGTTTCTGCAATTTTGTGAGCAGTGTGCTGATCTTACGTTGCAAATTTTGTGCGTCAGTTGCACTCCAGTTAACTATCCCGAACGAATAGTTTAGCACTGAACATGCATAGGCGTTGATAGCATTGGACATGTTTCTGCTATTTAAGTATGTCCTCAAAACTTGTCTTACCCTTTTGATGAATTGACAGGTAAGCTTTTCTTTCATTAAGCCGTGATCAATTGGGCGTGCTTGCTTCGTACCCAGATACTTGTATGTATCTACAGCACTCATTGTCTCAATCTTTTGTCCGTTTCGTTTCTCAAAAGCATTGTTCAGCAGTTTTCCTCTGCTGATGTTTAATATGCGACACTTCTCCAGTCCAAATTGCATTCGTATATCACTGGAGAATTCTTCCACTATTCTTAACATTTGCTGTAGGTGACGGTTTGATGAGGCAAATAATTTCAGATCGTCCATGTAGAGCAAATATTTTAGCCGCATAGATTCATCATTACTTTTCAAGGCAAAACCATATTCGGTCGAGTTCAGTTCAGGTTTGAAAGTGGGTTCATGGCGATACAGAAACAAAGAGAACTGAGCAAATCTCCTTGAAAAATACCTCTTCTGATTGGAATTTCTGTAGTTGTTATATTATGGTCACCCTCTCTAAGTTAGATTTTGGTTCTCCACACTGACATGAAGCTCTTCAAGAGATTTATTATTGGCTGATTTATTTTATAGATATTTAAGATTTCTATAAGCCATTCGTGTGGCACAGTATCGAAAGCTTTTTTGTAATTGATATACTCCATATTAATATTTCGTTGGCATACGCTTGATTGCAAACGACTGAATCAATAACAAATTGTTCCTTGCATCCCATTGGTCCTTTAGTACAGTATTTCTGTTGCACGGCGATAATATTGTTGCGTTCACAATATGCATATATTTTATATATCGTGGGGAGACAGGTTATGGGCCGATGTTTTGAAGGATCTTGAGTATTTTGATGGTCCTTTGGAATATGGTATGTTGTTCCTTGGGTTAGTTGAATTTTGTGGCTCGACTAATATTTCGTTAATGATATTAGTTAATTTATCATGTGTGCCACCACAGTTTCTTTAGCCAATAATTTTTCAGTCCATCAGGCCCTGGTGTTTTCCAGTTATGAAGTAGTTTAATTATATCGGAAACCTCATCGATTGTAAATGGTTCATCTTTAATTTCTTCGCAGTTTTGATAAGCCTGACATTCCTCTCTTATCCAACAAGCGTTGTTATTGTGTGAAATATTTGTACTTAACTGGTTGTCCCAGCATTCCTTTATCTGTCCTTTAGTCGGGAAGTCATTGATCGGGTTACTGGCAACTGAATTGATATTCCTGTAAAAAGTTCTTTCTGATTTCTGGAATAATTTGTTATCCATTTATATTTTATTGCTTTTCTTATATTTCTTCAGTCTTGTCATATATACTGAAAATTTCTGTTTTAAGGTGTCAAGGCACTGTTAGGGTGACGTATTCATTGCGTCCCTCGCAGCGTGTATTTCATTTCAATTGTTTTTCTAGTTTTGCAGTTCTTCCTCCACTCATCCATTCAATCAGTCATCCAATCTCTGTCCTAAGTGAGTCAATTTTCTTTACGAGGCTGTTCTCCCAGAGTGGTATCTAACTGAGGTTGTGCCTTTGCATTTTAATCTCCTGTTGTGGGTCTGATCTTAATTCTAATGGCTTTAAGTTCTGAGATTGCAGCACAGTAGATCAACAGATTTAGTTCCTCTAAGGTCTTAGTTTTTGAAAAGAGTGGAGGCAGGATATTTTTGTTCAGTTCATCTAATGCTACTACAACCTTTTTAGAAGCATTTACCTTGGTAAGCGGCGGTTTGCTAAGTCGATCTGTGCCTTCGTACTCCGAAATTGATTTTCCAAATTCAAGCTGAAGACATAGAATAACCTGATCAGTGTTTTCTAGCCGTTGTTCACTAACTACCTCTAAGTGTATAGCTTGAGTTGTTTGTTCGGACATTATAATATCTGGATCGTTATTATTTTCAGAAATATCCTGTCCTATTATAGTCTGGTTCTGGTCAATTTCTTGTTGGATCTCTTGTTTGATGGTATTTAGTCTAGTTTCTGGAATTATACCTTTCTTAAGAATCATTCAATATTGATCAGCCATTCTCTGTTCTGTGACTTGTATGTTAGGATATGCTTTAGTGAACTCGGCGTGAAGTTGTTTGTAGCCGATTCTTTCCCGTTCAAGTTGAGTCACCGTGTATATATTCTTGTTGTGTGTTTGTAATTGTGTTTATTAGTATTATTATTATTTGTATAGTTTGTAAAAGCGATAGGGATTGTAGAATTGTTTTCAAGATGGTATATAAATAAAGCGAAACGTAAACAAAATAATAATTTATTAATAATTTACCGAAATTCCCAAAAGAAACAAAAAAATTATATTAAAAACGGTATATATATATATATATATATATATATATATATATATATATATATATATATATATATATATATATATATAGTTTCTGACTTTAATTTTGGAAATTTTGGTGTTCTACTTTATGGGTTTTTTCACTCACTCGACTCTCATTTTGTTAACCATGTTAACCAGGAGATGATTAAAGGGACATTATATAAAAATAACAGCAAAATAATTTATACACTTGTTACAACAAGCAATTAATTAGTCGTTTCTTTTTCAGATATATGGACACGTTAACGGAGTAAAATATGAGCGTTTTCGATGTAAAAGATAATCCAATACCAGCTAAAGTGAGACCACATAGTAAAATAAAAAAGCAATACTCGAAGGACAAGAATATATTACAATGGTATTCTGATGTACACTATTTTTTTACAAAGATACGTTTAATGGCTGAGAAAAAAAGACAAATAAGGTCAAAGTTATGAAACACAACACACCTAATCTCGCATTAGCTCGTAGAATGTCAGCAATTTTACTCGAACCACAAGAATAAGTAAGAAACGATTCCAGCAACTCCGAACTGGAAGTTTTGAGATAAATGATGGAAAACGTCTGGAACAGCCAGAAAAGGGGAGAATGAAAAATTGGAAGCACTGCTGGAAGATAATCTATGACGGACACTGCTACAGTTTGAACAGGAATTCGTAGCAGCACCAATTCAAGCTAAGAAACATTCAAAAAGATAGTCGTAAGGTCTCCTGTGAACTCACAGCTATATATAAATTGTTGTTGTGTCATTGATCTCTACATTCAAGAAAAAGAACTTCCTGCGTAAGATTGTGACCTCTATCGAAAAGTAGATCCACTATGATAATTCAAAGAGGCGAAAATTCCGGTGAACCATAATCCAGTACTACTAAACCAATACGAGGGTTGCTACTTATGTATCCGCAATTTTCAACAATGGTGTTGCTACATATACATCGTAAAGTTTGACATTGTTGACTGTATCCGTACTCAGAACGTTTGCCATACGGACGCTATTTGTGTTGTTTAGTGACTTGAAAATTTCATCACAGTTAAAAAATGGAATTATCTCGTTAGATTTTCCGTGTCATGATTTACTACGAATTTCGACGTGGATTATCTCAACAACAGTGCATCGATCAACTCACTTCGACTTTTGGCAAAGAAGCACCATCTATAACCACTATATATCCCTGATTTAGTGAATTCAATCGTCCCTGTCATTTGCCCACATATGAATTTAAAGAAGATCGTCCAAAATCGGTTGATGTGTCAGAAAATATCGATTATGTGCGCGATCTGATAAAGCAAAATAGTCATGTGACATACCGTGATATTGAGGCATTCCCGTGCATTAGTATGACAAGGACACAGAAAATTTTACACGAACAGTTCGCCGTGAAAAAGATTTGTTCGCGTTGGTTTTTTCATAATTTGATAATGGCTCAAAAAAGCCTCGTGTCGATTAAGGAAAGAAATGCTCAAAAAATACTATATTGGTGCGTTAAGGGCCGTGTATAACATATACACAGTTGACGAATCTTGTATCTATACATATGATTTTGAAAATAAATAGGAGTTGAGTGTATCAGTTTTTCAAAATGAGCCAAACCCAGCAAAAGCTGTTCGCCCAAGTAATTCGAAGTAAATGGTCGCCTGTTTTTTTTTTGATAAATGGGCTTGTGGCTACAGTGCCACTAGAGAATCGTAGAAAGTCAATTATGGGTGGTATTCAACCATCTGTTTGCCAGAAGTCTTTGAGAATAATAAGAAAAAACAACCAGCGACGCAGAATCATTCTTCGCCATGACAACGCGAGCTCTTACATATTGGACCGAACAACTCAATATTTGACCTGTCAAAACATCGTATTGATGAGTTATCCGCCGTACAGTCCTGATTTGATATCCAATTATTTATTTTTGTTCTGTCCGTGAAGAATAAACTAGGTGGTCAACGATTTTCCACGCCAGAAGAAATGGTGGATGCATTCGAAATGCATCTTTTGGAGACACCTCAATAGGAATGGAAAAAGTTCTATGAAAATTGATTCAAACGTGTGCAAAAGTTTATCGATCATCGCGGAGAATATTTTGAAAAAATTATAAAACAATTTTCAGTTATAAATATTTATCATTCCGGATACATAAATAACCACCCTAGTAACCATGCCAAAAATGCTCCAATCTGATCAATTGTTTAGTGCTAGTCGTTATCAGCAGCAACTGATTCGCGTTAGTGACGATCTGGAGGAAAATCATGATTATACTGTCAAGGGAAGAAAAAAAATCATTTTAGTTCAGGACAACGCACGTTTACATATAACAAAAATGACTGGAAACGATCACTGAGTTGATTCGGGAGATTTTATCGCGCCAGACGTATTCTTCAGACTTGGCCTCTTCGGATTTTAATCTCTTCCTCTCCCAACAACATAACCTGATAGATAATTGCTTCACATATCTTTAAAAAATCCTCTATAACTTTTTCACAGCCAAACCCATAGTTTTTTTGACCTGGTATTCAACAGTTGCCTGAAAGGTGACGGTAGTGAGATATATTACTTAGAAGATTAAGTCTTCATTAGTCAAAAATCGCCGATAATTAAATCGAGGGCCTAATAGATTTATCAATATAGCAGCAATATTAATCATCATATTTTTAAACCAAATAAAAATGTTACAAAACGTGAAACTGAAAATCCAGCCAAACAAAATCATCCGTATTCGTTAAAACGGCTTCGAAGATTTATGCCTGGAATTATCCAAAGTGCGCATTGCAATAATACCGTAAAATTTATCGACTCATTACGGTCTTTATGCAATTACATAGAAACGAACCAACAAACGTGAGTGAATGCGCCGCCGAAAGAATTCGCCTTGTCCGATTGCGCTAAAGGAAAAACGCTGGACAGTGTGTAGGCAGCACATACAGGGTGACCAATTACCTTCCTTAGAATCAGTTATAAGAACGTATAGTTTTTTAATATATATATATATATATATATATATATATATATATATATATATATATATATATATATATATATATATATATATATATCCAATGCGCATTATTTTAATAAGTTTAATTAAATGAAGATGACACCCAAATCCCAAATCAGTCACGTTCTTGTCACACTGCTATTCTGGATCTTGACGCCCTGTTCATAAAATACTCAGGGTTATTAAATTCTTTTGAGAGTCAACTTGCAATTCAATACATTAGAACCAACCACGTTTCAACTTTTTTGTATCCTCTGTATAATGCGATTTCTCCAAAAATCGCAAAAAAACTAGCCATATCTTCAGGTTTGACATGGAGTAATCACTAGAAGTCAAATCCAGCGAATACGGCGTATGTGGAAGCACTTCCAAGTTTACTTCATGAAGCTTTGCAAACAACAAGAGATGTGTGAACAGACGCATGACCATGGTAAAACAAAAAATATCTGGGTATATAATATAAAACACTTTCTTTTTGATCCGATATAGACGTTTAACCTGAACAGCACTTTGAAATTAGTCCAGTAGTGAAGCATAATACTCCTCTGCGCATGGTCTGCCTTTTAATAGTAGTCTATGTACATCACACCACTCATATTTAAAAAAACGTAGGCAGTCATGGGGACTGCCGACAGAAGTGAAAATCTTTTTCTTGAGTCTGTTTTTTTAAATTTTTTAAATTAATTACTCTTACTCTTAATTAATTACTTTTTTATTTACGTAGGATCGAGGATCTAAACAAATATAGAAAATGGACATTTAGAAAAACTAATTATATTACAATACTTTTTTTGTAAAGTTCTAATGGTGAAATTGAATGATATAAGTTTATAAATAATAATTTTGCAAAAAGTAACAAAACCCGAATTTTATTTCTAACAATTTAAACCAATAAACAATAATTTTGAGAAATTAAATTCATTCATAAAATTTTATAGAATTTTTAATTTTAAAATCCGCGACAAAAATACTATCGAACAACTAGAAATCTGATTTACCACGCTAGTAAGATAACTCCTAAGCCACTATAAAATATTCATTGCACGATGAAATGCAGAGATTAAATATTAGAAAAATAAATAATATCAAATTTTTCAAGGCAAATATTGATACCAATATCGGAAATATTCGAAAATAAATGCTTTGTTTTTATTATTCATTTTTCTACATAAAAATATTAGCATATTAAGTACTCACTCTTGTACTGCACAGTGATTCTACAATAAAACAATTAAAATAATGATTATCTGAACACATTAAAATACATTTAAAACACAATTAGCGTCCCCAGTCTGGCGCAACACGTCACTAGTATGTCGGTGACGCGAACCCATAAGTTTTACCCCTACCGAAAATCGCTCAACGAGGCTAAAGAAGTTTTCACTTCAAAAATCATAGCATTATTATTTTTCCTGCAGATTGAATTGTTTACACTTTATGTGGAAGAGTCCAACTTCTCAAGAGTATTTCCAACACTCTTGAGAAATATTCATTCGAATACCTCTTTGGTCGACTAATAATAAATGCAGTATCCACCCAGAGGAAGGCTTTTTGATTAGCACATCACATACGCGATAAGTTCAGTTTTTAACACTTCGGTTACATAACGGACTGCATTTCTGATGATCATTAAAGCTGACCGGCTTCACAACATATATCCCCCCCATTCTATGTTATTCCTGCTCCTTCCCCCCTTATATCATTCGTAAGTTTCTATATAAAATCTAGAATTCTAAATAAAATCTCAGAATTCAATTCTCACTTGACACCACTGTAAGCGGCCGTCTTACAGTTCACTGTAAGAGAAAATATCTAATAAGAATGATAAGCACGAATCTCTATCGCAAGTAACTGTCGATTAACAGTTATACTGTAGAAAGTCTTAGCTGCAGTTGCAATAAAAGCATTATACACTTGTCGGATGTTTCCATGTCGAATTCCTATAGCAAGAGGTCTAAAGGGCCATTCCTCATGCACTTGGATACTTTTATTCGTGCATAACTCTAATCATCAAACGATATTATATAAGAACAGCCACATTTCTAGCAGTCATTGCGAAGTGGGGATCATTCCTTTGAAATATTGTAGACTAAACCTTTTATTAAAATATGCCATTGGATTCAGATGAAGACCCTTCGGCACCACATTGAAATATTTCTTTGATCTTGTGGATTCATCAAAGGGATGGGTGCTTTCTGACTTAATCCCTTTTGGAATCTGGTATTTTGCTTCCATCCTGTCACCCTATTGTATTAATTTCTACTATCCTACTATCCCATGGACTGCAAAGCCAAGCTCAAATCCCCCCCCCCCCCTACAACAACACATTTTCCAAACTTTCTCCTCCCTCCCACATTTCCTCCAAATAATCAAAGAAATTGCGCCTACGAATATTATACATATATATATATATATATATATATATATATATATATATATATATATATATATATATATATATATATATATATATATATATATATATATATATATATATATCATCATCATCATCATCAGCCCGTATCGATCCACTGCAGGATGAAGGCCTCTTCAGCATGCTTCCAACCTTCACGGTCCTGGGCTTTCCTCTGCCACTCGGGTCCAATATACTTAACGATGTCATCATCATACATATATATATATATATATATATATATATATATATATATATATATATATATATATATATATATATATATATGGGGGTCCAAATTCTATGTT
This sequence comes from Cosmopolites sordidus, assembly GCA_031761425.1. Classification (NCBI taxonomy): domain Eukaryota; kingdom Metazoa; phylum Arthropoda; class Insecta; order Coleoptera; family Curculionidae; genus Cosmopolites; species Cosmopolites sordidus. The sequence goes on along the minus strand of JARFXV010000041.1, from coordinate 1,316,666 downwards.
GGGGTTAATCGTACTTTTATTCATGACGACTGTTTAACCCGTCCCACCTTGGAATTACATCCGCCTGACTGAACTTGCAGCTATAGAAAATTCGCTTTCCTATATCCTAACTTTTTCCCTTCTATCTGGCTCATCTATATCGATTCTCTTTATTCATCTTTGAAAAGCATTCTAGCTTTCACCTTCTTAAGTGAATATATTTTATGTTTAAAAGGAGACCGAATCTGTGGACTCAAATGTTCGTTTCTTGTGGAGTCATTTCAAAATTGAGAGTTATGAGCTCGCTGACCTTAGAGCTATGATTGCGTTAGAAAAAGATGTCCTAATCTACCCTATGATTTGGCACAGAGACTCGCGTATATGTGTATATAGTCTCATCCTTGAACAGGTCCAATTTAATTAAGAAATTTAACATCACACTTTTTAGCATTTCTATAAAATCGTAATTTTAGACGGACGTAGTGCAGAAATATGGACTGGTCACAAAATTTATCATTGCCGATTCTCGCATGGCCATCTTTTAAGTGAAGAACCACCATAGGTGTGCATACCTTGCAATACAACTCTTACTGTAAAATCATGAATGTCCTCATTGAATGTGATGCTTTCCCTTCCCTCCAACAAAGACATGACAAACCACAAGAATTTTCCTTCATATTATCTCGTAATCATATAACTTCACTCTGCGTTTTAAGGGACGCGTACTTGCTCTCCAGAATATAACCTTCCCTCCATTAACAAATATGACTAACCTCTATAGAACAGGTGTTCCAAAAGAAAGTTTCTTTTTGATATATCCATATAAATAAAAGAAGGATATCCATCACCAAAACCTTTATTAATTATTGAAATTCACATTTTAGAAAATTCCTTTTTAAAAATAAAAATGTCAATCAAAATTCCTTAGGACTGCTCGGCCATAATCTCTGGAATTCCATTTCGTGTCGGATATTTTCTTTTAACTGCACCAAAGAACCCGGTTTATTAACGTAAATTTTTGATTTTTGATAGCCACACAAGAAAAAGTCCATAGGACTCAAATCAGGACTACGTGAAGGTCAATTTATATGATGTCTCCTGGAGATCAATTTGTTTGGGAAAATTTCACGAACTCGGCAGAGTCGTGTTGGAAGTGTGTAACGTTGCTCCTCCCTGCTGAAACTACGTTTTTTTTTTATTATAACCAACAAAGTTTTGAAGTGTAAGTACGAAAAAATTGTCCAATATTTCCACTTAACGCTCTGAACTACAGTAACCACTCCCTGCCACCTTCAAAAAAGACATTGCAGTCCATTCAGTGACTTTAGATGAATGTAGGGGTTTCTGATGCTTGTGTTTCGGGTTCGTAATACTCCAGTAACGACAGTTCTGCTTATTTACATTTTACATGACCGTTGAGATGAAAAACAGCCACCGAATCATTGTTTTTGTAAACTTCTCGCGCACACAACGCACGGTCCGCTCCCGAGAAACACTCCTTATCGACAAAATCTTTATAAAAAAATCCCTCTTCTTATTATCCATATCCTCTTAACAGAAAAAACAGATCTACAGTTTCACGAAAACTTAAACCTCCCAAAATATTGTTCTTTTTCAGAATCGGATAAATAACTTAAACTGATATCAGTTTGTAACCTTTTAATACTTTGAACAAAATCACAAGAATACTATTTAGCTTAGTAACAGACGAAAGTTACCTCACAACATTTAATTTACCAAATTTTTCACAATTGCATACAGAAATATAAATGTAAACAAGCAAATTGTGTATTAATTTTTTGAATTCAAAATATACAGTTCAGTTTAATTCAAATAAATGTGCTGGATGTTGTCCTTTTTTTATTCCTCGGTGTATTTATTATTATAGCCTAGTCTCAATGACATAAGAATAACCTTTAAAGTAATATTGAATTAATTTAAAAGTTGTAACATGTGTTTTCATGACCCTGTAGATATACATCCCAAAGGTCTGTAAAATGTACGACTGCTGATGTGGACTTCGTGTAATCAGCGAACGCCTTACGTGTCAACTGTATTATATATCCAGCATTGTCGTTGTTCTTGTTCTGTGGTTTTTACAGTTAATCTATATACTGTACTCAGTACTGCAATTTTTATATATTCAGTTTTATATAAATCTAAAATAAAAAACTCCCATTATTTTTTAATGTGACTAGGAGTTTGAGATAAGTATTGTTTCATTTTTTTTTAATTTGTATATGTACATTACTAAATCTACACGGTGTAAGGGAAAAAAATCTTTCGTAAACTTAACCAACGATTCTGCATATTATTTTAACCTTTTCAGTGCAATTTTTTTTTTTTTAATTCAATTTACTTGATTTTGTTATATATTCTGTCAAAACAGTACCGGGAATTGATCATTTGAAAAACTCGCTTAAAGGGATTGTCAAAATTCTTTTTATCGCTAAATTGGTACAACTGTCCTCTATACTGACACTGAGTTTGAACGACATCTGTCATTCAGTTTGTTTATAGTGCTCGATTTTGCCATTCATCTCAAGTGTGTTTTGCGATTTTTACAATGGGTAAGAACATCGAACAAACAATTTATCTTAATTTTTGCATTGCAAATGGAATTTCGTGTTCCGGGTCGCTATAAATAAAAATATTGCAGAAGGTAAATCGACTTTATCAAAAGACGTGCATATGAGTGGTACAGTGCATTCAAAAGCGGTCGAGATGTGGTGGAAGATTTCCCTCGCTCTGGTCGGCCATCAACGTCTTCAACTGAAGTTAGCATTGCTAAAGTGAAAGAAATAACTAAAAATCGTCATTTAAGGTTGAGAGAGATAGTCACTGATCTTTCTGTGTCTCACGAATCAATTCGTGCCATTTTTAGCGATTGTTTGGGCATGAAACGCGTTGCCGTTCGCCTAGTGCCGAAAGACCTGAATTTTCTTCAGGAACTTAATCGCGTGAAGGTCGCTAAAGAAATGCTAGAACGAGTCCGACCCCCCATAAAAAGCATTGTAGCTGGTGATGAGACATGGGTATACGAGTTTGACATGTAAACCAGTCAACAAACTTCGGAGTGGCGCCTTCCAACTGAGCCGAAACCGAAAAAAACACGACAAAGTCGATCAAAGGTTAAGGTGATGTTGGCTGTTTTTTTTTTATTATCGCGGTGTTGTGCACTCGGAATTGTATCTTGCCAGAATGTCAGATGATAAATAAAGAATATTATCTGAGCGTTATGTGGCGTTTGCGAGAGCAAATTCGTCGAAAAAGGCCAGATTTGTGGCAAGAAAACTTTTGGATTTTGCATAATGACAACGCACCATCTCACAAGGCTATCATTTTTAACGAATTTCTGGCCAAAAACTCAACAAATACTATCGAACGACCACCGTATTCACTTGATATGGCTCCGGCCGACTTCTTTCTCTTTCCTAAACTCAAAGTACCACTTCGAGGCACCCGTTTATAGTCGATATAGTCGGAAATGCAATTTTCAGTTTACAATTGACAATTGTATTATTCGTTGGCATAAGTGTATTATTTACGAATTACCCTTACTTCTTTGACAGAATGTATACCCTTCACACTGATCGCAAAAAAGAGAAAAATTATCATTTCAACTTTTTTTTTTCAAAAGGGGGGTATGTTGAGGGGTTGGAACATATACTAGTTGTGGGAACATAAAATAAAGGAAATATTCAAAAACGGTTTTATTTTTCATATATTAGGTACGATAAGCAGTACAACAGTGTTTGTATAGTGATAGATTGCAAGCCACTCAAATTGTTTTTGTTCTTCTTTCTTGTTTGCTCTTGGTACAGTGATGACACCTTCTTCTTGTTGGCCCATCGATTGGTAAGTGATGCCCTATAATTAGTAGCCTGGAACCTGATGACGGCTTACCATATTGTTTTCTGCGTCCCACTTTTGCATGTTGTCGACCAAAACTTATTAGAGATTCAGCCACTGGAAGTACATAATCCAAAAAACTCTTCTCATTTTTTACTCGCTCTGTTAGCTCAGTAAATATGATCCAGGAATTGACCGCTGCTGTCATTAGTAGCCGATAGAAAACTCTTTTCTGCCATTTGCTAGTCTTTCTATCCATGTCGTATAGACCAACGAGTTGATCTAAAAGCTCAACTCCCCCCATATATTTGTTATAGAACTCTACCATCTTTGGGTAAGGAATTTCCTTTCATGAGACTGCACATGTACCATACTGATTGCATAAAAACTGAGTTTCACCTCTTTAGCAACAATTTGTTGCTTAACTATCGCTAAACTATAATAACCTGTCGTTAGAAAATTGGGGTAGCATTCAAGAAGTGCTATATAATAGTATCTACTACACCTCACTACGACATTGTATTGTTTTTGATTGAAATATTTGTATTATTTCAACATTAGATTTATTCGCTCCGTAACATAGTTTCACATCATACATCCGGATGGATATTAACTAGACCATTTCGATCTTTATCGTAAGCACACTACTAAAATTAGGCTAATTGGAGCAGATATTTGGTTTCTTAAGTCATGCCAGAGTAATAAAATATTGTCCAATTGTATTAAAGTTTAATATTCCAAAACCTTCCAAAATATTTGACAAAATTACTAATTTTGCATTTTACAGAAATTGTTTGACTTAGAGATCAAACATTTGTACACTAAAAGGAGTATGCTTGAAATTCAGGTGTACAATCTTTGCAAGAAATTAACTTTTAAATTAACTAATGTAGAACAAAAATGTTGGTACACTTTCCAAGAAATATGTTCACAGCAGTAAATAGTAAATTTATAAAAAATGTCATCTTTAAATAAAAAATTCAAACAACTCAAAATTACAGACGAAAATTACAATACAGACGTTCGACAATGAAGAACTAAATCTTTTAAATAAAGGCCTTAATCTAAATATTTTAAATAAAGGCTCTGCCGGCATCCCGTAGTGCTTTGGACGATAGCCGGTACTGAAACTTATATTAAACACTTACCGGAGTCTTCCAAAGTTTTCGTCAGAGAGTCATGTAAAGGCTAAATTTGACAAATATGTCTAAAATTGTCAAGCGTCTGCGAGAGAAGGATTGTTTTTATTTAAAAACAGATAAGGGAAATAAGGTTGGAATAATGTATAATCCTGATTATATTGAAGGCGTTGAAAAATTAGTTCAAGACGGTCCATATAAACGATTACCTAGGAATCCATTGCCAGAAATGGTTAACGAAGTCAGAGATACTTTGAAACAGCAGTAACAGCCTTATTTCTCCTTCTCTGAAAAGCAAACTGCATATTTCTAATCCAAAAATGCCAAGATTCTATGCTCTACCAAAAATTCAACTCCTTTTACTGTTACTAACCAAAAAATCTGCAATTCCATCTGCAGTGTAATTTTTTGTTATTAAAAAGTTCCAGAATATCTCGTAGAATTCGCCATTTTTAACATATCTGATTATAAAAGCCATCTGCATTTGATCATATGTATCGATTGTTTCATCGGCCCGTATGGCAACATATTTTGCGGTGCGAATTTCTTTTTTTAATTAATCGCGACAAACATGCAACATTGAATCCAGTAATTCGTTCTGAATTTGTTTGGAGATAACTACAAATAATTTATTTTTAGAGCCTTTTAAATGAATTTCTAAAATACTGTTTATTTCGGCCATCAAATTTACTAGCCCTCTGAAAATTCCAGAATTTTCTAAAGTGTAGGTTTCGTCATGCCTACGTAAGGCAAGCTCAAATGCCTCACAGAATTTTAAACCGTCAATTAACTTAGACAATGTTTTATAGAATCCCGATGTGCACTACTGAGTTGAGAACGAATGTCGGTCTTCCCCAACATACTAATTTCTAGCTCATGTTTCAATTGTCTTTGTGAAATAGAATGCAATTTTACCTTTGCGTCTAAATGTTTCAAATCATTAACACCGTGTTTAATCTTGCCAAGATCAAGATCGCTCGCCCTCACCGGTTTTCCGACTTGTGCCAAAATTCACGAAAAACAATAAAATTTATTTGTTGTCTCGCATCCGCATAACCACGAATATTTCTCATACACTGTTTTATTGAATGGGCGTTTGTATGTTAGTTTTTGAGTAATATTAACTTGCTCAATTTGCAGAATCGGTGTCGGCCGTCCAAGATTTTTTATGACAATTCGGTCGTCAAATGTTAATGTGAAATTATTTCTATTCATATATTGCACTGAATTCATCTTCACTATTGTAATCGTTCAAAACATTCACTTTGCAACCATTCGAAAAGTCGAAAAGCGCGATGGCGAAAAACACCTGACTATTGAGAATGGGGCAGCGTCCAAGATATGACGTTATGAATGTGTTTAGTCTCAGGGTTACTAGTAACGCGATGCATTGCTCTTTGTTTTTCGCACGCGATAATAAAGAAAACAGTAGCGGCACAAACTTGTCTGTGCCCAAAGCACGTGTTCTTTAATCGATGCGCTTCGGCAACCCATGACCTATTTCCTTACCGCGAATGACATTATGGATGTTAGATTATCAAAGTCAGAAGAAGCGTGATCATAAACATAACAGAGAATAAATTAATATAAAATCTGAAATTATTTTTTCCACCTCATTTTTTATTTTTTAGATGGAGCACGTGGCCACGTGCCCTTATGAATCAACCGCCACTGTTCACGCATGAAATCGAAAACAACGATAGTCTCTCATTTCTGGATGTTTTAGCCAGTAAAAGCAATAAATATAGAAATTCTCAATTATATACCATGTCATCGAATCGACGTTTCTGGAAATCTCTCCACTCTTTGCTCCATGCATTTGCAATATTTTCACCGGTTCGCAATGTTCTTAGACTTCTATTACGGGGCCTATTCCCAACTTTTCCAAATTCTCGAAATTGCTTAAGTAAACGATAAATTGTCGTTTTATGGGGAACTGAACGATTAGAATATTATTTTGTAAATTACCAGAAATCCAGAAATATCACGAAAAGAATGGCGCCAAAAAAATGGAAGTGTGATACTGCCTCACCCTTTATAACAGGACAGTATCTGCAGAATACTCCGTGTATTTTTTTTTTTAATCTGCTATATATTTGCAATCTATCCAAAGGTAATAAGCAACTGCCACATCATTAAGGGCAAGGCATCAGAAGGCATCAAGAAGCATCAGAGGCTATGGCGCTTACATTAAGGGCCTAACATACACGAACTTAGGTTCTTTATAACTGGAATAATGGAATATCTTAATTACATCTTAAATTCTATAGCTTATCTCTAAAGGATCATAGCGTTTCAGTCTCTGCAGCTTTTGGCTATTATCCAGGAGGCTGACAGCAAGGCAGTTGGGGTGCACTTCAAGTCGCGATAGATACTTCCCACTCGCGCACTTGGCTTCTGCTAGCACAGGCTTTATTTTTAGATCGCGGTGTAAAGTTTGATTTGTCACGAACCAATGAGCATCAGTAATTATTCTCAGGGTTTTGGACTGGAATCTTTGGAGTATTTCTAAGTTGGATACACTCGCGGTTCCTCACAGTTGTATGCCATAACTCAATACGGGTTTGAGGATCACTTTGTAGATAGTTAACTTATTAACCAACAATAATTTGGATTTTCTACCTATTAACCAGTAGAGTTTGGATAATTTTAAGCCAAGTTGTTTCCTCTTCAAAAATATATGTTGTTTCCAGTTTAGTCTTCGGTCAAGTCTCATTCCAAGATATTTTGCACAGTCTGCCTGGGGGAGTTGATCTCCATTAAGTATTACACTCGGGCATGACTCCTTCCTTAAGGTAAAAGTGACTTTCAGAGATTTTGCCTCATTGATTTTTAGAAGCCATTTTTTATCCATTCTTCTATCCAATCAAGAGCTTCCTGAAGCTTCTCAGATGCATATCTTGGTACCCTGCTTATTGTCATAACTGTGATATCATCTGCAAAGGTGGCGATAGACGTGTTTGGCGTAGTTGGTAGGTCAGCAGTGAAGATTTGAAAAAGTATGGGACCCAAGACACAACCTTGAGGTACTCCTGATTTTATCGGATATATGATAGTTATTTCTCCTTTATATTTGAAAGCGAAGTGTCTCTTCGTCAAGTATGATAACAGTACTTGATAGCATGGTGTAGGAAGTTTTGATTTAAGTTTGTATAGTAAGCCTAAATGCCACACTCTATCGAAGGTTTGTCTAATATCCAAGAATGCAGTGTAAAAAATAAACGTGAATATTCAGTCACATTGAACTGAAGCATGTTATATTTTTTATTAAAGAGACTGAGAACCACAAAATCTTCGAAATTCTAGTTTATTTCTAGTTATCTGTTATAAAAAAAATTAATATACCCTGGCATCGGCGTTGATGTTGACCTCTTTAATGGCAAATTAAACTGTTTTACCTTGACCAGATATAAAATAATGACTTAATCTTCGATCTTTTAAAATGCGTATATAATGTTCCATTAAAGTGTGTTATCTTACAATCGAGTGTCGGCGATAAAACGAATAAACAACAATCGTTGGCGATATAGGCGCCATAATAAATTAACAACCCAGGTCGCCATTTTGTTTGGCGATGGTGGCGACGTTGCATGTCCAACGCTATTGCGGCAATTAACTCAACGTCGAATGGGATACGTTAATTATGTACCATCGAGTGCCGTGGTGCAATTGGCAGTGACAACGCGTTTTGTTTAATGCGCAACAACAAATTCCAAGAATTCCATGTAAAAATCATCAACGAAGTGTATCGTAAAAATACATAAAAATGATATTTTATATTTATATTCAGCTGAAACGTTACTACAAAGGTAAATTAAAAAGTATATGTATCACTATTAAATAAATGTGACCACTTTACATACTGTGTTTAAATAAAGCAATGAGACTGGTGGCGTAACGTTCTATCTGGCAACACTGTCGGCTTCCTGTTTGGAGGGGGACACAAACCAACATCTGATACGTCTTCAGTACGAGTTTGAACTCCCTAGAGTCACTTAGTGGGCCGGTCGCGTTGGTGCGGCCTGCCGCTGCTGTGTCGAAACTGCACTGGAGCGGTAGTTGGTTCGATTCCAGCGCTCGGATGGTTGTTTTTCTTTCTTTCTCCTGTCTGTTTACTTCCTAAATGTTTGTGATTGTTTCTAGGCAAGAGTGTAAAGTCCGACTACGAATTACGTCTCAGTCACGCCAGTTAAAGGCTGGGTAAGACCGGATGCCTTCTGAGAAGTGTTCTACGTTGGTCATTCGCCAGTCGGTAGGTTTCCTGATAGACTTATGGGTAGGCACATAACCAAGGGTTTATAGCCCGAAGGGGGTGCTGGCCTGGGTTTGTCGGAAACGATGACCGTGGTTCGGAACCCACGTTGAGCTGTAGGTCCAGTCGCTAAATAGCTAGTTGCTGATGCGCCTCTAACCCTAACACTCTACCTTTACCCATATCACTTGGTGGTTCATAGCCATTCTTTGCGTGAACCGGATATTCCTAATGCGTTCTGTATATGTGGGATTTTCGAGCAACGGCGATTTTGATTTTGCGAAAGGTCTTCCGCAATCATTTTCAAGCAAGTTTTCTTTATTCCCAATTCAATCGTCAGAATTTGTTGAATGATTGTATGAATCAAATTCACCTTTTTCCCGATTATTCTGACCATCAACCAAAAATCAGCGAACGAACGAACTAGATCCTAGATTCAGTAGACATTTTCATCACTTCTTGTAATAGAAGGCCTTCCGCTGCGATGTTCATCTTTAATCGAACCTTTGGCTTCTGAGAATGCCTTAAATCACCTGAAAACGTGAACGCTCCACAAAACATAGACCTGTTCAAGTTTTAGAAAGTCTGAAAGAAAATTTGCTAATGCATCGTTGCTCGAAATTGTTGTCACTCATTTTCAGGACTCACTAGAAAAATTCAGTTTGCGGGAAGAATAACTACGGGCCACCAAGTGGCTTTAGGGAGTTTAAACTCGCACTGAAAACCCACCATTTGTTGACATGCAAAGGAGAAGCTAACAATGTTACCAGATCGAACGTTACCTCACAAGTCTCAATTGTATTCAATTTTATTTCTAAACCTCGTTTGTCAGTCTAGTTTTAATATTAAGCTGGGCCCACTGTAATAAAAATTTGTGTGTGTTGAATTGACTGTGTGACGAAAATATTTACGACGCAAAATTACCACACACAGTAAACAACGCAAATATTTTCGTTGTGCGCGCTGTACGCCCCGCTCCGTCTGTGGATGCAGTGGGATGTTTGTAGGTGATGCTTGATTAGATTATTCCAACAAGCGTCAAAAATCAAATTCTTTATATTGTTCCGTGTTTATACTTATTGTCTGTAGTTTATAGTTTTCTGTTTTGGCGCAAAAATTTGTCTTGATGATTAAATTGTTAATTATTGTGAATGGAGCACACTTCTTCTTCAACATAATAATATGCTGGGACATGCTTTGACCACAAACAGTTACTCAATAAATAATAAATTACTAAATAATAAATTTCAATACAGCCACATCACGTAGGTATCTTTTTTGAGACTAAAAATATTAATCTCAGTTCGACAACACGCCCTCATACAAATTTTGTGCGCCGCAAATTCCTTTGACGTTCGCGAGAAAACCGACAACATATGGTTGGTGTGCGTGCTGTGCGGCGAAAATATTTGTGTGTGACCTTGTGTGTCAGAGCGTCTACTTTGCCACACACGCACACCACATATAATAAATACAGCCCGCGCAATGCAAATTGTTATTGGTGTGAACCCAACTTTACAGAAAACTTGTTTTCAAAAAGTATATCATCTAGAGAAAAAATTATTTTCTAATATAAAATAAGGATGGATAACTTTCTTAGAGAGCTATCCACTCCATTTTCCACTCTGATTTCTCGGTTTAGAAAGAATGTACGTCGCTATTTATTCAAAACATTTACAAAACTGAAGATGATTAAAAAAAACAAGGAGATATAAGAAATAAAAAAAAATATCTTTTTGTATATAAAAAAGTTTGATGCTAAATAAAGAATATCGAGAGTGCTTGTTTGGAATGAGTAGCTTATACTTGACATAAGGTAATTTATAAAGGTGTTTCATAAAGTTCTTAGCCTGACAAAGAAGTCAGAAATACACAAACACCCTCAGTAACCCTCGGTAAACTATTGTCTTAGCTCTGACCACATAATTTCAAGTGAATCTTCGTCCAGCGAGTAATTTCTTCTGATTTAGGAAGAGGGACTAATTGGTGCAAATCAAATCCAGCGAATACGGTGCATGTAAAAGCACACCGAAACGTAGATCAAGGAGTTTGGCAAAAATCGTAGTCATGACTTTTCCTGCATATCGAACCATTTTTGTTTTATATAGTGCATTTTCACCTGCTCTCACCCAAGATTTGGACTGTTGCTTCATTTTTGGCATTTAATAGTCAATGTTTCACCTACGATTATAAAATATTGTATAAATTCACCCAAATCACGTTTAAATAAGTCTAAGCTCTCTTTAGAATTTTCATTGGAATACCTCTTTGGTCGACTGCAAACAACCACCGAACCCAGTGAGCAGAAAGCTTTTTTATACCTATAATATTTTATACATATAAAATATTATATGTATTTTTTTTTTATTTTTTTTATACATATAAAATGTAGTGGGCACGATTAATGGATATGTTTACAATGTCAAAAAGTTCACGTACCTACAGTTCCCGATCATTTATCTCAACGTTATCGATTTTTGGATGTCCCCGGCGTTCTTCTTCAATGGATGAATACCACCATGTTTAAACTCGACAGCTCACTTTTTTGTCATCACGAATGACGAGAACAAATCCTTTTTGTTATACCCTTCCAAGCATAGTAAGTTATAACAGCTTGAACATTTATCCATTTTTTTAAAAAAGTATCAATAGTTATTTTCTTTACTCGATTTTCACAAACAAGCAACTAAACACACACATCTGAAACTTCGCAGTGCGACATCTAACGAATCATCCATCTCTGTATCAGCTCTTTAGACTTTTTAAATAACCTTTATTGAAAAAAAAAATTCTAGAAATATTTACAAACACATTCCATAATTGGAACCACAAGAATGGTACGAGCAAAATTTAGGATTAACTGTCGAAGAGAACGCGAAAGAATGGTAAGATCAAAGAAGGGCAAAGTGGATTCTGGGAAACTGCTGGAGAGATGAAGCGATTTTGAGATTGCTTTGTCAAACAGGTTTGCTGTGTGAAAAAATCCGAAGGAAGTGGAACTATCAGTTCAATATGAAGAAATCGCCAACAATGTGCTTCAAACGGCTGCTTCAATAGCACCAGAAGAAAAATGTCTCAAACAGACAAAAATCTCTAGTGAGACCATTGATTTAATGAAGAAACGGCGGGCAATGAGAAATGCAGGTAGTCCTTTTGGCAGGGTCGAGTACACTGAGCTCTGCAAAACTATAAGAAAACGTATCAGAGAGGACACGAGCCGATTCAACATGCAGCTAGTGCAAAAAACTTCGGAAGAAAACAAAGGAATTAACAAGGCTAAACAGAAGCTGAGAAACAATAGAACGCAAATATATGCCTTAAGGCGTGACGATGGCACAGTATACAGGGCGCGTACGCAAATGTTAGAGGTTGTCAGAAAATTTTATTCCCAGTTATATGAAGATCAGAACCAATCAAAGACAACAATACCCACGGAAGAACAAATACCAAATATTTTAGCGGAGGAAGTAACAAATGCTATAGAATCGATGAAAAACGGCAAGGCTCCAGGAAAGGACAGTGTAACTGTCGAAATGCTAAAAGCCGGTGGTCGGACGTTACATAAAACACTGGCAAAATTATATTCAAAATGCCTCAAAGAACAAAAAGTACTTGACTTATGGAAAAGTGCGGAAGTAATCCTTTTACATAAAAAGGGAGCACAGGAAGATTTAAAGAACTACCGTCCAATAAGCCTCCTATCAGTAATGTACAAAGTTTTCACTAAGATAATTTCTAAAAGAATATTAAAACAATTGAATGGCGCACAACCAAGAGAACAGGCGGAATTCAGAAGTAGATTCAGTACAATGGATCACATCCAGGTGGTGCAGCAGGCCATAGAAAGATACAACGAATACACCATGCCACTGTGCTTGGCTTTTATCGACTACGAAAAAACATTTGACTCCGTCTCAAAGCATGCAATAATGGATGCACTGCTTAGCCAAGGGGTAGATAAAGCATATGTAAACCTGTTAGGATCGATATATGATGGAGTTTCAGCCACAATTCACCTTGATGATCTTGAAGTGGGAATTTATGTAGAACGAGGTGTACGGCAGGGTGACGCAATATCGCCTATTCTTTTCACGACTGCCATTGAAGAAATATTCCGTAAACTGGATTGAGAACAAGATGGTGTGTAAAGATCCATGGTGCAAACTTAAATTATCTTAGATTTGCAGATGATATCGTTCTCCTTTCACAAGGCCCAGAGGAGCTGCAACGACGCATACAAGAACTGCAAAAGGCTGGCGAACCATTTGGCTAGAAAATAAACCTGAAAAAGAGTCAGGTTATGTTCAATAACTTCGCTGAGGACAGAAGAATTTCAGTTTTAGGAAGGGATTTGGAGATTGTGGACAGCTTTATTTATCTTGGGCAGAGGATTTTAATGTAGGGAAATACCGCCCGGGAAGTGGAACGGCGTGTTAAATGTGGTTGGCAGATATTTGGCAGGCTCAACATTGTGTTTAAGAGCAGACTCCCACTTTGCCTGAAAGGAAAAGTCTTCGATCAGTGCGTTCTACCCGTTATGACATACGGAAGTGAAACCTGGAAACTCACATATGTATATTTTATTATTGTACGATATTTCTTTTGACTGCGATGTTTTATTTGACCAGTGGTAATAATTCCTTAATAATGCGGTTTAAATTTTTTGGGTACTTTCTGGGATTAAAATGTCAGTCGTTTATGAAAACAAGAAACTATGTAGATCGCTTGTTCTATTGGTTTGCTTTCAACCACCAACTTCCGACCCTCGTAGACATAATATTAACTTACGGAGAGTGCCAACTATATGCAGCCGCAGCATGTCGTTTGTACGCAAGACTTCGCGACACAGGGTACTTCAAGGCACAACGAGGAGGTCACGCTGGAAAACCTTCTCCACGCGAAATGGTAGAGATTGAGAAAGAAATTAGAGAAATTGTCGAAAACGAGCCAACAACGAACACTAGGTCTATAGCAGGTCAAGTTGAAGTTGGTCTTAGTAAAGTGTAGAAGACTATAGGACAAGAACACTTTTATCCCTATCATTATCAACGAGTACAAGCGTTACAACCCGAAGATTATCATAGAAGAGTTGAATTTTATCAGTGACTTTTACATCAGTATAAACGAAATGAAAATTTTACCAAATTTATTTTGGCTAGCGACGAGGTCACATTTACAAGAAATGGAGTAAATAATTTCTACAACAACCATGTGTGGGTAGTAGAAAATCCGCATGCTGTGAAAAAAATCCATTTTAAGCACAAGTTTTCTTCAAAACAATGTGCCACAATTATTACAAGATGTTCCTTTAAATGTTAAACATAATAGGTGGTTTCTACATGATGGAGCTCCGCCATATTTTGAACGAGAAGTTCACAAACATTCCAATAATGAATTTCCTAACAGATGGATAGGGGTGCCATGGACCATTTCTTAGCCGGCACGCTCCCCGGATTTAACGCCCTGCGATTTTTATCTGTGAGGCTATTTAAAAAGTTAGTTTATCACTATGGAGAAATAAATACTGTGGAAGAACTGCAAAAGCGTATTGAATACGCTTGTGGTGTCATTCGTTTACACCGGGATTTTATTTTTGACGTGTGTAGTAACGCATGGATACGCCGAGCAAGATTTTGTGCTAGGCGGAACAAATGGTGACAATTTTTAAAAAAAATTGTAACATGTAACATTTTTGTTTTTGTTATTCTGCAACTTTTATATAAATGATTTTTGCTAAATTGACTTCTCTTTGCGAATTCTACAACGCAGTGGTCGAGAATATCAAAAAGTCAGGTCTGTTTTCAAATGTTGTAACTGTTAATAACTTTGTAACTTTTGGTAAAATTTTTTATTTTTACGGGTTCCATAATCTATTAAAATAAATGATTCAACTTTGAAAACACCCTGTATATATAAATTATATATACTTCTTCTTCTGCTTCTTCTTCCTACTTATAGTTAGGGAATTGTCTGTTTGTTTTTCCTTTTCATTGATTTTAATTTTTCCTGGTCTTGTTCCATTCGGTCACTTGTCTCTTGCAATACCCACTATCCTCTTGTTTGCCATCCTTACTATGTGTTGATCCCATTCGACTTTTCTTCTCTTTATCCACTGGTTGATGTTTTCTACATTACATTACATGTGCGCCTTATGTCCCCACTCATTTCTCTCTATCTCTCTCTCAGTGTCTCGTTTGCTCCTCTCCTTAAGATTTTCAGTTCTAATGATTCCATCAATATCTGTCTTATTCTGGTATCGGGTCTTGTTTCAGATGTGTAATTCATTACTGGTGGTACTAGGCTTTTATATATGCTTGCTTTGGTATCGACTAATCTCTTTCTAGATATAGTATTATTGTGATATCCTGCTAACCTGTTCTCCTTACCAACCTGATGTTTTCGATTTTTCGCCTTACCAACGCTCAATTTTTAGTTAGTTATTTTGATGCCCAGATATTCAACCTTCATCAGTTGTCCTATTGGCTTATCAACCACCAACTTCTGACCCCCGCATTATAGTCTCATTATTATTACAGTTTCTCCAAAGGGTATTTCGTCTATCACATTCTGCAGTTCTTCGTAGAATGTTTCCCTGTCTTTGTCTGGTTTATAGTTCGCGAGTGCATATATTCCCACCACATTTATTTGTCCATTGTTTGTTATTAGTTTGACCATTATTGTTCCCTCCGATATACACTGACACTTCACGGTTTGTATATTTCTTTCTTATCATCAGAGCTACTTCTTTTTAGCTCGCCAGTCCTTAACCACACTACTGTAAACCAGAATAAATTCTCCCAGTATTATTTGTCGTTTTCCCTTCTTCTTGGTTTCCTGTCAAGGGCATATATCTCTTTAAGGCCAGATGAAAACTTAAGGTTAGAAACCGTTCTCGGGAAGTACTTGTTGGCGTTTGATAGCGACTGAAGGTTTGGGTAATTTTTACATAGAGCACGTGACAAATTTTCCTCGTTTTTTGAATATAACTAAAACTTCACATAACTATTTTTCTTACAAAATATAAAGAACACAAAAAAGTGCACTACCCAGTATACTTTGCCTGCGCAAGGTATACTGGGTATTTTGCATATGTTAGTAGGGCAAACTGAATTATTGTGGTTCTATTAAACGTGCTTAAATAGCAGAAGTTCGTGCTATCAGAATTTGAAGAGATTGGTATGAAAAAAGCGGGTTAATATTTTCCTGAAAAAGCAAGACGATTGAACATTGTTGTTTCTACCGTTATAAGTACATAGATGAGATAGTTTCGATTCGATCGAATTTTATATATCCAAATTGTGCAAAAGTATGAAGTTCGTGTTCGAAAATCAACATATAAAAAGATCCGGCAAATCCATGATGTTTTTGTTATAACTACATATATTAATTACCCTTTCGAAGATGACTGTTAGTCGACTTCAACTTGCGATGAGAATGGTCTTGATAAACCTTATTGGATGCTTCCTCTTAGTGTGCACCAAAAGTCGTCTCGCTTAGAATGGGGCAGAACTAGAATTAAATAGGACCTAGAATGGAATTACCTTTAGTTTAGAGATGCGAAGAACTGTTTGGGTTGTCATGGTGAACGTATAAAGATCGGAAGTTTTCAAGGTGAAACGCAAAATATAACTTTCGTACTAGAACAATATGCAGATATCATTCCACGTATTTGTCACTCCCTAATAACCATCGGAGCAAGTTTAAATGCAGCCCATTATACAACCGACATACTGCATTTCGTATCCGTTGACCATATCTCAAGTTTGTCTAAAGCTCATCTTTCAGAAAGCAATACCGTCACTCGACTGGTAGATATAAATATGTTTCGTCCATCACAGAGTTACAATGTTATTGCCAGCAACTTTAAAAAATGTGAAGCATGTATTCAATAGACTAAGAATACCGTGGCACAAAAAGGCATAGATCATCTAATTTGAATCATACCTTCCAGAGTTATAGAGAGGTATAACAATCGTAGTGGACCTAGTGACAGTTAATATTTTTGTATCAAAGTGGAATTTCTAGATATGTTTAGCAATATTAATGAAAATAAAACATTTTTTCATAGTGGTTTTTGTTGTTCAATATATTTTATTTCGTGTAATGATAGTATTGATTTAAATAGAAGCAAAATGTTCACTTGGATAACTGAAGATTTGATATAAATATTTTATTTAATTATATATGAATTATATAACATGATTTACTTTTTTGAAATTTACTACCAAATAAGGAACATATTTATAACATTTTAATCGAAATACTTATGTTATCGTAAAAGAATAATTGGCTCGAAGCAATAAGGAATTATCAAAATATTTTAATTACTTTACAATTTGTATCGGTTCTGTCATTGACTTATCTATTTTCAAAGTAAAGTCGGTAAATACTAAAGGAACGTTCTTGTTATTGGACGATATTATGTAGGTGAAACAAGCACTTAAGAAACGATAGTGCTAGAATTTTTTTTACGGGGGATAACCTAAAAATTTTCGACGAAATAATGTTGATAATATTACCTTATCAACAAAAATAGTTTTGAGTAACACAAATTATACATTGTATCAATTACCAAGTGTTTATAGTATTTTTTTTGCAGACATTAATCAAATGCAGTTAAATCGGTAGAATAAAGTGGATGGTCGACAGTTTCAAAGCCGGTTTCTTTTTAAGAACATATTTTTTTTTTTGTTGAAGGATCCATATAATTTAACTTAAGCTCCAAAAATTGTTTGTCAAATGGTACAAACAAATATTCAAATGATTCATCGGGTGAATCAGTTACAAATTTGATGTACGAATCGTCACGTGACGAAACTTGGGGAATATTCGAATGAGCCCGAAACAAAGAACAATCGATAATGAATAATGAATATGCAACATCTGACAAAGTGTTTCATAGTGAGTTAAATTCAAACGGCAAGAAAAGTTGTTCGTTCACAGTAATATATCGAAAAAAATTATTCAGTTTTTCTTTGGTTTGAATGGTGATAAAAATATCTGTTTACCAGAAATCATCAGGAAAATCATCAGGAAAAGGCCGGGAGAGGGGCTGAGAGAAAGGACAAAGGGGATATATTTTTAGATATTATACATTATTTCATAATAGATAGTGTACAAAACACTATCAAGCATAAAATAACGTATTAAGACTATTGAAAATATTAAGAGGGGCATATAATAAAATATAGGTTCAAGCCAACAGAGTTAGTCTAGAAATAAATACAGACAAAACAAAGGTGATAAAAAAAAACAACCAATCCAAGGAAGAACAGAACTGGACAATCGGCGATAACAATATTAAAGTTGCGAAGGACTTTACGTATCTAGGAAGCAAACTTGACGAAATCAACAACATCACAGGAGATATCCAAAATCATATTATGAAGGGTAACAAAGTTGTTTATTTCCTGCATTCTGTCCTAACATCTAAACTCGTTCAAAGGAACACGAAAATTACGCTCTATAAAGCACTCATTCGGGCAGTATTCAGGCAAAACGTGGACGTATCACAAAGAAAATAGAAGAGATGCTTGCAGTATTTGAAACAAGAGTACTTAGAAGAACTTTTGGAGCTGTGAATGACCATGGAATTGGGAGGATCAGGTATAACTTCGAACTCAAGTAATTCTACAGGGACTAGGCTATTGTAGATTATGTGAGGGTTCAGCAACTCACATGGGCGGGACACGTGGTGAGAAGCAAATAGGGGGTAACAGAAAAAGATGGGAGAGAGGTAGAGAGCTAAGCCAGGAAAATCGTGCCAAAGAAAATGAGATGGGGTAAAAGTAGAGATAAGAAGTACCATACCACGAGGAAATGGGAAAACAAAAAGACTTGCAGTGGAAATATAAAGTCAATAGGTTAGCGCCTATAGGTTAACAATATGCTAATAAGAAAGCACTAACGGGGACAGATAAAAATATGTTGAGCTGAAGGAAATAAGTTTAGAAGAAAAAGCTGCATGATTGAATGAAAAAATTTCCATACCACGAAGAGGGCCAAATATTTGAAATGGAAATTGACAGGCTACATGGTTACCAAGAATAGTTGATAGAAGATGAGCAAAGGAAATAATTAAATGAACAGCACTTGATAAAAGACGTCTATTAAACATGAGAGAGAAATGATAATGTATTGAAGAATATATAGAAATAGTAAAATATGTGAATTTTAAACGTCTTTCGACATTATCCGACGTCTTACCCCCATCATTTTCATTATTTTTATATAGCGCCTTGTTTCCGATTTGTTTTTGATCTTCCTATCCTGAGATGTTCTGTTATGTTATCCATAAATAAATTTCTTCAATTCCCATCATTTCTTGTATTGTATCATTTTTGGTTCTACCTTTTCGTAATATCTTATGGGATCTCATGTTACATCAACGTATATTTTTTAATGCTTTTCTATGAATCTCCCATTTTCATGTTGATATAGTAGTCTGCTTCACATACAGGATGTAAGAAAAATACCTTTCGTAAATTTATCCAACGATCCTTTACATTTTTGTACATTTGAACAAAAAGTGTTCTTAAAACATGTATCCAAAATGCAACCCTTTCCCCGCGAAACACTATTTTATTTTCCTTACAGTTATTGTCATTCTATCATCATTCAATTTTCATCTTAATGTATCATTCAATTCTTCTCTTAAGGTATTAGTTGAAAATAAAATGTAATATTTTTATAGCAATTTATTGCATACAGTTCGACATAAATTTCTTTTTTTTTTGGGGGAAAAAAAAGGAAACTCACACATTAATGTCGTTTAATGTCAAAGTTGTAACTATTAGCACTAATTTGTCGCACCATAACCGGTTTTAAACGATTCACGTCATAATAAGAACAATATGATTAGTTGTTTTATTAAATTAAATGTTCACAATGTCCATCATTTGAGTCTAAGGAAATCTGGCAGTATTCTAACCTATTTTCCCAAACGCGTTGAGACACTACTGGCCCATTTTTATTCAGGTTTCTGCTTCCCCATAAATAACAAACATATCGTTATATTCACGTACAGATATAATTTTGGTTTTATATGGTATTTAAATACAGACACTGAAATAATTTTTATCAGCCAACATATCAACTCCATTTGTTGGCTGATGTATTAGTTTATTCATTAAATAATAATGATGTATTTATTATTTGACAAATATGCTTTTACACATACCAGTATATAAATATGAAACCGAAAATTTTGAATTGAAAATACACGTTTATTGTATGAAACTGATAAAAAAGACTTTATTCGAAGTATTGCTCATCGATAGCTATACATTTTTCTTAAATGTCTGATAATTTGTGGATGCCACGCAAAAAAATGTTGCTCTTTGAAGCAAACCAGTCATCGAGCCATTTTCATAAGAAGTGAAGCGGTGCTCAGCAATTGCGTGCCCCATCGATGCAAATAAGTAATAATCGGACTGAGCCAAATCTGGTGAATAAGCCGCATGCGAAAGTATTTTCCAACTAAACGCCTCAATCGTTTCCTTGATCAGCTTTGCTATGTATGATGGTGCATTATCATGAAACAAAATCACTTTGTGTTACCTTTTTTGATATTCTGGTCGTTTCTGCCGCAAAGCTTGATCCAAATTGATCATTTGTTATGGGTAGCGTTCAGTATTAACGGTTTTGCCATGTTTTAGCAGCAAACCACATCCTTCGGATCCCACCAAACACAGAGCGCTGTCTTCCATCCATAGCGATTTTGTCCTTGCAATCGATGTCGATGGTTCGCCTGGAGTTACCCGTGATGTTTTACGCTTAGAACCCTTAAAATATATCTACTTTTCATCGCCAGGTACAATTCGACGGAGAAATGACTGTCTTTTGTACCTGGCGAGAAGCATTTCGCAAGTGGTGTTTCGCTATTCCTGCTGTCTTTTCAGTTCATTGGAGTTCATGTGGAATCCATTCTCCCATCTTCTGGATCTTTCTGATGACTTTCAAACGTATAGAGACAGCTTCTTATTTCACATTTAATTGATCCGCGAGTTGTTGTTGCATTTGAGCGTCATCCTCATCCATCAATGTTTGCAATTCGCTGTCTTCAAACTTTTTCGGTGGTCGTCTACGTTCTTCCTTTCTTACATCAAAATCGCCACTCAAAACACTATGATTTACCAAGAGCAGGTTCACCGTAACCTTCGACAAGCAATCGATGCGATTCTGTGACAGTATTCTTCAAATAGTAACAGAAAACCAATTCTGTCCACAAACCGTAGTTTCCTGGCACAGAATTCGACATGTCCAACGCTATTACAAATTATGCTATGGTATGAAACTTGTATTATTGTGAGTTGAAAATTTTTCTCAGATGTCCACAAGGAAATATGCCAATGACGCGGTTTGACGGTAACTACATTGACAGCTAGGGCCATCTATGGGCAAATTTTGGTTTCATATTTACAGACCTGGTATTTGATACCATAATGATAATTCTTATCATAGCGTTTCGATTGGCGATTTATCAACTTTGCAATTTATTTCCCGAAACCTTTAGGTTTTTAACCCTTGTGGTAAAGAACTATTTTCTTTCAAATGATATGAAAAATCGTTGGATACATTTACAAATTTATTGCTCCTACACGCTGTATAGTAAATTTCCTTTTCTCAGTTATATTCTTAATCCATAAGATTTTCATTAAGTCACTTTATCACCTTTTTTGCAGTAGTTTTTCTCTTTTCGATTTCTTTTGTTTCAAGTCCAGATGTATCGAATATTACTCCCAAATGGTTGTAGTCCTAGCAGTATGTAGTTGACATTGCCCCATCTTATACAAAGTTATTTTATCAAGTTTGACCCAATTTTTTCCCCGAATTTTTCTTTTCCGCTATTTTAAGCCTGCTATCACATACATTTTGAACAATAATGTTGATATAGTTGGTTTTATAGTTTATATTGACTTTATGAATAGTATGACCGTTTCTCTGTTTTTTTATATTTTATGTTTTCTTTCCGTTAACCTGTTTAAAACACCTTTAATTCCTTCTACCATAACATCTTTGAGTACTCGAGCATATAATCTACTCATCCTAGTTATAATAAAAGCATTAAGTTTCAAATGAGATATCTCTGTAACTAGCTCACATCAACAACTTTTTAAAAGTCCATCGTAAAAAACTGACGCAGCTTGTTCACGCGCTCGAGGACCCAATATACAGTTAGATATATAAAATATATTAATATTGGTGTAAGATGTTTAACAGATTGAATAAGAGTAACTGGTCTTCTGACGATTTGTATGAAAATTAACTGTTCCGAACCTGGAGACGTCTCTATTCACGAAATCGCTTGATTTATTTTCGAAAAATAACGTGGAAAACTCATGTCGATTCCACGATACCGAACATGTTTTATCATTAAAATACCTCTTTAAATGATTTATTGCTTTGGTTTTGTTATTTTTTTTTATAAATAAAACGTTAAATGTTGTTAATAAAGGTATAAATGTCAAAATAGGAAATAAAATTTTTATGGACTCTAATAGAATATATATTTTTTTTCGATTGCGCAAGAATATTAACGTATTGTATTTGAGAAACACCGTTTAAATGATGTAAAATGCGAATTAAAAACTACAAAGGTATATTTAAAATGACTTAACAGTTGATTTGAATTATGATTGCGGATTTTCTTTTAATTTTTAACTATCCACGACATGACACGCGCAGTAATTTAACCTAAAGGAACTGCACTTACTTAAGAATTAATTGACAGTATATGAACCACCGAGTAGCAAATTCTTGATAATATTAGCACCAACCGATTAACATAAAATTGAAGATTTATCAAATCTATCTGTTTCGCAAACAAATGTTGTACTATTTCAAAATCTTTACAATCAACCTACATTCCTTCATTCTTCCCTATCCAACTCGTCTATTTCTTCTCGAATCTAGATCTTCTTTCAGTTTATCCAGAAATCTTGTTTTCCGTGTTTCCGTTTGGTCTCCCTGTTTTCCTTGATAAGATCAGCCGTCGAAACATTGCGAGACTTTCTATTTATGTATCCGGAATAATAAATGAAATCAAATATTTATCATTGAAAATGGTTTTATTGTTTTTCAAAATATTTCCCGCGATGTGCGATACACTTTTGCATAGGTTTAAACCAATTTTCATAGTACTTTTTCCATTCCGATTGAGGTATCTCCAAAACATACCTTCTAAACGCATCAACCATTTCTTCTGGCGTCGAAAATCGTTGACCCCCAAGTTTATTCTTCCGGTTTATTATTAACCGGGAAAAGAAATTATTGTACCAAATCAGGATTGTACGGCGGTTGACTCATCAATTCGATGTTTTGACCGGTCATATATTGAGTTGTTCGGTCCAATATGCGAGAGCTCGCGTTGTCATGATGAAGAATGATCCTACGTCGCTTGTTGTTCTGGTAAATAAATGGTTGTGTACCGTTCAGAAAGGACCATTCTACGCTTCTCTAGGGGCACTGTGCCCATAACTACATGAACTCTAACCCCTAACTCATTTTGAAAGACCCATAACTGTTTACTTTTGGACTCATACACATAGATCCAAAAGTTGTCAACTATGTAGATGTTATACACGACTTTTGATGCACCACAATTGTATTTTTTAATTTTTTTGCACACATATTTTTCACGGCTAAATATTCCTGTAAAATCTCGCATATGCTTGTCATTATAATGCCTAGGGATGCCTCAATCTCACGGTATGTCACTTGATGATCTTGCTTTATCAGTTCGCGCATAGTATCGATGTTTTCTAGCATAACAACCAATTTTGGACGACCTTCTTTAAATTCATACGTGAGCGAACGAAGCCACGATTGAATTCTCTAAAGCAGTGATATACAACGATTTTAGATGGTCCTTCATAGCCAAAAGTCGAAGTGGTTGATCGATACACTGTTGCTGAAATAATTCACGTCGAAATTAATCGTAGTAAATTCAAAATTCACGTCGTAGTAAATCATCATACGAAAATTCTGACGAGTTAATTTAATTTTCTGACTGAGATGACAATTTCAAATTACTAAACAACACAAATAGCGCCCGTATAACAAAACGTTCTGAGTACGCCCTCCAATCGACAATGTCAAACTTTGCGAAGTATATGTCAGATCGCGCCGAGCAACACCATCGTTGTCAATTCCGTATACATAAATAGCAACCCTCGTATTTTTCTTATGGAATGGTCTTTGTCCTTTCTTAGCTAGTCCATCTTAAGCGGTTAATTTTCACTGATTTAGTTATGGTGGGATCTTTGTATTAGGACTTTACGTCCAAAACACTCTGCTCCTCCCTTTTAGTCGTGGCCCAAGTCACAGATCCATATATTAAAACGAGCTTTATTTATGTGAACAATAGCTTCATAAACATTGCCCGGACTCCGCTCCAGGAAAATCAACCATAATTCATTGGTATGCTGAATTCAAACGTGGCTATACATGCACCGATAATGCTAAACTCTCTGGATGTCCAAATGAGGTGGTTACACCAGACGACATCAGAAAAATTCACAAAATTATTTCGCAAAATCGTAAAGTAAAGGTGCAGGAGAAAGCGGATATTATGAAAATATCGAAACAAAGTGTTTAAACTATTTTGCATGAATATTTGGAAATGCGTAAATTACTATCAAAATGGTTACCGCGTTTGCTCACAGAAGACCAAAAACAACAACGTATTGATGAGTTTGAGCAATGTTTGAAGCTATTTAAGCCATATAAAATTTTCATGTGGTATGTGACAATGAATGAA
Organism: Cosmopolites sordidus; assembly: GCA_031761425.1. Lineage (NCBI taxonomy): Eukaryota > Metazoa > Arthropoda > Insecta > Coleoptera > Curculionidae > Cosmopolites > Cosmopolites sordidus. The sequence continues at coordinate 1,291,684 of JARFXV010000041.1, read as the reverse complement.
ACATTCATCACAAAAAAAGTATGTTTTATTTGTCAGAGGGGACTTATTGACTGATAGGTTATATGATACACATTACTGCTATGTTATCACCCTTTATTTTTTCAAAGGCGAGATAAAGTACAAAAAGTATTACAGATTTATCTCTGATGTGATGTGATCTTATTTTTCGTCATGTGGTGCTGCTCTCTTAACGTTCTCCTTTAACCGAATCCCTTTCTAGCAGCCCTGGCCAGTTTTTGATATGCAGTAATTCGTCAGTATCTTTTTTGTAACTTTTATATGATGCACATTACTGTTATGTTATCACCCTTTATTTTTTCAAAGGCGAGATAAAGTACAAAAAGTATTACAGATTTATCTCTGATGTGATGTGGTCTTATTTTTCGTCATGTGGTGCCGCAGCCTGTTAGTGAGCCTTGTGCTCTCTTAGCGTTCTCCTTTAACCGAATCCCTCTCTAGTAGCCCTGGCTAGTTTTTGATATGCAGTAATTCGTCAGTATCTTTTTTTACATTGTCCTGCATCTACCTCTCTTTTTGTTAGCCCTTCTCATCGCATATCTCGCACATTTGAGTCACTGAACCATCACGTAGTCTACAATATGCAGATCGTTGTACAATAGGTATCCTCGGCAGGATCCTCCAAATTCCATTGTCATCAACAGCACCAAAAATAGTAATCTTCTTTCAAATGCTGCAAGCATATTTTCTGTTTATGATGGTCCATATCTCGCAACCATAAGTTACTACTGACAAAATTACTAATAGCCAAATGACAGACTACTGGCTAAATGTTTTATAGCTCCTTACTTTCGTGTTCCTTTTTTTAGATCTTAGGACATAATGCAAGGAATAAGTAACTTTGTTATCTTTAATAATTAGATTGGTGCTATCTTCTGTGATATTGCTGTTTTCGTCATGTTTGCTTCCCAAATACGTAACTTCCTTTACAACTTTAGTATTGTTATCACTGAGTATCCAGTTCTGTTACTATCTCGGATTGGTTTATTCTATCACCTTTGTTTTGTCTATATTTAATTCTAGACTGCTCTTTTACCTTTCAATGCCCTAAAATATTTATCCCTGTACATATACTTTGAATTGAATTGATTCAGATAATATTGCAGTAATATCAACGATGTATTCAATACTTAATCGGCGATTACTCAATACAACATCATTGCTTTTGGCAAAATTTTCTTTGTTGGTTGATGGAAGGCTTACCTGAACGACGTATATCTTCAAGTGCTTCTTTGTCATTTTTAAAGTCCTTCTATCATTTGTAATCATGCTTTTTACCATAGCTTCATCGCCAGAACACTTTCTTAATATTTTAAATACATCAAAACAATATATTTTTTATTTGGACAAAAATGAATGCACATTATTTGCTCGATAAATTTATCCGTTTTAAAATCGCAGACAAAACTTTTTAATGATTACTAAAATCACTATAATTTCTTGCTTAACAAGCAAAATGATTTGAAACTGTCAGATGTCAAAGACAACCATACCAACTTAAAAATCAAATTAAAATAAACTGTACAACATATAGACATTTTTTTTTTTCAATATTAATTTCATCGTTAAACAATCCAACTTTACACTTACAGAATCGATAATTCAAATAACTCACATTCGAAAAAGAATTTTTTTTTAATTCACCAAATTGATAGTTAACGGATGCCACCAAAATTATACGTCGCGCTTGAATTATTACCTTTAGCAGTGTTTTCGTCGACTTATTGTGTGACAAAGCGCCACGGAATTGGTTTAATTTCGGTTGTGGCACCCGAACCAATTGAAAAAAACCGGCACCACAAAAGCTGGGGTTAAACGGTAGGCGTAAACCTTGGGTTATTATTTACAGAAACACTTTAGATAAAACAATTCGATTTAGCAACGGTCACTACCTTCGAGAGCGATACACTAGCCGAACGCAATGAAAAAGGTATTGTCAAAGATGAAATCTGAAATCAGAAATTTTACTACTAAATTTTTCACTTTCATAACTTTTTTTTTGTATATCTTTCAGTATGACCGATTGTTAACTGAACACATTGGAGTCAGTAGTTTTGTTTATTATTAATAATTAGTTTTTCAATAAGAATCTCAGAACTTTGATACGAAATAGTGGCAAGACTGTACGAAATGTAAATATCATAGACTGCTGTGTTCAGTACATTGTGTCAATTCACTGTGGAACAGCACGAAATTGGAAGTTGCATGGGGGAAAATAATATTTTTAACAAAACGCTCTTCTGGCTTAATGAGTTTTTAAACAAACATAACTACAGGATTTCGGTCGATGAAAATCCGCAAGTGTTTCAGGACTGATCTCTTCATACTCAGAAAGTCACTGTTTGGTGCGGTTGATGGAAAGGTCGAGTAGACGGTGATGAAAATCGTGTTTCTGATAAAGGTGAACGCTACAAGAATAGACTAACAATATTTTTTGTAATATTTATGGATTGTGCAATTGGTTCCTTGTGAAACATTTTTGTCAAAATTGGATCTTTAAAGAATAAACTTGCATTAATGTGTCAACTGTTTATCATAAATTTTACTCTACCTATGTTTCTCATTAGAGCTTTCTCAAGAGTATATAGTATTAGTTAATAAGTCGAAACATATGTTAGATTAAAATCTGTAGTAAACATTTGAAACATTAAAAAGCTGCAAAAATATTTTTGGCCTGAACTGCAGGGTCCGTCACTCGAAGTGTTACCAATTAAAAATACTGTAGTTTTGTCAGTTATAAATATTATTAGACAATGTTGTTTAGAGTACATTAAATTTCATGAAAAACTATTTAATGTTTAATATGGCCACTTTTGGCGCGAATGATGGCATCAAGTTTTCCTATCAATACATCGCACGCTGAACGAACATGAGTCTGTGGAATTCGTTGCCATTCCCGACGACGCGCATATTTTTTTGTTGACACCTTAGCCTTCAAAATGGACCATATGGCGAATTCCATTGGATTCAAGTCTGATGAGTATGGAGGCCATAGACCTTTTGTTTCGGGCACTTTTTATAAACACGGCTGGACCACAAGGATCATTACCTTTATTACCAGTGCAACTAAATGAAAAATTAATTTATGGTGCTTTATTAGCACATCCCACAATAGCAGCACATAATTGTATTCGATTACAACTATGGTGAAAATGCGATTGCCGTCCCCAACTTGAAAATAAAGCAGAACTTGTGGAAAGGTTAAGATGACAATTATATTCATATTAGTTTTATATTTCTTATATTTACAACATTATATTTATTATGATTATAACATTATATCTACATTTTTAACTTTATATTTATAACATTATAATTATTTTTATATTAAGTTTGGAGCAAATTTTCATTTTCATTTGATACTTTTATACTCTACCATAGGAGCAATTTTTGAAAATAATTAACTTACGCCATGAGTTTGTTCATACTTGTCAGCCAAACAGGTCTTCTAATAGTAATAGTAGAAATCTAGTAAAGTAATATAAATGCTCCAAAAATTATTTACAACACGTATCACTGCAACATATCCTATAACAACAATGTTTTTTTGCTCTTTTTTACTAAATATCAAATATTTTTATTAAAACGCTTATATTAATATTTTACTTTAATCATATAACAATTAAAACTGTACTACTGATAGTGAATTAATAATTAAATATGTTTTTTTTTTAAATTCATTGAAAGCATAATATTCACAGCTTATGCACGCATAAATTGCCCGAATAATATGGCGGAAGTTGAGGCATGCACACAAAAACTGTTCAACTATGAAAAGGCCTATTGTTGAGAAGAAATAAACTGTGGAACGTGATTTTGTAAAAATTGTTGTATCAAATTTTCTTTTTGGGGATGGTGCCGAGTCCTGTAGAAATGTCCAAGGATTGGAATCAATTTTTTTGTGTGTCAAAGGAACCAAAGCATCGTTTAACGCCTTTTGTTGGTACACTTATCGGTTCACCTTAATGCCCTGATCGATGGAAATGAGCGGACAGCAACCATTTGCAAATACAACAACCCAAAAAATCATAGAAGCAGGCGCTTCTTTACGCATAGCAACTCGGTTGTACAAATTGTCGCTGGACTTGCCCTTCAGCCACACGATTGTTTTGTTTGTTCACGCATTGATGAACAGTGAAAATTTCCTCATGAAGAAACAGCAAATTTTTAAGTTCGCCACGTGCGTGCATGTTTTTCAATGCCTTTAACCGTTCAAGTTTTGTTGCCTTTTATGCCAAGTGTTAATACTTACACTTTTTGTATAGTGTAAGGCTTCAATTTAAGTTTATATTTCAGTATGCATCATACGCTTGAGTTGGAGCGTTCAGCTTGCACTTTTTACTGCACTCTGACGTGGATTTCTTTCAATCGTGCCCTTATCTTTCTAACCCTTTTCTAGTATCGTTGCGGATTTTTTATAAACACCTTCATCGCGTTTTGCGATGCTGCCAGTATTATTGTAACGATAATGGTTCAATACACAAACATTTTATTAACACGTAAATGTTGTAGCTCACGAACAATAGCAGGTTGCGATTTTCCTGCCAAATGCACAACAATCACACTATTACATTTGAATTCCATTACAAATATTTATTTTCAATTTCAACATAGAACGACACTTGCTTTCGTACACTTGCTGCAGCTGTTCCGCAGCTACAGCAGCGTGAAGTTGGTATCACTCCGAATGACGGACCCTGTAATAAATGTGGATATAAACCATGTTTTCTTTCAACAAGACGTTCCGACATCGGTGTATTGTAAGAAAAGTTTCCTGGACGCATTATTTCGTGACGTGGTAATGTTCACACGTTTCAATTCAATCAGGACATGGCAAAAACTGTTGAGCTTTAATTAGGATGTTTTGGTCCATCCACCTTACTCACCGGACATCACACTCTCGGAGCATACATAAATTAAATTCCAGAATCCGAAATCATTCAAAAAAAGAAAATATTAATATTATCTCTGTTAATAAGAATAATCTTGCATCGATGCTAAATAATAACAAGGAAAGAGCAAAATTATGTGACAAATCTGGAGTATATGAAATAAAATGTAATATGTATGACGCTGTATATACAAGGTAGCACAAAAAAAACGGCAACTTTTTATTAATCCAATAAAACCAAGAGTGATAGAAGAAAACATTTTATTCATAGTAATTGAAACCTTAAAATTTGCCATTTAGAAACATTGATGGAATTTATCACTTTTAAAAATTACGCTCTCCTGATGCCGTCCTCCTGTACGAATGCATTCTTGAAATCTGCTGTTGAGATTCTTCATTGACCGCTGCAACATATCAGCTGGGATTCTGCGAATTTCATCCGAAATTCTGTGTTTTAACTCATCCCGAGTCGAGTCGTGTACACTTTACACTTGAGATAGCCCCACAAGAAAAAATCACAAACGGATAAATCTGGCGATCTAGGGGACCAGAGAACGTTACCGAATCTTGAGATCACACGGTTACCGAACAATTCTCGCACAGCTTCCATTGATTGCCGTGTGATGTTGCTACATCCTGTTCAAACCAGGTTTCTTGAACGTGTAGAAATTTTTCCAATTCAGATATAACGAGAGATTGTAACATACACATTGTAACAGCACGTAACGATCCGAATTAACAGTTACTGTGATCCCCTGTTCATTTTCAAAAAAATAAGATCCGATGACTCCATGTAATGAAACAGTACACCACACTGTCACCTTCTAGCGTGTAAAGAGCACTCATGAACTTCATTAGGATTTGTGTCTATCCAGGAACAGTATTTCTGCTTAACCTGCCAGTACCAGTAACCTAACCTGCGAAATGAAAATGGGCCTCTTCTGACATCCACAACTTGCTTAGAAATTTATAGTCATTGTTTGTGTTTGTTATCATCTGTTGACAGAATTTTAATCGCATCTGGTAATCGTTTTCCTTCAGTTGTTACTCTATCTGCAGCTTGTACGGATGAAATTTCAAATCTAAATGAAGAATTCTGCGAACACTCTCCCGGAACATTTCAACCGCAGCTGCTTCCTTACGAATTCAACGCCATGGACAGACTCCTTAAGACAGACTCGCGTACAACATCAATGTTCTGTGGAGTATGAGCTCCTCTTGGTCCTTGGTTGGTTTCTTCTTTAAGGCGGATCCAGTCTCTTCAAAGTTTTTAGCCCAACTTTTTACCGCGTATTTTGATGGGACAGCACCATGACGTCTTAAGTTGTAAAACGTCGGAACGTCCTCTGCGCAGTTTCCAAACTATCAATGTTTTTATAAAACATTTTTATAGCTAACGCACGCTGTTGTCCGTTCTACTGATCCATGGTTACTAAAATGGCAAAGTGTTTATTTGCTCAAGGTCACTGTCCCGCAGTGCTACCACCTACTTCTAGACTTCGGAAATACCCCAACTATTGAAAGTGTCATAAATTTAACGAGACAAAAAAAAGAACCTCCATTAGACAGAACTTTGAAACTTTAGTTTAGTTTATACATAACTCTCTTTGAGAATGTCAGAGAATGTCTTGAATATATTGCAAAACAAGTGTTTTAATAATTATCATTGTTTAACATCAGAGCAACGCTTGTAAATTGTCGAAATTTATTATCAAACTCAGTGTTCTATGCGCCATAAAGTCTTATATGGTGCACATAATCGCCAAACCGAGCGATGTATTCGCGGAATTATTGATAAATTCAGAATGCATTTCACGCTAGTCGATATTAAAATAAAAACAAGACAAATAACTGTGCGTTTCGAAGAAAATATCGCCGCTTTTGCAGACAGTGTTGATGAAGATCCAAATTTGTCAATTCGTTAATGGGAATCTCTACAGACCAATGATTAATGATTATTTAATTCCGATTTTAATGGTATTGATTTGGGAGAGATGTAGATCCAACAGGACGATTCCACATGTCATACAGCCAACGCAACTATCGCTTTATTAAGGGAACAATTCGGTGAGAAAATTATTTTGAAGGACGGACCTGTTAATTGACCAACAAGGTCATAATCTAAAGGCGTTAAATCCTTTAGATTATTTTCTTTGGGGTTATATTAAATATTTGGTCGATGCCAATAAACCAGCAGCTATTGACACATTGGAAGCCAACATAACTCGGACACTTGCGAACATAAGACCCTAATTGCTTGAAAAAGTGGTAGGAAATTGAATTGACAGAATGCGCTTTGTCAAAAGTAGTCGCGGCGGACATTTGTCCGAAATTGTTTTCAAATTTTAATTAGTATCTTTCCTTATTGTTTTATCCCTTAGAATCTACAGCTCTTCGACTGCTTTCCTGTCGTTATTTATCATTTCTTTAATTTCATCATTCCCACTGCCTTATTTGTGTAATGTAATGCTCAAATTTTGACATGTTAGCACTTTCAAATTTTAACTAAACACCAAATCACTTATTTTCGCTAAACTTCCTGACGCACGTTTCACGAAGCACGTTAGCATCATCAGGGGATGATTCAATCATCTCCTGATGACACATTGTATCAGCTCCTGATGATGCTAACGTCGAGAAGTGATTTGGTGTGTCGTGATAAATCTCTTCGAGTTTAATGTTTCACACCGAAAGTTCTAATAGAAAAATTAAATATTGTATTGTCTTTAACTTTATTTTTATAACCATTTTTTTATTACTAAATACATATACGAGGGTAAAATGAAAAGTCAGCTACTTTTTAAACGATATCAAAATAATATCATAGATTTTGTTGACCAACGGGTTCGACTGCATCAAAACTCAATAAACCACTTATTAAACTTTTCTTTAGTTTACGCGATATAATTTTCTTCTGATGATGGTATCATGGTTAGCGAAACGTTCGTCGAGAATTTAAATAAAGTGATTTGATGTGTAAAGGTAAATTCTTTTGAGTTTAGTAAGCACTGTTGAGTTAAGTGAACAACTTAGTTCAGTAACATATATTTAGGAGAATCTTGAAAGGGTAATTTAACAGAAATGTCTGCTATGTTGGCTAGTATACGAGTTGGCAAGTCAATGTTTGATTTATGCGCGCTAAGTTCGATGTTTTCGCATTCGGTGCGAAGGCCGCAACCGAAATTTAATCAAAAAATACATAACAATTAAATAAAGGAATTCTTATCGATTATCAGTTCTTTTTGGAATCGATTTCGCTATTGGAAAATGTAAATCTTCCGATGCGATGGTCGAATTATTAAATGTGTAGCAGGTATATAATGTGAGTCATTTATTACACTACACTGGTCTGGATATAATTGATAGGTCCATTACATTAAATAACTTTAAGTTTATATTCTTCTGCTCTAATTTCATATTTTATTTAATCTTTTGTAAATTATTCACTACGATGATCACAAGTCGACATTTTAAACCTGAAAATTTATAATGAGTATAGTTACTCTCAATCTTAATCTCTAATATCAGTCCTTCTAATGTAAAGTTTGATTTAAAAACCGAAAAAATTACTTCAATTTTTTTACATAAAGTATTGTTGCTTTACGAGTGTTGCTCTGTATGTATCCGGAATTGGCAACAATGGTGTTGCTAGGCACCATCTGACATATATATTGTAAAGGTTTGACATTGTAGATTGTATACGTACTGAGAACATTTTGTCATACGGACTCTATTTGTGTTTTTTAGTGACTTGAAAATTTCAGCTCAGTCAAAAAATGGAATAAACTCTTAAGAATTTTCGTGCGACGATTTACGACTTTCGACGTGGATTATCTCATAAATAGTGCATCGACCAACTCACTTCGACTTTTAGCAATGAAACACCATCTAAAACCACTGTATATCACTGGTTTAGTGAATTCAATCGTGGCCGTTGTTCGCTCACAGACAAATTTAATGAAGGTCGTCCAAAATCGGTTGTTGTGCCAGAAAACATCGATACTGTGCGCGAACTGATAAAACAAGATTGTCATGTGACATACCGTGAGATTGAGGCATTCCTAGGCATTAGTAGGATAAGCATACACAAGATTTTACATGAACATTTAGCCTTGAAAAAGATTTGAATGCATTGCATTCCGCATAATTTGACATACGGTCAAAAAAAAGCTCTTGTTGATTGGTGCAAAGAAATGCTCATAAAATACAATCGTGGTGCGTCAAAAGCCGTATAGAACATCTGCAAAGGTGATGAATTCTGGATCTATGCGTATGAGCTCGAAAGTAAACAGCAGTCGACTGTATGAGTCTTTCAAAATGAGCCAAACCCAACAAAACGTGTCCTGTTTTTTGGGATAAATGGGCATATAGCTAGAGTACCACTAGGGAATCATAGAATGATAAATTCTGAATGGTACGCAACCATTTATTTGCCATAAGTCTTTGAAAAAATAATCAGCGACGCAGGATCTTTCTTCACCGTGACCCACACATCGGACCAAATAATTCTATATTAGACCAGTCAAATCATCGAATTCATAGGTCATCCGCCGTACAGTCCTGATCTGGCACCCATTGTTTTATTTTTGTTTCCGTCCGTGACGAATAAACTACGTGGTCAATGATTTTCGATACCAGAAGAAGCGGTTGATGCGTTAAAAATCCTTGTTTTAGAGATACCTCAATCAGAATGGAAAAAGTGCTATGAAAATTGATTTAAAAGTATGTAAAAGTATATCGATAATTGCGGAGAATATTTTGAAAAACAATAAAACCATTTTCAATGATAAATATTTGTTTATATTTATTATTCCGGATACATAAATAGCAACCCGCGTAAAACAAGTTATTGTGGCAATGCATTACATTATAACACTTTAGAATATTGTGGTGGATGTTTTACGATTGTATTTTGTTTCTGGGATTCCTTTATTGATGTCCAGCAATAATTAGCAAGTAACCTGGGTCACCATTTACCTTGATATCACTCTTCCATTACAGAAATGCCTTAGTAGAAGGAATCAGTTGCGGCTCGTGAGGGAGGACGTTGGAGCGCCACCTCTCTAACATTTACCGCAGTAAACAACTTTTCAGGGAAAAACACCATATATTTTCATATTTTAACTTATTTTAAGATGCCATTAAAAGTTAAAATCTCCAAATGTATAAGAACGTCTGTCAATCCATCACACTAAATAATGCGGATTAAAATTCTATCCTCTCGCCACAATTTTTACATCGTTGGTCAGACGTTTACCTCTAGCAATCGTTCGTCACGTCATTATATCTCGTTGTTGAGGTTACATGTTTTATTGGTTGCCCGAATTCGGGGGTTTAACTGCTTTCTAAAACAGGCGATTTGGACGTAGATTCCCTGCGACTGAACATATCGGTAATTAGTGTTAAACGCTCATTTGACGGGTACGGAGCGTTTGAAAGGTCTCGCGTCGAGTATTTCGTTCGCCTCATGAATACTTGTTTTAATTTGGGATTTGCTACGTTTGTACACACCTGAGTAGTACTTTTTAAAAAAAAATAATAAACTTTTAATTGCAAACATAAAGATTTAAAATAGTCAATAATGGTGACGTTAAAAATAGCGAGGTGCTATTCACCGACCAAAATATGTACAATAACCCTTTTTTGTCATAAAACATTGATATTTTTTTGAACTTTTCCAACTTTTCATGTACTTTTTCGAATTTTCTCTATTGATTTTCCCTTACAATAAACTGTTTGAATGGTTTACTCATAGGGAAACGGTAAATACCTACTTATACAGTCCTTTATCTGCGCAACAAGCAACAACCCATCCTCCAATGTGCTTGTAAGTAGTAACAATACAACATTTTAATGTTTTCCTGGTTCACCTCCTGTATAGGGTTTTAATAGCATGAAAAGTAAAAAGGAAGAAGAAGAAAACAAAAAAAATCTTCAACAGCACTATTTTCTTCTACGCCCTCCCACTGTAAAAACCCACGAGCCACTACTCGAAGGAATGTTTATGCCACCTTGAAGGAAGTTCCATTGTGATTTTATAATTTTAAATCATTTCTAATTAAATCGTTAAGTTTAGGCTGTGAATGCGGCTTTGTTGACGATCCTACAACACCAATTAAAGGACGATTTGCGATTTCCTGTAGAAATTATATATGATCACTAGAATAATCAGCGGATTCAGGTTCTTCTTCATTCAGAGTTCAAGATTCGGATGGTTTTGGAAATTCTGGTTGATGTTAAAGAATCGGTGACTGAAAAATTCTTTTTTAGGATTTGCTTTTAGCATATCAAATTACACCACCAAGTATGGTTACTACCAATACGCCTTTACTATAATAGCCTATATTAGCCTAATAGGCCATATTAGCCTTTACTACAATAAACAAATAAAAGCTTCAGAGCAGATAAATCCTTTACAAAAACGATGGTGTCCAAAAAAGTAAAGGCACTAATGACTCATATATTTATACGCACATCAAAACAAACACCAAACATTTTAAACAGAAATTATTCAAGACTGGTCCCTGATTCAGGAAATGGGTTATATTTTCGAAATCGATCTATTTAAATTCACTATTTTTATAACACCTGAATTTCTTCATCATCCGACAAACATTTTTTTCCTTTCACAACGATTAATTAGAGACAAGAAGCCGGAAAATGCTGTAAGACATACCCAAATGTTTCGTCGGCACTTTATATCAACGTTTCTGTTTATTTTCACCTGTACTGAAATTCGGCTAATCTCGATCGATTTGGTAATCGATAAATAAGATCAATAGATGAAGCTTTCGAAAAAAAAATGTTTCGTTTTGTAATTTATTTATAAGGTTGTCCGGAAAGTGGCTTTGTTTGTGGTTTTTTACAATGCTATGAAATATATATATCTACAGGGAAGCTATTATGTATAGAAATTGTTAAATATCTCGAGAACCCTTTGAGATTTAGTGAAATTTTGTAAGCATACATCAGAATTTTTTTTCCGTTTTTTGTGTAAGACCCAGAGGAACTGCAAAGTGCTGGAGAACCATTTGGCTTGAAAATATAACTGAAAAAGAGTTAGAGTATATTCAATAAATTTGCTGCTTGAATTATTTCTATTTTTGGAAGGGATTTGAAAATGATCGACCACTACATATATCTTGAGGATTTTAATAGAAGGGAATACAGCCCGGGAATCATAGATTAGTAGGCTCGCCATAGTTTAAGAACAATGGTGAATGCTATAGGAATAAGATAACAGGATATATTTAGGCAGACGTGATAAATGTGAATTTATCGATGTTTTATTTCAACGCTTGAACGATGTTTTATGAACGCGATGAACGATGTTTTATTTCAACAAAACGGCGACACATCTCGTCAGACATTGCGACACATCTCGTCAGAATAGATTCATTGCAGGAAAAGTTTCCTGTTTCGCGTTCTTTTGCGAAATGGTAATGTCAAGTGGCTATCGTGGGATCTCATGCCCTTGGATGATTGTTTGTGCTGTTATGGTAAATCTCTAGTTTACAGAAATAAACTCCAAATAATTCTTGCCCTTAAAAGAAACATTCAGGCCACCATTGAAAATACACCACGCGCTATGTGTGAAAGAGTAATCGAAAATTCGATTTCCAAAATTCATTCTACCAGACGAAGTCGAGAGGGACATTTGAACGACATTATTTTCATAGCATGCATGCATTTTTTGAAAAAACGCAGAATGAATGGACGTGTTGGTGATCAAAACGAAAGAGTGGAGTAATGAATGGGAAAGGATAGAGGAAGGACAAGGAATAATAACGGAGATAGAATAATAGAATTATGTATACAGAACAACCTGATAATATCAAATACAAAGTGTATAAACAAGGAGATACACAAATACACTAGAGTAAAACTGGGAAGGAGAGAAAAATCAATAACAGACTATTTTTTGATAAGCAAATATAAATGGAGAAGTGTGACGGATGTGAAAGTGACAAGACAAGCGAAGATCGGGAGTGATTATTATTTGGTGAAGATGGACATGGAAAGGAAGAAAGAAGAAAAACCAGATAAAAGAAGAAAGAGTATAAGAGAAAATAAAAAGCTATATGCTCATGGAAATGAGTTACCTGAAAAAATACCAAGAAATAATAAAGAGGCAAATTGAAGAGCAAGAAGAGAGGGGTACAAGAAAATGGAGTTTTTCATAGAATAATACTGGAGGCAGCAAAGGAAAGCTGTGAAACTAAAAAAATTGTAAATAAAAATATGAAGAAAACCCAATCGTGTACAAAGGAATTACTGAATAAGATTAGGGACAAAAAAGAAAAGGTATCTGATACAAAAAAAGATAAAGATGCCGAAATATATAAAGGAAAACGAAAATAAGTAAAGATTGAAGTGAAGAAAGTAAAACAACAATAAGGATAAGATTTGATGAAAAGATAAATGAAAACTTGAGGTAACCAAAAGTTATTCTATGAAACTCTAAAGCAACTAAGACGCGAAAAACAGCACAGTATGATGAATAGAAAAGACAAGAACGGAAATACAATTACAGAGGAAGATGAAATAATGGAAAAGTGAAGAGAAGATTTTAGAAAACTGACTAAGATTCTTTTTCTGGGACGATATTCAAAAAATAGGTATGATACAAGATGAAGAGGTATATGACGCCATAGAGAAATTAAAGGTGGGAAAGGCACCGGGTAGAGACAATATAACACCAGAAATAGTAAAGTATATAGCAGAGAATAAAATATAAGTAACATCAGTATTTTGTCTTCAAGATGTAAGAAAAAATTACCAAAGTATCGCTTGCGTTATCATTGTGCCTGATTATAAAGTTCCGACACTCTTATTAGACAACCCTTTTCTATAGAGTGAGTATATTTTCTGTTTGAATTAAATAAGAATGGTGGGTTGTACACTTTGTTTATTCTCCAGCATATATACGGTGTGTCCAGAAAGTAATGCAATTTTTTGTGCTGGTACTTAAAGTGGTCGCAAAGCATTTCCACCCGTTGGATTAGGAGGGGGGACTCTCAGCTTCAAAGCGATGCCTTCGCCACTGCGCTCCGAGCAGTTGGGCTGCAGCATCGTTGTTTCCGCGCACCCCCTTTTAGTGCATGTGTCACGAAACGCAATGGAATCGTCACTCGAGCAACATTATGCAATAAAATTTTGTTCGAAACTACTTTACTACTACGACTTTTCTCGAAAAGTTGTCAACAAATCTCTTACGAAAAAGGGTCGCCCGAGTGAGAAAGGAGATTATCACTATCTGGGAGCTCCACCATGACAACGCTCCAAGCCACACCGCTCTGCGCGTCCGTGAGTGCCTGGCGATGCACACCTTCGCAACGCTGCCGCAACCCCCCTACACTCGGGACATGCCTCCGACCGACTTATTTCTATTCTCAAGGATCAAAATCGCCCTGAAAGGAATCCGTTTTGGGTCGATTGAAGCCATCCAAGGCACCGTGACGCGGACCCTTGTCAAGGTCTCCGTTGAAGTTTTCCAGGACGCGTATCGTACGTGGCAGAGGCCCTGGAAAAAGTGTGTAGATGCCCAAGGGAACTACTTCGAAGAACATTAAACGTTTGTAACGATATCTACAATCAATGTAATGTTTAAAAAAAATGCATTACTTTCCGGACACACCTAGAATATTTTCAGTTCCATCTTAAAAAATGCTATTTACATTTTACTTGCAACTTAATGAGTTCGACAGCAATCTATTAAACAATCAAACCTAGTCGCGAGTCAACGAAATTGGAAAATCCAAATATAAAAATAATAACCTAATTTTATAATAATTTATACATAAACAAAGATAATTAATAATTTGAAATCTAGATTTTTGTAACGAGCCATTTGATAAGAAATATAAATCAATAAAACGACAACATAAAAATTGTGTTTGTTCACTTTTAAATTTCCTGGGACCCATACAAGATAATTTACAATAGATATACTTAGTCATCAAAAATAAAACATTTTATATATTTTACCAAATTTATACAATTACTCATTGTTTCAATCAGCTTTTTTCATCAGACTTGACTATAACATTGAAAAAGTCCTCAAAGAAGATTATTTTATTACCATTGATAGAGGTGACTATTTGATTTTTCATGTAATCAGCATCGGCATTTACAAAGGTGCTTCGAAAAGTTGTCAATCTGATACTGACGTAGCAGAGTTATGATGACTATGATATCTGTCAAGTATGATTCGTTTGTTTAGTGGCTTATTTGTGGCGATTGGGTTTCTAGAACTTTAAACATGTTCTTAAAAAAGTGGTTGTACATCTAATAAAGATCATGAATGCTCAGAATGATCAAAAAGTTAAGTAATCAAAAAGTTAACTAATACCCGACTGAAGATACGTGAGGTTGCCAACATTGGAAGCATCTCGATAGGTAGTGTCCACTGCATGTTTACGATGGTTTGATTATAATAGTAGGTCTTTCACATTGAGCGGTTTTTTTAATTTTTGAATAAAACACAGATGGCGTTGTGAATTTGCTTAGGTCCAGTATCATTTCAAAAGTGTAATGTATGACATTTATAAAAATAGTGCACGCCATACATAGAGAAACTTATTTACGGTTATTAACAATCTGTAACTTTGTGATATATGAACTGGATTAGATATTATATGTCTTTTTAAAGCAAGGTATCTCAAAGTATCTGAAGGTATCTGCGTTGTATACATGCTTCAAACTAATTTAGAGTTTCTGGCGGTCGAGAAACCACTTAAGAAATCGATAAATTCTATCCCATGCATCTTCTGTCGGTCCTAAAACCGAGAATTTCACAACTCGCTATCGAATATTATTCTAAAAGCTGAACTATTTAATGGTCTGAGGGTGCAGAATCACACATATATGATGCATTTATTACGAATGCAATCATACGATCATATGTAATTGGTAAAGTTTTGAAAGAATCATATATATGACCCAAAAACAACCAGAAAATAGAGGCCGTGCAAGAAAATCGAGTAAATACTGGATGATCATATTGTTCAAAAGGCTTTGAAGGATCCTTTTGCAACCACTCTCGTTTAAAAAAAAATCTTGCTTTAAGAATTAGCACCAGAACCATAAGACGACGCATACAACAGAAGAACCTATAGAGTAGCCAGGAAAAAGAAACTGTAGTGAAGATTTCCAACGTAACTGTAAAAAAGCATTCTTTTTAGCCATTAATTTGGTACTGATGGCAAATTGTATGTGAAAAGGCGTATTAATGAAGAGTTCAATCCACGTAACGCGACACAATGAAGCATGGTAGTGGTAACATCAAAGTATGGGGGTGTTTTTCATATAACGGAATAGATCCAACATTTTAAATAAAAGAAAATATAACAAAAGCAATTTACTTATGAATCTTAGAAACAATTATGCTGCTTTACGCTGAAGGGAATATGCCTTTACAGTGAGTCTACCAAGAAGACAATGATCCCAAACATATGGCGTGTGGTGTCACTTAGTGAAGCAGTGGTTCGAGAAGAAAGGTATTAAAGTGTTAGATAGGCCTTCACAGCCCCCGGATCTGAATCCAATTGAGAACCCCTGAAAAGGGTTAATACGGTATATTGCTGGAAAATAATACCAAACAAGAGAACATTGTGGCAAGAAATTCATACAATACATCATAGTAATTAGGACATGCTACAAAGTATTGAGCTTCGGTAATTATACAGGGGTTGCTATTTATGTATTCGAAATAATTTAAAAAAAAAAACAACTATTTATCATTGAAAATGGTTTTATTGTTTTTCAAAATATTCTCCGCGATGATCGATACATTTTTGCATACGTTTGAACAAATGTTCAAGGCACTTTTTCCATTCCGATTGAGGTATTTCCAAAACATGCATTTTGAACGTATCAACGGCTTCTTCAAGCGTCGAGAAAAAAATCATTGGGTGCCAAATCAGGGCTGTACGGCGAGTCATCAATTCGATCTTTTGACCGGTCAAATATTGAGTAGTCCAGTGAAAGCTTGCGTTGTCATGGTGAAGAATGATCCTGCATTGCTGCTTGTTTTTTCATATTTCTTCAAAGACTTCTGGCAAACAAATACTTGTGTACCATTCGGAATTGACCGTTCTACTATTCTCTGTAGCCCGTTGGCCATTTATCCCAAAAACAGGCGACCATTTGCTTCGGGTTGTAACGTTCGGGTCATTGCAACGTACGGGTCATTTTGAAAGACCCATACAGTCAACTGCTGTTTACTTTCGGGCTCATCTGCATAGATCCTAGATTCGTCACCTATGTAGAAGTTATACACGACTTTTGACGCACCATGATTGTATTTTTCAGCATTTCTTTGCACCAATCGACACGAACGATTTTTTGAACGATTGTTTAATTATGCGTAATCCAAAGCGCACAAATCTTTTTCACGGCTAAATGTTCATGTAAAATCCATAAAATATTGAGTAGTCCGGTGAAATCTTGCGTTGTCATGGTGAAGAATGATCCTGCATTGCTGCTTGTTTTTTCATATTTCTTCAAAGACTTCTGCCTAACAAATGGTTGTATACCGTTCAGAGTATGGCAGTAGTAGAGTAGTCAGTATGGCAGCCAGAGTAGCCACATGCCCTTTTATCCCAAAAAACTGGCGACCGTTTGCTTCCAAGTGCTTCTTGAGCGAACAACTTTTGTTGGGTTTGGATTCAGAAAATAATTAAAAGAATCTTCGACTTTTTAAAAGGATCAGAACACAAAGAAATTCATGGTGATACCATTTGATGTCCAATTAACAAGAGGGCTAGACAAAATTTTGAAAAAAATGGACATTAAGAAACATGTGTACAAACCATATAATAAATTAAGAGAAATTCTGGGTAATCCAAAGAATAAAGTAGAGCAACATGAAAAGTCGGGGATTTACGAAATTAGTTATCAAGACTGTGATCGAAGGTATATTGGGCAAACAAAAAGATCCAATGATAATAATTAAAACACTTGGTATTTGTTTCACAATATATTCAAGATATTCTCTAACATGTTTCGGCCTCGCGACCATTCTCAAAGAGAGTTATGTATAAACTAAACTAAAGTTTCAAAGTGCTGTCTAATGGAAGTCGGTTTTTTCATCTCGTTAAATTTATTACACTATCAATAATTGGAGTATTTCCGAAGTCTAGCTGGGTGTTTGTTAGGTTTTTGCCGTCGTATATGGCTTTTTTAATTTCGAAAATTTCAACAATTGCAAACAACTCAACAGTGATCTACCATTATTTATCGATTTCAACTCGCCCAAAGCAATCAAAAATACAATAGAACTAACAACAAAATTAAAAAACATACAGATACCTCCCAATGTAAAGTTAGTTTCGTTCGATATAAAAAGCCTTTTTTCCTCCATTCCGGTACAAGATCTTAAAAATATCCTCACTGAAAGAATTCATGAATGCAATCTTGAAATCGTACACAAAAATGCTCTCATAGAAGCTATCAATGTATGTACCGAACAAAATTATTTTCTGTTTAATTCAAAATTTTACCAACAAACGAATGGATTACCAATGGGAAGCCCCCTGAGCCCCCTCCTGGCAGAAATTTATATGGCTAATTTTGAAAACAATTTATTTAGCGACACTAATTATACAAGACATACATTTTTGGGCCAGGTATGTCGATGATATTATTTGCATATGGACCGGTACAGAAAGACTATTGGGTCAATTTCTTGAATATTTAAACAGTGTAAACTCAAACATCCAGTTCACAATAGAAACAGAGACGGATAATTCATTAAATTTCTTAGATTTAAAAATAATAAGAACACCGAATAAATTAGAATTCGAAATATTTAGAAAACCCACGTATACCGATACAATTATTCACGCAAGTTCAAATCAGTCATGGAATGTAAAAATGTCCACTTTTCATAGTATGACCCACAGACTTCTAACGATTCCACTTAAAAAAAGACAGCTATGAAAAAGAACTTAATATTATCAAAAATATCGCAAGGAATAATGGATATCAGCCAAGCATCATAGATAAAATGATAAAAAACAAGTTTAAGAAAAACAACACCAAACATTTTTATGCCGCAACACCCGGAAAAGATTCTAAAAATTGGCATGCTATAAACTATATTCACAAATTAAGTTCAAGAATCACAAATCAGTTAAAGAACGAAAATATTAATATTATCTCTGTTAATAAGAATAATCTTGCATCGATGTTAAACAATAACAAAGAAAGAGCAAAATTTTGTGACAAATCTGGAGTATACGAAATTAAATGTAATATGTGTGACGCTATTTATATAGGCCAAACGGGCCGATCGCTCAATGATAGGCTAAAAGAACATAAATATTCAATTTTACACAATCAGAGAAAGACGGGCTTTGCCGAACATTGTATAGACCAGAACCATTTTTTTTAACATTAATAATACCAAATTAATACATAGCTGCAATAAAAGCAGGCTGTTAAATTACCTGGAAATTTTCGAAATTAAAAAAGCCATATACGACGGCAAAAACCTAACAAACACCCAGCTAGACTTCGGAAATACTCCAATTATTGATAGTGTAATAAATTTAACGAGATGATAAAACCGACTTCCCATTAGACAGCACTTTGAAACTTTAGTTTAGTTTATACATAACTCTCTTTGAGAATGGTCGCGAGGCCGAAACATGTTAGAGAATATCTTGAATATATTGTGAAACAAATACCAAGTGTTTTAATTATTATCATTGTTACTATGTTTCACCAAGAGCCAACCGCGCAATCAATCAAAACTATTGTTAAAAAGATCCATATTAACAAGATATAAAGAACATATTGCCCACCCTAGATATGCTCGAACCCGACCACAATATAGATATTAGTAATTTAAGACTAATTAAAAGTGTTAATAATAATAGGGCTTTGGATGTATATGAAAGCATTCAAGTAGAAAAATGTAAGAAAATCATGAACCGAGATAAAGGACCTATCCCGTTCAGTCAAGTTTTTCAATTATTAATGTAAGGCTTAGTAAACTTCACGGTTCATGATTTTTACACGCTTCGTTGTGCAGGGTTTTTCCTATAAATAGAACATAGTTTAGTTTTAGAATTAGATTAAACAATCTCCTGATGATGCTAACATGGTTAGCGAAACGTGTGTCGAGCAGTTCCAAAAAGTGATTTAGTGTTTAGTGGTGAATCTCTTCAAGTTTAGTGTTTCACACCAAAGGTTCCAATAGAGGAATTGATTGGACCACCGTCTTTAAATTCGCCATTTCAGACGATTTTAACAGCTTATAATACGCTACACTGAGCTGGTCCCTCCAAATACATAGGGTGACCTTGGAGCTGTGAATATTCAGTTTGGCGGTCAGCATGGAAGCGTGGCCGGGATATCCCCACGATTTTCGACGCTTGGAGTTATCGCAATAAACCCATTTTTTATCACCAGT
The DNA here is from genome assembly GCA_031761425.1 of Cosmopolites sordidus. NCBI lineage: Eukaryota > Metazoa > Arthropoda > Insecta > Coleoptera > Curculionidae > Cosmopolites > Cosmopolites sordidus. The sequence goes on along the minus strand of JARFXV010000041.1, from coordinate 1,271,357 downwards.
CACAATGCGATGCAGAAATCCCTTCCGTGTTTGCCTTTCAAGCAACTGTTCACAAGCAAACAAATGGCGTTTAATGGCACCCAATATCCTTGCTTCTGCGTCCTTCCTAGGTCTTTGAGGCGTTTTAAAATTGCTTGTTGACTCACTCCCGATGATCTTACCAACTCTTCATGACTTTGGCACGAGTCTTTATTAAGTAATGTCTATAATTCTTTATCTTCAAGAATTGTCACTTTTTTACCGCTATGGAGGTCTTCGATGCGAAAATCACCACTCTTGAAGCGTTGAAACCACTAACGACACGTTTTTTCATTCACAGCAGCCTCACCATAGGTGTCCGAGAGCATTCGGTGAACCTCAGCCACATATTTCTTCATATTAAAGAAATAAATTAACGCCTCCCGCAAATGATGAGAATTTGGCTCATAAACTGACACTTTAAAACAGTGGCTTTATATTGTGCTTCACTAAAAGTCAAAGTGAATTAATCGATGCACTGTTGTTGAGATAATCCACGTCAGAAGTTCTTGTAAATCTTCGGATGAAAATTGTTACGAGTTAATTCCATTTTTTGACCGAGATGAAATTTTCAAGTCACTACACAACACAAACCGCGTCCGTATAACAAAACATTCTGAGTACGTATAGTGTCAACAATGTCAGACTTTACGATGTATATGTCAGATGACGTCTAGCGAGACCATTGTTGGCAATTCCGGATGCATAAATAGCAGCCCTCGTATACTCTAAACAGTTTTAGAGAATTAATTTAGTTTTTTATGATTTGTAATAAAAAATACAAATATTTTATAATTGTTTTCTAAAGTATCTCATCAACGTGTAATTATGAATCAAGTAATCGTTTATATTCCGACTAAAACCGATAAATTCATTCGAGAAAATTTATGTTGTCTTGTATGTTGAAACAACATAAAAATGAGTTTAAATAAAATATATTAATAAGGATCTACCACTCCAATTTTATTGATCACCACGGTACATGCAAAATCAGAAAATAAATGGTGAAAATTTATTATTTGGGCCTGTTAGATCTACAAGGTTGCCTTCAATGTATCGAAATAAAAATAAACAAAAAAAGAACAATGAGAATATGCCGAAGAATAATGTTCTCCAGTGAATTAACAATTAAGACTAAGTATAATACATTGAGGATGGTCTAACGTTTTTTTCATCGATGAATAGTATGGTTAAACATCCAGAAAAAACGAGCAATTTAGACTTAATAAAGGCCTTTTACATAGACCAATCAACGCCAAATTATACCCCTTAAATTAAATCAAAGAGAGCGGGCCAAATTTTTATTTTGTTTGGACGTAAAAAAAACGGTGGATAATTATTTTTTTTCGGATAGTGAGGAAGAGTTCTTAAACATCACGGGGGTGGTCTATAAAGTTATCGATCTAATAATCTAAGATGATGTCCGTGATTTATTTTTTATTATTAATATTTAAACATGATAATTTATTTTCACTTCAACAAACTGTTTTCAACAATGTGTTTGGATTTAGCATCAAACCTTTTACACATTTCAAAATCCGATTAAAATAACATTATTGGCTACATGAGAATAAATATTTAACATAACTAAGGAAATTTTATTAATTACGCTGATAAACAAGTATTTTTTGCGGTGTTGTATACTACCTGGTGTGGCAGTTAATAATTCTTATTTTTTTTAAGAGATGTCGCTAGAAACAATGGTCAGTTCACAGTCTAATTTCTTTAACAGCAAAATTTCTAATTTTGTTCCTATGACAGTACAATACCTTTCAAAACGCCATTGATGCTTGAACGATCTCGACTTAGCGTCATATTTTTTACGTGAGGTAAACTTGTCGAGTTGCAAGCCAAATAAAGAGCGATTCCGCGAACGATTCCATTTAAAAAAGACTGCTATAAAAAAGAACTTAATATAATCAAAAATACCGCAAAGAATAATTTAGGTCAGCACAGCATTATACATTAAATGAAAAAAAAACAAGATTAAGAAAAAAATCAAAAATTTTTATGCCGAAAAATAAAGACCCGAAAAAGATTGTACAAATTAGCATGTTACAAACTAGATTCATAAATTCTGTTCCAGAATCACAAACCACTTAAAGAAAGAAACTAATAAATTTTATCTCTGTTAAAATAATATTGCATCGATGCTAAATAATAACAAAGAAAGAGCAAAATTTTGTGACAAATCTGGAGTATACGAAATAAAATATAATATATGTGACGCTATATTATATATATATATATATATATATATATATATATATATATATATATATATATATATATATATATATATATATATATATATATATATATATATATATATATACATATATATATATGTATATATATATATATATATATATATATATATATATATATATATATATATATATATATATATATATATCATCATCATCATCATCATCATCATCATCAGCCCGCATCGATCCACTGCAGGATGAAGGCCTCTTCAGCATGCTTCCAACCTTCACGGTCCTGGGCTTTCCTCTGCCACTCGGGTCCAATATACTTAACGATGTCATCAATCCATCGTGCTTTCGGTCTTCTTCGCGGACGTTTGCGATCAAGCGGTATCCACTCCAGGATTGCCCTGGTCCATCTGTCGTCCCATCGCCTCGCTATATGGCCTGCCCATCTCCATTTCAACTGTTTTACTCTTCCAATGATGTCACAGACTTTTGTTTGTTCCCTGATCCATGCGCAGGACTTTCTGTCTCGTCTTGTAGTGCCAAGCATACATCTTTCCATTCCCCTCTGTGCCACCCGAAGTTTTTGAATTGATTGCGATGTGAGTGTCCAGGTTTCACTTCCGTATGTCATAACGGGTAGAACGCACTGATCGAATACTTTTCTTTTCAGGCAAAGTGGGAGTCTGCTCTTAAACACTATGTTGAGCCTACCAAATGCCTGCCAGCCAGATTTAACACGCCGTTCCACCTCGCGGGCGGTATTCCCCTCCATGGAAATCCTCTGCCCAAGATATATAAAGCTGTCCACAATCTCTAAATCCCTTCCTAGAACTGAAATTCTTCTGTCCTGAGCGAAGTTATTGAACATAACCTGACTCTTTTTCAGGTTTATTTTCAAGCCAAATGGTTCGCCAGCCCTTTGCAGTTCTTGTATGCGTCTTTGCAGCTCCTCTGGGTCTTGTGAAATGAGAATAATATCATCTGCAAATCTCAGATGGTTTAAGTTTGCACCATTGATCTTTACACCATCCTGTTCCCAATCCAGTTTACGGAATACTTCTTCAAGGCCAGCCGAGAAAAGAATAGGCGATATTGCGTCACCCTGCCGTACACCTCGTTCTATATTAATTCCCACTTCAAGATCATCAAGGTGAATTGTGGCTGTAGCTCCATCATATGTCGATTCTAATAGGTTTACATAGGCTCTCTCTACACCTTGGCTAAGCAGTGCATCCATTATCGCATGCTTTGAGATGGAATCAAATGCTTTTTCGTAGTCGATAAAAGCCAAGCACAGTGGCATGGTGTATTCGTTGTGCCTTTCTATGACCTGCTTTACAACCTGGATGTGATCCATTGTACTGAATCCACTTCTGAATCCTGCTTGTTCTCTTGGTTGTGCGTCATTCAGTTTTTTTAATATTCTTTTAGAAATTATCTTAGTGAAAACTTTGTACATCACTGATAGGAGACTTATTGGACGGTAGTTCTTTAAATCTTCCTGTGCTCCTTTTTTATGTAAAAGGATCACTTCTGCATTTTTCCATAAGTCCGGTACTTTTTGTTCTTTGAGGCATTTTGAGTATAATTTTGCCAGTGTTTTATGTAACGTCCGACCAC